>JASDQU010737388.1:137796-164109 GCA_032191745.1 Picea mariana | reverse complement strand
TTCAGGGCCTACATGTACAATTCACTTTGTCATCTTCAAAAATTCATTTCTCCTCAACCATGAGGATCCACGTGATGTGCCACATACCACCGGAAACAACATGATGTATACTATCCATCCATGGGTGTTTTATCAGCATATGCATTTTCCTTCATGTCCAAATACCTTCATCAATCTTGCGGTCCAAAACACATGACTAGGGTTGACATCAATGACAACAACCAATCTTCCAACATGTCGCACTTGGATGACAATGCATTTTTCAAACCAAGTCGAAGGGTGTGAAGTTTGATACACAAGTCAGAGTTGTCTGAAGGAACATATGTGAAGTTGTGATGAGGCCTAGAGAAGCATTCCTCAAGAACAGTGGGTGCATAGATTCATTAACACTTTGGAAACAACACCTATTAATTGGTATCTTCAAGCAGAACTACGCCTCACCATTGTAGATTGGCATGGTATGACTCAGAAATTTGTAGCTACATTTTTATTTGAAAGCAAGTACCCCACAGTAGATCAGGCTTTACACATTACATGAAAAAAATTCTTTGAGGAGGCACCTAACCTCCCTTTGGAGCACAAAGAAGATGAATGGACTACACCTCTTCAGAAATTACAGGGTTGTTACAATATCAATGATGATGAAGATGATGATCCTAGGAATGTGAACATCACAGAAACTAAAGAACAGACAGACATAGAAGGACTAGGGGCCGAACTACCTTTCATTGGATAGCCAATTAAAATCAATAAAGTCAATATTGGAACAAAGAAAGCACCTAAGTTGGCCAACATTGGATATTATTGGGATGATGCCACTATTGATAAGATTATAGAATTATTGCATGAATATCAAGACTTGTTTCCAACCAAGTTCACAGATATGAAGGGAATTAAAGGACCCATGGGAGAAATGAAGATCCCCTTGAAACCATATGCAAGGCCATTCAAGCAGAGACCCTACAGACTAAATCCCAAGTATAAGCAGAAAGTTAGGATTGAATTAGACATAATGTTGGAAGCAAGAATCAAAGAGCCTGTTGAAGAATCAGAATGGATCAGCCCTATGGTGGTCCAGGATAAGAATTCAAGAGAGATCAGAATCTATGTAGACTTGAGGAAACTGAATGATGCATGTTTACATGATCCATTCCCTACATCATTTACTAATGAAGTGATAGATATTGTAGGAGGACATGAAGTTTACTCCTTCATAGATGTATTTTTAGGTTATCATCAGATCAGGATTGTTAAGGAAGACAGACATAAGACCACATTTGCAACAGAATGGGGTTATTTCGAGTACACTGTGATGCCTTTCGGACTGAAGAATGCACCATTCATCTTCTCCAGGGTGGTGGTCGAAGAATTCAAGGAATTTTTACATAAAGTTTTGGAAGCATATTTTGATGATTGGACTATTTTTAGCTTATTGAAAAATTATATTGAATGTTTGAGACTAATGTTGGATAAGTGCGGGCAATGCCAGATTTCCCTGAAACTGAAAAAGTGCATTTTCCTTTCACCTTTTGGAGTATTGTTGGACACATCGTATGTAAGCAGAGGTTGTTGGTAGATCCTTCTAGGATCGCCATCATTGTTGATCTACCTCCTCCTACTTCGGTTAGACTATTGCGCACTGCGCTGGGAAATATTGGATACTATAGAAATTTCATCAAGGGATATACACAGATAACAACACCCATAGAAAATATTTTAAAGAAAGATTGCCCATTTCAATGGTCAGAAGAATGTCAGCAGAGCTTCGACACACTGAAATAGAAAATGGTTACTGCGCCTATTCTGGTTTTCCCAGATTGGAGTAAGGAATTCCATGTCCATGTTGATTCTTCATATATTGCATTAGGAGTAGTGTTAGCACAACTAGGAGTAGGACATATTGACCACCCACTAGCCTTTTCTAGCAGGAAGTTCTCTATAGCTGAGATAAATTACACTACCATTGAAAGAGAAGGTTTAGCTATGGTGTATGCGATATAGAAGTTTAGAAACTACTTGTTGGGAGGACATTTTAAGATGTTCAATGATCACTCTATGTTGAAATACTTATTCAACAAGCCAATGTTGGGGGGAAGAATATGCATATGGCTACTGTTATTCCAAGAATATGATTTTGAGATTGTGGTTAAGCCAAGAAGAATGAATAAGGGACCTGATCACTTTTCTGGGTTAGAACATGGAGAGGAACCTACCATTTTGGAGGATACATTACCAGATGCACAATTCTTGGCCATAAAAAAGGTTGATGATCACTTTTCCAAGATAGTCCAGTTCCTGTTTACAGGAATTACACCCCATGAGTATACAATTATTCAGAAGAAACAAATGGTAGTTCATGTTGTATATTTTCACTTATAGTTGGACAACTATATAATATGGGACCTGATGAGATCTTGAGGAGATATGTTATGGAGGTAGAAAGACCACTGATTATGGTAGAAGCACATGAAGGCATCATGGTAGGACATTATGCAGGGAAAGCAACAACGCACAAGGTTCTTAGAGCTGGCCTCTAGTGGTCCACTTTACACAAAGATGCTAAGGAATACTACACAGCCTGCGATGTATGCCAAAGAGTTGGGAAACCTTCTAGAAGAGATGAGATGCCTTTAGCACCTCAGCTAACTTTACAGGCATTTGAGAAATGGGCTATTGATTTTGTGGTGTTAAGGTTTAAGATATTATTAGGTTTATTTTCTTTTCACTAGATAACAATAGCATATATAGGATCAATGAGAAATACACAATCACAAGAGACACATCATTTATCCTGGGAAACCCTCATGGGGGAGAAAAACCAACAAAAACTTCCTTAATATAGATAGCCAATACAATGCCAAGAGATAACTCAAACAAATACAGAAATTTCTCTCCGAAGAATGTGCCTCTCTCTCTCTCTCTTATTTCTTCTCCAAATGCAGCTCCAAACTTGTGCTCTCATGAACTAGTGAGTGTGTGTCCAAATGAGGCGCTAGCCTCTTTACTTATACAATCTGGTAGGTGAATTTTCACTAGCAGGGCTGACTTCTCAATCTAGGTGGTTATAATCACCTTTAATTAATCTAGGGGACAACTTCTCATTCTGCCTATTATAATTAGGGTTTTCCCAATCCGCAAAAGGGGATTTGGTTATTTACAATACCCGACATGATCAATCCGCAAAAGGAGATTGATCTAATGAATAATATATCAATAATAAATAGAAATCTCTTTGCAGTGACATTATTTCAACACTCCCCCTTAACAAGAAGAGTATTCTACAACAACATTAGGTGAGAGAGAGGACAACATCATCAATAACATCTTGGAACACTAACTGGCATATCTATAAATCATCAAATTTTTTTCTCATCAGCAACATCGTCATTCACAATGGAATGAAATCATCATCTGCAACAATATGGATTAGTATAAAACTAATACATCATCATCAAAACATGAGGCTAGACACATCATCACAGCACAAGGCTGGCACATCATCACAACACACGACTAGAACACTACACATAAATTAAGCTGGAATCTCAACACAACAATTAAGCTGTAATCACAACACATCAATTAAGTTGGAATCTCAACACAACAATTAAGCTGGAATCACAACACAACAATTAAGTTGGAATCACAACACAACAATTAAGCTATAATCTCAACACAAAATTTAAGCTGGAATCTCAACACAACAATTAAGATGGAATCAGAAAACAACAATTAAGATGGAATCAAAACACAACTATTAAGATAGAATCACAACACAAAAATTAAGATGGAATCTAAAAACAACAATTAAGATGGAAGCACAACACTAGGATTGCATCACCACACAACAATTAAGTTGGAAACAGAGCACTAGGATGGCATCACCACACAACAATTAATATGGAAGCACAAAACTAGGCTGACATCACCACACAACAATTAAGCTAGAATCACAACACTAGGCTGACATCATCACACACCAATTAAGTTGGATTCACAACACTAGGCTGGCATCACCACACCACTACTCCCCCTATCGAGGGAGGTCCTTTCAGACTATACCAAACTCATCTCGAAAGTGCTCAAAATTTACTCAAGATAGAGGCTTGGTCAACACATTGACAACCTGTTCATTTGTGCTAACATATTGGAGCTTTATGGCTCCTCTCTGCACCATGTCACGGATGTAATGGTATTGGATCTCTATGTGTTTCGACTTGTCATGAAATACAGGATTCTCTGTCATCTTTATGCATCTCTAGTTATCACATAGGCTTGTGGTTGCTTCCATCTCTAGGTCGAATAGAAAAGTCAACAACTTACAAAGCCATATGGCTTCACAACTAGCAGAATACGTAGCAATGTATTCTTCTTCCGTTGTACTGAGAGCAATGCTTGATTGCTTCCTACTCTGCCTTGAGATCATGGCTGATCCCAAACTGAAACAACATCCTAAAGTGCTCTTCCCATTAGAGACACTTCCAACCCAATATGAATCAGTGTACCCACTCAGTGTGAAATTATGATCTCCATCATAGTTGAGATCACAATCTAATGTACCCTTGAGATACCTCATCACATGTTTTTCAGCAACTAGGTCAACATGTCTGGGTTCTACCAAAAACTAACTCAAACTGGTCACAGAAAAAAAAATATTTGGTCTGGTGTTTGTCAGATACATAAGAGATCCAATGATCTGTCTATACGACATGGCATCAATCAATTCTGACGAAGTGTCGACCATAAGATTAAGATTTTTTTCCATGGGTGTATTCATGGAATTGCACTCCACCATATCAAATGTCTTCAGGATTTCAACTGCATACTTCCCTTGGTTAAAAAATATTCTCTCTGGGCTCTGCCATACCTCAAGACCAAAGAAATAATGCATTAGGCCAAGGTATTTCATCTCAATTTCTCAGGTAAGATTCTTCTTGCATTCAGTGATGATATTTTCTGATCTAGTTAAGAATAAGTCATCCACATACAACATCAATATCACCAGCTCATCATTCATAACCTTTAAGTAGAGGTTATAATCAACTTTACTCTTGGTAAATCCCAAGCTCGTTAGAAAAATGTCTATCCTTCCATACCAAGCTCTAGGAGCTTTCTTCAACTCGTACAAAGCCTTCTTCAACTTCCAGACATGAGTCTTCATGTCTTCAACTTCAAATCCTTGAGGTTGTTCTATATACACTTCTTCTTCGATGAAACCATTTAGGAAGGTTGTCTTTACGTCCATCTAGTGTAAATTCCACTTCATCTTAACTGCAAGGGATATGATGGTTCTGATCGAAGTGTATCTAGCTACATGAGTGAATGTCTCTTAATAGTCAATGCCTTCCTTTTGAGAAAATCCATGAGCGACAAAACTTGCTTTATACTTCTCAATACTTTCATCAACAACATGTTTTATTTTGAAAATCCATTTGGAAGATACCACATCCTTTCTCTTAGGTCTTGGAACTATTTCACATACATAACTCTTTATTATGGATTGGTATTCTTCTGTCATGGCATTTTCCCATTCTTTCTTCTGAATGGATTCTTCAAAGAAGGTAGGATCCTTCTATAGGAGATCACACATCAAAGACATATAAATGGAGAATGGCTTAGGTCTCTTCACCTGTCTCGTGGTTCCTTTGGGAACACCATACTTCTCTCCATATTTAATAAGATCCCTAGCCCAAGCAGGCTTTCTCTTATGGGAGATCGTCATTTGAGGAGGTTCTTGAAATTCTACTATGTCATGATCTTCTAGAATTTCCTCATCAGGGGAAGTTATGACTTCCCTCACTGGTTCTGCAAATCTGGGAATCTTCCTCGCTAATTCTGCAATTCTGGGAGCTATAGGTTCCTCTTCATATACTTCTTCAAGCTGACATCTTCTTGATTTCTTGAGTGCTGCATCTTCATCAAAGGTCACATCCCTGCTGATCTCAATGTGATGGTGACCTATTATATAAACCCTGAAGGCCTTTGAGACCTCACAGTATCCAACAAGTATTCCCTTCTTTCCTGAAGGGTCCATCTTGTTTATCTTCTCTTTCAGAATATGTACAAATACTGGGTAGCCAAATACTTTGAGATGGCTTACTTCTGGCTTATTTTCAAAGAAAATCTCTTTAGGGTTCTTGAACCCAAGTGCACCATGGGACAATCGGTTTTGTACATATACTGTTGTTTTTTCTTCTTTTTCCCATAAGCACATTGGAAGATCTTGATCATGGATCATGGTCTTCACTGCTTCCATTATCATTCTGTTCTTTCTTTCTGCCACAGTGTTTTGTTGATGATTATAAGTAGTGGTGATCTCCCTCTTAATCCCGACATCTTTGCAATAGTTTACAAACTCTTTTGAGGTGTCTTCTCTTCCATTATATGACCTAAGTATCTCCATCTTTGTTTCAGAAAGATTCTCTATCAAGGCTTTGAATTCCTTGAATTTACTGAACAATTCATCTTTTGATTTCAACAAGTAAACCTAGGTTTTACAAGAATAATCATTAATAAAAGATACATAGTATACATACCCACTGATGGAAGATGCTGGCATTGGGCCACAAACTTCTAAGTGAATGAGTTCTAGTACTCCTTCTGCTTTGGTGTCTCTCTTTGGAAAGGGGTTCTTGATGTTCTTCCCTTATGCACATCCATCTCACACACCTTCATGGTCAACCTTGAATTATGGTAGACCCGTGACTACCTTGCATACATATGGTAATTCCTTGTAGTTGATGTGTGCTAATATTCTATGCCAAAGTTCACATGGATTCTCAATGGCATGGGTCATGGCTACTTCTGAGGGACCCTTTAGTTTATACAAGCAACCTTCTTCTTTTCCAATGGAAATTGCTTCTTTCATGGTTTATCCTTTAGCTCACATAATAACTTCTCCATATATAAAGGCAATTCTGAAACCTTTCTTTTCTAAAGCTGATATGGAGAGTAGGTTCTTTGTCAAACCTGGTACATAGAGTATGTCCTTCATCTTCATTGGAGTCCCTGAATTAAGCTTGTAGTTTGATTCTCCCACTCTCTTGATAGGGTATTGATAATCATCTCCAAGTGTAACTTTCTAAAAAAAAATATTTTCTGAAAGGAAAGAGAGAACATCTCTTTGACCTGTCATGTGCTTGGAAGCACCACTATCAATGAGCCAAGTGTCCTCTCCAGGTGTTACTGATCCTGAGAGGGCTGAGATTAAGACATAGTCTTTAATTTGTTCTCTTAACATCTTGTGGGTGCCTCTTCATATTCAATTGCATGGGAATGATGTCTCTTATTTTTCTTCATGTATTCTTCTCATCTAGCTGGACAATGTCTCACAATATTTCCTATATTGTCACAATGCTAGCATTGGACAGATGAGTAATCTTTTTCCTTTCTTTGTCCTTTCTTCTAGAATCTCTTTGGTTGAGATTCTTTATGACTGAATTTGTTTTGGGGGTGAGACTCTTTATGAGTTTATTTCTAGAAGTAAGACTTCTTTCTTCCTCCTTTAGTGTGAGTAGCTAGGGATTGATATTCGTCTCTTGAAAGTAAAGTTTCTCGGTTAGCTACTCTTGATTCTTCTTGAATGCATTCTTCCCACATACTGTCAAATAGTATTTTCTCCTTTCTTGCACAAATGGTTTGGATGAATGCATCCCAAGGTCTTGAGAGACCATTAAGGGTCATCATTATCAATTTGTCTTCATCTATAGCATCTTCGATCACTTCTAGTTTCTCTTTGAATTGAGATATTCTGGAGAAATATTCTTGGATTGATTCTCCTCTCTGCATCCTTGTATTCTTGAGTTGAGTTCTTAGATTCATCTTTCGGTTTATGTTATTTCCTTCATATAGTTTGGTTAAGGCATCAAACATTTCTTTTGGAGTCTTCTTTGATGACACTTGAGGAATCAAGTGATATTTGATGGAATCCACAATGATTCTTTCGACCCTAATTATGTCCTTGTGGTGTTTTTCTTTATTTGCAGCATCGACAGGTTCTAGTACTTCTTCTTTGACAAATCTTGATAGTTCATTCTCTTCAAGAATGAGACCAATCCTATACTTCCAGGCACAAAATTTTTCCACACCTTCTAGCTTGTCAACAATCTTAGTGCTTGAAGACATCTTTTACCCGAGGCTAGGAAAATGACCAAAAATGAAAATGCTTAAAATTAAATTCTAAACTTACCAGGAGGTGCGCTTGGCTGAGGCGAGTAGCCTAATGTGATTAGATTTTAGAAAATCCAAATTTTACCCCTCCAAACATGATCTGTGGATTTCTGGACTGGTGCTTCTGGTTTTCTGGTACTTTTGGTACTATGGTACTTCTAGTACTTCTGGTACTTTTGGTACTATGGTACTTCTAGTACTTCTGGTACTTTGTGAAAACTAGGGTTTTACTTTTCGGGAGATCTAGCCACTGAAAAGTTGTGCTAAGGATGCCAAAGTGATCCTTGAGAAAGGGCACACTTTTCTAGATGGTTTTGGGAATGAAATACTTCTCCAACAGAAATCCATAATTTGCATGTTCAACAACAGTGACGTTTTTCACTTTCTCTTGTGATAGATCATTTATGTCCCTACGCATTTCTTCACCTTCATCAAGAGTCCAATTAGGATTTTCTGGAGGCTTATTTGGTGTAGAAGGTGCCTTTTTGGGTGGCATGTTGGCCAAATATCACTTCTGAGTCTTGATTTTGAGGTGGTTCTGCTAGACAATATTTATTCTATTCTATCTCCCAAGTTTCGGCCCTTATGGGTATGCAAATTTCTTTTAGGTAGTTCTCTAATATTTCTTCTCTGCAATGCCACAGGTCTGATCAAAATTGGATGTGCCAAGTGGAATTTACGGTCACTTCCTCACAACTTGCCGATTTTTGTCCTTTCCAAGATATCTCACTTGTATAGAATTCCCCGCACAAAATAATTGATATCAAATTCTGAAACTCGCACCCAAAATACTACAAGCTGTCCACAATCCAATGCAACTAGTCCCACTCAATTTGGATACTCTAGCAAGAAGTTATTCTTTTTTTACCTGGAACACCTTCTTGAGACTAGTCAATAGGACTAGTCAGATACCCTATCTTACACAAGGTTTATATAAAAATTTAAGATGACCCAGAAGTTGAAAATTTTACCAAAGATACCTTACTAAGTTTTGTAAATGTCCTCCGACTTTCAGGGTCTGAAACGTTATAGAAAATGTTTTATAGCAAAAATTCTGCAATGACTGATTTCAGGATGATTCCAGAACCCTATATTGTACAGGATGTATCTCCTAAATTAGAAGTCCTTAGGAGCTGAATTTTGAACCCAACGTACCTTGATCTGTCTAATAAATACCCTCCAAGTGGTTCCTTTGGAAACATTGTAGAGAAAAAGTTATAGTGAAAATTCCACGGTGTCTCAAGTGTAGCAGCGAAACCCCAAGACCTTGAGCTCTGATACCATATGTTAAGAACCAAACATCAATATAGCATGGAAAAACCTCAGGAAAAGTACTCAACGCCTTGAAACAGAGATAATTTCAGATAATAACCCTCTTCGAGGGGGAAACCTCCTTTTACCCCACTTAAATGTTCAAGTATAAGATGATTCAAAATGAAAATGTCTCCTTGGTATATATTGGAGACTAGGAGGTATAATTACAACTAATGGCCTAAAGCCAACATAAATAAAATAACATTACTAATATAATATGCCCCAATTAAGGGGTAATGAGCCAACATTAGGGCTTAACAATTTGAGGTCACCTATGTTATAGAAGGAGGAGATGCATAGTTGAAGACACTGAATAGAGAATGGAAGGAAGGTTTAGTTAATGGGAGTCCGTTGAAATTGTATTATGACAACCAGATGCCTCACATCTCTTAGTAAAAGCATAAGAAGAAGGGTCTAGGTACCAGGTGTAGTTGAAACTAGGTACTAGACACAGAAAAGATAGTCTACAAAAGGAAGGGAGGAACAAAGAAAAAAACATAGGCTGCTCCATGTAGTCTGAAGTCGAAGTAAAACAGAAGGTCCAGTCTTGCAATGACTCGGGATCAATCACAGGTGAGTGTTGGGGTCCTTTTGGCCCTGGATTATGGATTAAGGAACAAAGTGAAGAATAAGGAAGAGAAAATATGAAGTACAAACTGCGTGGAAGGCACATTGACTGAGAATGGGTCGAAGTGGTCAAATAAGTTGAAAAGGAGCGAAGTAAGGGGAAGCTAGCCATTGGAAGAGAAGATCAAGGAAGAAATATCAACAAAGAATATGGATCGTGGACAACTCAGCAAATGGAAAAATCCACCAATGGATGCTTTGGACCACCTCGAAGGAAAGAAGGAAAGACAGTCTTGCGAAGACCTGAAAATATGGGTCAAGTGGAACTAGGGTTTTAGACACCTAGGTTTTTGGAATTTAGGGTTTTGACACTCAGAATTCAATATAAGGTTGTCTGAGAGTCATTGTAATGTATAAAATAAAGTCCAAAAGGATCAGGGAGGGTTCGTTCTAGGTTGGTTCGTCATTGTGGGAAAGAGAGTGATTATTGTTGTTGCGTGAGAGAAGTATTGTTTGTGAGAGAATTATTGAGTTTGTAATATCCTCAGCTGGGTGTGAAGATCAACCATGCAGCTGGGTGTGCAGGGAGGAGAGAGAATAAAATAAATAGAAAGAGATCTACAGCTAAGTGCGTAGATATAATTGTATGTTTCCATTTAATATATCAAGAAACACAATTATGTGGGCGTAGCCCTAGGGAGAGGGTGAACCACGTATATCTTGTTTTTATGTGTGATTGATGTTGTGTTATTCACTATCTGTTATTCTGTTATTACATTTTTGTGTTAGATCAGAGATATAACCTGCGAAGTAAGATTAAGTATGGTAAGGGATAACTAGATTGTTGTGTGTTGTTGTTTTGGATTCACTTTTCATTTCCTCTAGTTGTAGACACTTGTGTCCTGCAACTCCCTATTGCTACTTCAAGTGAGACTTCATCTGCTCTGCAGGTGTTACCGAAAGGGCCAATAGTTAGGGCTTGTTGGTGCACTGTTGGAGTTGAATCATGGGTCTGCCCCCGTGCCAACACTTCCAATAAGGTAGTACTAATATTTAATGGAATCCCTGAAGGAATCCCATGTGGGGGATACCAAAAATATTTTAGATTCCTCTATGTCCCTTTTCTCAGAGTAAACATCCCACCAGCCCTTAACATGGGGGATGAACTTGAGGAGTGAAAAAGTAATCTTTTCCCTATCAGAAAAATTGTGGACTGAAAAATACCCTTCAAGCAGATTCATCCATTTATCTACAACGTCTGCATCTATCATTCCTTCAAATAATGGTATATCAAAATTTACTTGTACCTTGAAGGGGGTTACATGGATGCTTGATGAAGATGTGTCTCCTGTTGGTAGCCGTTGAAGGATCTACAAAGTTGTCCATCATTTCGTTCCTTTGTTGTGCAAGGGATTCCACGAGAAACAATTTAAAATGATCTCCTTATCCAACATATTTATTCTCATCCCCCATGAGTTGTTTCAGGCTTGATGTGACCGATCTGGAAAAGGATCGACTGGTTCCAATCCCAACTTCTTGTACCCAGATCTTGTCTGGGACATGCACAAAGAAAAAACTGAAGAGCAAACCGCTCTAATACCACTGATCTGAATTTATGAGAGGAATTAAATAAATAACAGATTGAATACAATAACATACATATAAAAATAACAATAACAAATATCTAATGAATAATAACTTCTATTGAATAAATAAAATAGGATGAAACTGTAAAACTATAGAACTGAAAACAACTTGCTTGAATGGTGGTAGCTATCTATGATAAGAGATGTGGCTACTCTGCACATTTGTCTGAGTAGAATGATTAAAATGAGGCTCCAGAGGCCTTTTTAACATTACTCATGAATGCCAAAACTGTAGACATCCAAAAACCTAACCCTAGGAGATGAAATGCCAAAATTGATGTGGGCCCCGATGGGTAAGTTGGTACCTCAACTTCTCGGGGTCGTAACTTTTGCATATGACCTCTGTTTTAGGTGCGTGATAGATCATTGGAAACATATTTTCGATAACTACACATTATGTCACCAAATGCTAACTCCGTCTACAATTCGATTATGGAAATCCAAAAAAACACTGTTTAGGGCCCCAAAATGGCCCTGGAAATACAAAAAGATGTACTGACATGAAAAATTCCAAAATAATCTAGTTGGATGAGGTGGGTGGCCACCAATCTCCACCTGATAGTGCTATAGGTATTCAGACAATGCCAAAAGTGTAGAACCCATAATTACAAAGAATTACAGAAGAATGTGTTGAACTAAAAATGTCGAAAGGAGTCAGTTGAAATAGGTGGGTGGCCACCAATATCCATCTAGATCAACAAATCCACTTTTTTTATACAATGTAATATGAGTAAACAATACACTTATGGTCTTTGATATAACAATTATGAGTAAAAAGGACACTTAGAGAGGGGAATAAATTCCATTCGTCATTATGATGACACTGGCATGACATTGGAAAAAGGCGTGAGTTGACATAAACCAACTAAGAGTGAACATGAGCAAGAGAGGAAACACACTCTAATATAGGGTTATCACAAGAATAAATGTAACATATGGCAACTTGGAGGTAAGGTGAGTGTAACAAATGACATTCATTGTCCTAGGATTTCTGTAGTCATTAAGGCGCCATACACTAGTCAAGGACATAGCATGAGTCCCATGTGACATATGATAATATGGAGAGTGTGAGCATAATAAGCATCATAAACTAGTAATATAGAGTCATCAAAATCACAAAAACAACACATGGTAGCCTAGATTTAGTGCAATAATGAGAGGTGGCATGCATCAATGGGGTATTTTATGCAAGCGTAGGAGGGGACATGCATCAACCTAAGTTCAATGCGAGCGTAGAGGTGAAAAATACCAATGGTACCAGTGGAGGAGAGAGGATCAAAGGAAGATATGATGTCACCATTGGGAGGGGCTCCATAGTTGCAAGCTATGGAATGTGACCATTAAGGAGGAAATACTTGAAAACTGACCAAAGAAGTGATAGTTGTTCCTAACTAGGTAGATGTTATCTCAAGTAGGGTCTTTCTTGAGATAATGACCTATAAAGGTTTTGGTGTCCAGGTATGAACGATTTATTCACCCTTTTCCTACATTAATTTATCAATCCAGGTGTGTATCCTTTCAAGGCAACGCACAAGGTATATGCAGGGGCAAGAGTACAATTCGTTCTGGCCAAGGGTTCATGATTAAGATTCAAAACATTACTGTCTACAACTTCTGAAAAGTACTCATAGGAATCACACACTGTAACAACAAGCATAAACTGATAAATAACACTGTAAGAGCGAGCATAAACTGATAAATAACACACTGTAACAGCAAGCATAAACTGATAAATAACACACTGTAACAACAATCATAAACTGATAAATAACACACAAAGGAAGATGCAGCACCTGATTAGAAGAGCGGGCCCAACTCTCTGATCAGAGTTGCATTGGTCACAACGAAGATGAAGACAAAAAAATAGGTAGTGTTTTATAAATCTGAAAAAGGTTATTACAATCTCAATGGGTACATCTCCAGTTACAGGAATAAACTGTCTTTTATACATCAAAAGGGAGAACAACCTCTTTCCCCAAAACATGGTAACCGTATCCCCAAAAATATACATTAGTTGGAACGACACCAGTACCAGATGGACGGGATCAACAAAATTCCCAAGATGGTTCAGGGATCTGCAACTCCAGCTGCACAGCCTCTTTATGGCTTGGTTGTTGCTGTGAAGAGCGGATCTACTACGGGATGAAGCCCTGGTCCTGTTCTCCAGAAGCTGTGGTCAAAAATTCATTTTAGTGCTGCGAATAGGCAAAACTTCGCGACTTTACTTCATTAATAAAATATTCCAATAGAAAAGGTAGGGGTATTTACCTCACAGTTTTAGCATAGTAAACATAGGTAAATAAGTGTAAAAAGGTCAAAAAGGTAATGGAAATGCAGCAGAAAGATAGCCCAATTTGGTGCCCAACATCTCCCCCCAACTAGCCTTATGCATGCCCTCATGTAGTTCACTTCCTCCGCAGGTCCAGATTTCACTGACTGTTGGCTTCCTGAAAATGGGGGAGATCATATTCTTCAGCCATCTCTATCCCTGGAACTTTAAAACCATATGAAAGGTGGACTTCTTCCCACCAATATTCCGGGACGATATATGCTGGAGTGTAATCTTCTACTAGAAACCAAATAGTGGGAAACTAAAATCGGAGTCCCATCCATCGAACCCCACTTGTTCGGACACATGCCACATATCTGGGCACCCTGGGGAGCACTTGTGAAAAATTTGGTGCCCCAAAAGGTTCCCTGTTCTGGACAGCTGTAGGTGTCATCATCCACCTTTTCTGACAGCAATCAAGGGCCTCTTCATGAAATGTGACTATTAGCTTAACGCAAAGATCAAGGCACCAATTTTGTTTCCTCATCATTCTGTCTCTATCTGCCTCAATTACCAAAAAGGTGTTGTGTTTATTGAACATGGTGACTGACCTCTTAGGTTCTCCTCTTACCCTAAATGACTTTGTAACCTGATTAGATTCAAATGTGTTAAAAGCCTTCTGCCAACTGATTTGGTTGAAAGTGTAAGAGGTGAGGGCCCCTAAATGAATGTCTCCCACATACGAGACTGGATTGAAGTCTCTGTCCAGGGGTAGCAGATATCCATGCAGGTAAAATTCACACATCAAATGTTGAGTTGGCATGTCATGGTGCCTCATTATTCAGAGGAATTGTACACCATTTTCTATTTTATAACTAATCTCATTTTTTATGCTCTCCATGTAGAATACAAGAAAACGTTCATGTAAGAATAAAGAATAACAAGAAGCAGGGGGGAAACATGCCATCACCTCTTGCATCAAATTAAACATCTACTCCTTATCTATTTTCAACTATGCCACTTGCTTTTCCAGCTGCTCCATCTTGAGCTGCTGCTTCACATTCCTTAATCTCATGATGTCTATATGCTCCAGATATTCAAAAATAGTTTTGGAGGCTCGTTCCTGAGTTCTTCTGATCTTGTTTTGATACTGAGCCATAGTAGATTTCCAAGTCTGCACTTCGACCATTAATGCATTCTCACGATCTTCAAACAATCACTCAACTATGTCTGTTTGAGTGGCAACAGAGGTTATGGCTGCCTGGTCCATCTGAGTCTCTATTTCTACTCCTATGGTCTTGGACTTTCTAGCTTCCTTCTTGTATTTCTTCATCCGCTCCTACATTTTGTGTACCTATTTCCTTAGTTTCCTGACCTCCATCTTAAGCCGCATTGTCTCCTTAAATTGTAGCTGATGTTTTTGTTTGACTGGGAGTCTTACAACCTTCTAGCCTGGCTCTTCCATTGGCTCATTCGTCGGGATTGCTTCTCTTGGTCCCTCCTCTTTGCCTAAAACTATTTCCTCTTGTTGCATGCTCACCGTGACTAGCGGTGCCCTTGTGAGATTCTCTTCTGCTAATGTGTCTATTTGAGTATCATCCACCCCCACACAGTTGTGGCTTTTGTGATAGAATTGGAGGAATGGAGAGATCTTCTTCTGCACATCGAAGGGAATGAGTTCACCTTGCTCCTCTTGGAATAAAGGAGAAAAAAGAGAACTGGCAGGGATCTTCAATATTCAGTCCTGAGGTCGATGTTGGTTCTTGTGGTTCAACGCCAACCTCATGCCCTAGTTCTCCCAGCACTTCTTCCATGGGCTCTATGGTTGGGGTGGTCATGACCTCTTCTTCATTCTAGTTATCCTCCTCCATCAATTCCATGGTGACAGGAGGTCCTTATGGAGTACCCTCGGTCACAATATCAACCAATTCACCCGCTCCTGTCTGCTGTGACCCCGCTTCTATGGTTGTCATGCTATCAAATTGCTCTGCTAGTTCCACAGGCGAGGTTGGTTCTTGTGGGACAGCCTCGACCATGGTACTAGTGGGCCTTTCTGTGTCATTTCCGCATCTTCCATTGGTTCCATGGTTTTAGCTTTATCTTGGGGAGCAGCCTCTTCTTCAAATGCTTCCACTTCCATCTCCATCTCTTCTGGTTCCTCTTGGTCAACATAGTCATCTACTCCTACATTTTACTCCTCCGTGGCTTCTGGTTCATCTTCCCTAGCAGCCACATCAGTTGCTACTTCTTCCTCTGTGGAATCTCGAAACAATTCCCATGGGATTGAGATTTGTCTGATGGCATTCATTACTAACAGCTGAACTAGCCCATGGTGGGTGATGGTCGCTAATACCTATCACAACTCCTGAGCCAAATGTGCCATTAGGTGAAGGCTTCTCAATAAATAAGGCACATTCATTGAGAAAGCCTCTGCTTGGGGAAATAGTAGGTGAGTTAGTATTCAGAGATGGTATTTAAATATGGTGGAGTATCTCCCTTTGCAAGTCATATATCTCATGACAAACTCTGCTACTTCCTTCCATGGATGTGACAACGAATTTTGGTCATATCCTTGACCCTTATGCAAAATGCTTTCTCCTGCCTATAAAAAGGCTTCGAGAAACTTCGGAAGGATAGACCTTCTTGAAAACCATCGCTGTCCATTTTGAGGGAGTCCACTGACTTTTGTGCTGGCTTCCTCTGTCACAGGAATTTCAAAATCGTTGACCTGAGAGATTCCTTCTCTCAAGTTGAGTGCAAATTCCGTCGCAGTTTCTTCGCTTGACCCTTTCAACTTATCAAAGTAAACATTCCAGCTCACATTATCAAAGACCTACGATACCTCCTAATTGTTCCAAACTCTCATTGTATCTTCAGGTTCATGCTACACAGATCATCCACCCATTTCTACAGAGGTAGAGTCAGCACGACGAATGTAGTTAGCTGGTAGGGGAAAATGACAGGGCTCCAAACCGTTGGCAACTGAAATAACGTCATATTGCTTTTGGGGACGATGGATGAAACAATGCTGGTATGTTTGGAAATGATGACAGATTGTGGTGGTACTATCAGAAATTTAATGAAGCGTGTTGGGGAGGTGACTGATTATGACTCTGCATGTACAAGTACGCATTTCAACATATCAAGTTATGATTACAGAGTACCGAAATCATTGGATTATGTTTGGTGAGGATCGTGTGTCATAAATGATTTTTCATGGTATGTCATTGTTTATTATGACGGTTCCCCCCCCCCAACTTAATTACGACTGTCCATGACACGTTTTGATGTCTTTTTGGAATATTTTAATTAAATCCATAAAAGTTGGCAGAGACGTACCTGGGGACCTACCTTATGGTGGAGTAACAAAAAAAGGTCTGACAAAGTAATGAAAACAGGGCATAATGACAGCAAGGAGTAACAACAACAGTGAGTAACAACAAGGGCAGAGTAACGTGATGGCAGAGTAGCGGTAGTTGTGGAGTAACGACACCGATGGAGTAATGACAGTTGCGGAGTAACAACACTGGCGGAGAACCAGCAGTTGCGGAGTAACGACAGTGGCAGAGTAACAACAGTTGCAGAGTAACAACATTGACGAACTAATGGTAGTTGTGAAGTAACGACACTTAGTGAAGTAATCAGTACACATCAATGGAGTAACAACAACATCTTTAAAGAAACACTGGTGGAGTAACAACGCTGAGTGTTACATTTCTCCTAGCCATATTCCTTTGTTATTCCTGCAAAATACAAACAAGTAAGAAATAACATTTTTTTTTTTTTTTTTGTAAGGTAGAGTGAGAGTGTCCTTCATCCCAATAACCATTAAATCAGATGAGTCAGAAAGGTGTTTGACAAAGGCATTTCTAGAGGCTGGACGATGGTATAGTTTTAGACAGTGTCCGTTTACTAAGAACGAGGTATGATTCTCATCTATTGTAACTAATCTAACCATTCCATAGTCGAACACTGTGTCCACTTGGTATGGCCCCATCCAGTGAGTGAAAATCTTTCCTTTGAAATCCTTAAATCGAGAATCGTAAAGTAATGCCCAATCTCCCACATGAAACACCTTACTTTTGATGAATTTATCATGCCATTTCATTCTCTATTGTTGAACAACGGTGTTCTTCTGGACAGCTACTAACCGAATCTCGTCCAACTCATTCAACTATTCCAGTCAGTGTTTCTGTGATTCTAATGGGTCTAGGCCTACTTCTAGAGCTATTCTGAGTGTACTGATCTCAAATTCCACTGGAAATGAGGGGAATTTCCCATAGACTAATTAAAATGGTGAAAACTCAGTTGTGTTTCACCATGTTGTTCTGTATGCCCATAAAGCTTCTAGAAGTTTTTGTGCTCAGTCTCGACGATGACTTGCTACTGTCTTTGTCAAGATATTTTCTAATACCTTGTTTGTGCTTTCTACTTGCCTGATTGCCTGGGGGTGATAGGGGGTTGTCACTCTATGTTTGAATCCATGTTTCTTCATCAGCTTTGCTATCATGTGAGATGTGAACTGTGATCCTCCATCTAACACAATTTCCCTTGGAGTACTTTATCAAGCAAAGATTTCTTCAAAAAGAAAGTCTGCCACTACTTGTTCTGTTGTTCTTGTGACCACTCTGGCTTCCACCCACTTAGTTACATAATCAGTGCAGACTAGGATGTAATATTTCTGATGAGAAGGTGGGTTGAAGGGTCCAACAAAATCAATGGCCCATTTCTCAAATGGTTCAAGGACTATCTGGGGCTGTAGAGGCATTTCATCTGCTTTCCCAGGTTGTCTCATCCATTGGAAGCTATCACACCTTCGAACATAATCTCGGGCATCATGAAAGATGGAGGGCCAGTAATATCCCATTTGCAGCACTTTGTGACCTGTTCTTTTATCTGCAAAATGTTCTCCACAGGGTGCATCATGTGCAGCCTTCAGTATCTCATAGATATTATCTTCTGCCACACAACACCAAATATGTTGGTTAGCCCCTATATGAAAGATATATCCTACCATCCATGAATATCGAGTACTCTGGTGAATAATCTTCCTTTTCTCTTTATATGACAGATGACGAGGCACCTTCCTTGAAGCAAGATAATTAGCAATATCTGCATACCACGGAGTGTTAGCAGATACTGCAAAAAGATGTTTATCTGGGATATTATCTTCAATTGGTGTATCCTTACCCTCATGTTCTATCCTAGATAAGAAATCTACAACCACATTGTGCTTCCTTGGTTTATCTACTATAGTAATATCAAATTCCTGTAGTAGTAAGAGCCATCTTGTGATATGACCAGGGGTAACAGGTTTATTCATTAAATACCTGATAGTTGCATGATCAGTATGCACAAAGGTAGGATACCTGGTAATGTAGTGTTGGAATTTATTGATGGCATAAATGACAGCAAGGAACTCTTTCTCAGTCGCTGTGTAGTTTAATTCAGCAGGAGCCAAATTCTTACTAACGTAGTAAACTGCATATGGCATTTTGTCCTCTTGCTGTCCTAATACAACACCAACCACTGTTTGGGAAGCATCCGTATGAATATGGAAAGGTAATTCCTAGTCTGGCCCTCTAAAGATTGGAGTGCTACAAACCAATTCCTTAATTTGCATAAAGGCTGCATCATAGTCCTCTGTCCACACAAAATCTGAATCTTTTGTTAGCAATTGAAAAAGTGGGTGTGCTACTTTAGAAATTTTTTCTATAAAACGCCTGTAATAACCAGCACAACCAATAAAGATGCATACCTGCGTGGGTGTTTTGGGTGTCGGGAAATGCTGAATTACCTTTGTCTTTACTGGGTCCATCCAGATTCCTTCAGCTGAGATCAAATTTCCCAGAACAATACCCTCTTCCATCATCATATGGCATTTTGTCGTACTCAACGAGACACGCGCTTGTATGCACCTTTCTAGAACTTTTTCTAAATTTTTAAGCTCTTCAAGAAATGAATCCCCATATGGAGTAAAGTCATCCATGTAGATTCCAACACTGTCATCTATCAAATCAGAGAAGATTCCCAAAATTGCCTTCTGGAATGTTGTAGGAGCATTACACAGGCCAAAAGGAAGGACCCGGTATGTGAATGTTCCCCAGGGGCATGTGAAAGTGGTTTTATCCTAATCTTTAGGAGCTATATGGATATGGTTATACCCACTAAAACCATATAGAAAAGAATAAAACTTTTTTCCAGCCAATGTGTCCAGAACTTGATCAATAAATGGCAAAGAAAAATGATCTTTCTGTGTTGCCTTATTTAATTCTCGATAATCCATGCATATTCTCCATTTACCATTTTTTATAGGGACCATTACTAATGGGGAAACCCATTGGCTATCTGAGATGGGGTAAATAGAACCTACGTCTAGTAATTTCTGAAGTTCTTCTTTCACAACATTTTTCAGTGCGAGGTTCATCCTTCTCTAAGGTTGTCTCACAAGACGACAATTCTCCTTAATGTATATATGATGGGTACATGAATTAGCAAAGATCCATTTAATATTTGTATAATCCCAGGTGAAGGCCTCTTTGTGTTTCCACGAGTTGCTTCTTCTGGGATTCTGACAGGGTTGGATTAATATTCAGGGTTTTCCTTGGTTCTAGTTCTACTGGGACACTTTCACTGGGTGCATCAACAGGTAGATGCTCTAATCCTTCTGCTGTTTCAATTGTTTCCTGAGTCTCACAACTTATGATAGATTCTAGGAATTGTTGATTTGTTTCGGAAACAGAGCAAGGATCATCCATAAAAGAGGTGATTACATCATCTTTCGATTCTATTTTCAACTGAAGGGCTTGTCCAATAGTGAGAACTGGCCTCAATTCCTCATTTTCTGTTTCGGACTCTTTCCTAGATAAMATTTTCTTGCTTCCTACTGGTTTTATGGATGGGTTTGGTTCTGTAGGTGGGTATAACACTAAGTTCTTAATATTGTGCCCATTGGAAATAACCATGTGCCCTGATCGGCACCCAATGTAAGCATCTGCAGTAGCTAKCCATGGTCTACCCAAGATCAAAGGATGGTCACCCACCGAAGATTGCATCTGTAAGACCAGGAAATCTATGGGATAGTGCCATGAATCTGCTGAAATTGTTACATCTTCCAACTTTCCTGCAGGTTTGATTGTGGATCGRTCTACCAATTCCATTACTGTAGGTGTATGTTTCAAGTAATGAAGACCTAATGCATGCATGGTTTTAGTGGTGATAACATTGATGGCATCACCCAGGTCTACCAACACATTCAAAATCTGTACCCCATTAATTTGTACTGTTAGAATTGGGTTCCCCGGATCTCCATACTTTTCAAGCATTGACTTTCCCGTCATGAAATCTGATAATTTCCCCATAACATGAATGGTAAGGGGGTCTTTGGATTTCTTTGAAGATTTCTTTGAATAGTATTCCCTAAGAGTCTTTGCATATATTGGCACATCCTTCATAGCTTGTAACAAGGGAATTTTAAAAAATAAGTTCTGCAGTTCTCCTAATAAATCAAATTTAGCTTGAGGGCTTGATTTACTCAAAGTTAGTCTCTCTGGGTAAGGTGGTTCAGATTGATGTTGTTTTACGGGAGATGTCTGGTTTCTATCAGTTTGTTTTGGCTCTTTACTAATTGGTTATGATTCCTTACCTTCACTATCGAGTTGTTCAATGGTAACTGGAGGAGGTTGAGCATCAACTGTCTGCCCTGATCATAGATTCATTTCATACAACTCTGCAGTGGAAATGCTATATGAAGGTAGGTTAAGAATATTAGTTTGATGAACTCCCCTACTATTAGAATTCGGATCATGTTGGATTGGGATTTGAGGATGGGAAGGTGGGTTACCCGGAGGCACATTAGAGGGCATTTGGAGCTGTTGTTGTGGCATCGATTGAGGAAACTGCCCAGGAGGGGATCCTCGCCAAGTTGGAGCCCATGGGAAGCTTGAACTGGCTTGAGGGTTCCACTGTTGCCATGGTGGAAACTGGTATTGTGGCCACATGGAAGGATAGGGCATGGATTGAGGATTCATATTAGAATTATTGAAATACTAAGATGGACCTGAGTACATACCTTGATTTCCCATTGGTGGTCGAGGTTGCCATGGCTTTCTAGACCCCATGAGGTACAATTGCTCCATGTCTTTCCCCGTTCCTTGAAATACTGCTTTCAGGCCTGTCAAGGAGGGGCATGATCTTGTTGCATGATTTAGCTCGCAGATTGCACATTCCTCTATGGATTTAAGTGGGCATTCCCTCTCTGGATGATTCTTTCTACATGTCAGGTAGAATATTGCCATAGTCCTGTCCAATTCCAGCTGCTTCTGTTTTACTTGCAGTGTATCCATCTATGCTGACAGGGTGATTGGGATATCCATCCTCAGATTGTCTAGCAGGTTTCCGATTTCTTCTTTTGTAACACCTCCACCAGACCCTTTTACTGAGCGAATTCCTTGTTTGTTTCTTGAAAGTCCTCTTGAGAAATGAATGCATAATTCATAGATACCTTTGAATATTTCCTTAGAGATGTCTCCCTTTCCCACAATGTTCAATAGTTCCAATGAGTCCTCACGGAAAGATCAGAGGAGGATAATTTTTAGAATTCCTTATCCAGGTCAGAGTGACCCGACCTCTGTAAGGTGTACTTGAATCGTTCCATGCAATCTTCCAAAATCTCGTCTTCTTTTTGTGCGAACTTGAAAAGTTCCTCCTTAATGTTCCAAGATTTACAGTAGTCCTGGTATTTTTCCAAAAAAGCTATCCGCATATCATCCCATGTGGAAATAGTGCTTCCTCCAAGGCCCATGAACCATCGCAGAGTTGTCCCTTTTAATGTAGAAGGAAAAAATTTTAACTTTTGGGCTTCCGTCGTGTAGTCATACCCTCAACACACTATGTCGAATTTGAATAGAAATGTGTCGGGATATTCTAAAACAAGCCCATGAAAGTTTGGTAAGGCTGCTAATGGAATAGGCTTAGTGGGCGCACCAACTCCCAGGTTTTCGATTGGAAAATCGATAGTGGAGGTTGTGGGAGCCATAAATATTTTCCAATAACCGTTGGGTATTTCACCAGAATCTATAGGAGATGGCTGAGGCTTCCTTACCCCTTGGATCCAAGTTGCTTTAGTAACACTTCCCCGGTCCCTTGGTAATGAAAATACTCCTTTGATCCCTTCTCCTGCGTTTTGATGACTTGATCCCTTGGCTACAACCTTCTCTCTCTTGATGGAGTGGTCTAACTCTGTCGAGGTTCTGCTTGCGACCTCTTCCCCCTCTGTCACCAACATAATATTTCCTTGGTTAGGTATGCCACTAGATGTTTCTTCAACTGCTGGAGGGACCTGCTGTGTCATATCACCCAAGAATGTTGTAGACAACACTGGTTGATCTACTGATTGTCCCTCATACTTCACTCTTTGTTCCCTTGGTCTCATGGCTGCGCAAGATGATGTTTCTGATTCAGCCTTTTCTATAATCTGTTGGATGTAGGTCTTTCTTCCCAAATCTGGTCCTCCCTTCTTTGGGGCTTTCCCTCCACCCCCGTTATTTGGTTCTTTGTTCATACAAGTGTTGGTATGATTGAGGGTCTTGGAATGAACCTACAATTCTTTAGTCTTGAAGTAAGGTGTCAAAGGACCATTCCTTCCCCAAGACAAAAGATCTTATGAAAATGAAAGGAAGCTAAAGAAAAACAAGAATCTAAGGTTCAAGGCCCAGAGCAGGGCATCAAAGGACTCTTCCCTCCCTTAGATAAGAACAAAACACACCATGGAAAATACCTGATACTTTTCAAATCTGAAGCAGGGCATCAAAAGACTCCTCCCTCCCCAGGGTAAAAGCTAGGGTTTCCAAAAAAACAAAAGGGTTTGAAATAAATAAATCTAACTCAGGATCTGGAGCAAGGTGTCAAAGACTCCTCCCTCCCCAGGACAAAAGATTGACAAAAACAGAAAATAAAAAATAAAAAAAAAGCAGAAAGATCACCTACGCTCAGGACCTGAAGCAGAGTGAAAAAACTCATTCTCTCCCCAGGATAAGAGATTGACCCTCTGGTTGGTTCGGATCGTTGTCTTGCACCTTGTTAGCCTCCCCAACAATGGCGCCAAAATGTTGGTGTCCAGGTATGAACGATTTATTCACCCTTTTCCTACATTAATTTATCAATCCGGGTGCATATCCTTTCAAGGAAATGCGCAAGGTATATGCAAGGGCAAGAGTACAATTCGTTCTATCCAAGGGTTCACGATTAAGATTCAAAACATTATTGTCTACAACTTCCGAAAAGTACTCATAAGAATCACACACTGTAACATCAAGCATAAACTGATAAATAACACTATAACAATGAGCATAAACTGATAAATAACACACTGTAACAACAAGCATAAACTGATAAATAACACACTGTAACAACAAGCATAAACTGATAAATAACACACACATGAAGACGCAACACCTAATCAGAAGAGTGGGCCTAGCTCTCTGATCAGGGCTGCGTTGGTCATAGCGAAGATGAAGACAAAAAAATAGGTAGTGTTTTATAAATATGAAAAAGATTATTACAATCTCAATGGGGACATCCCCAGTTACAAGAATAAACTGCCATTTATACATCAAAAGGGAGAACAACCTCTTTCCCAAAAACATGGTAACCGTATCCCCAAAAATATACATTAGTTGGAACGACACCAGTACCAGATGGACGTGATCAGCGAAATGCCCAATATGGTTCAGGGATCTGCGACTCCAGCTGCACCACCTCTTTATGGCTTGGTTGTTGCTGTGAAGAGCGGATTTGTTGCGGGATGAAGCCCTGGTCCTGTTCTCCAGAAGTTGCGGTCAAACATTCGTTTTAGTGCTGTGAATAGGAAAAAGTTTGTGACTTTACTTCATTAATAAAATATTCCAATAGACAAGGTAGGGGTATTTACCTCACAATTTTAGCATAGTAAACATAGGTAAATAAGTGTAAAAAGGTCAAAAAGGTAATGGAAATGCAGTAGAAAGATAGCTCGATTTGGTGCCCAACAAAAGGACCCATCTATATTATGACCATATATAAATGGAGAAAAAGGGGTGTAAGGAAGAAAAGATAAGGAGGAGAGGCAATACTTTCCCCAAGCATTTGAAGGACTAGGAAAAGAGGAAGAGTATGTAGGAGAGCATGGAACACTAGGAGAGGAAGAAGACAATGAGAGAAATAGGTAATATTGGGTGCTACCAGGTAAGAAGTGGTTAGATTTGATAATGGGAAGTCTAAGCTAGCCCTAAAAAACTCCCAATTAGAGTAAATATTATATGTTGTTCATATTATATGTTCAAGAGTAAATTAGAGTAATCAAGGTGAGATACATAGCATTCAACAATCTCTTGAAAAATCTGTATGACAAGGGTGACTCCACAATGTTTATTAATGAGAAGATGAGTTCCGTCCTATTGTACAAAGCCCCAATGATAAGGAGAGGGGTGAGGAGTGATGGAAAATGCTATTATTTTGGTTACAATTTTCAAGCATTATAGTGGCAAGTTGGTCTTTGATCTAACAATTATGAGTAAAAAGGAGACTTAGAGAGGGGAATAAATTTCATTCGTCATTATGATGACACTGGCATGACATTGGAAAAAGGTGTGAGTTGACATAAATCGAATAAGAGTGAACATGAGCGAGAGAGGAAACACACTCTAATATAGGGTTATCACAAGAATAAATGTAACATATGGCAACTTGGAGGTAAGGTGAGCGTAACAAATGACATTCATTGTTCTAGGATTTCTGTAGTCATTAAGGCACCATACACTAGTCAAGGACATAGCATGAGTCCCATGTGACATACGATAATCTGGAGAGTGTGAGCATAATAGGCATTATAAGCTAGTAATATAGAGTCCTCAAAAGCACAAAGACAACACATGGTAGCCTAGATTTAGTGCAAGAATGAGAGGCGGCATGCATCAATGGGGTATTTTATGAAAGCGTAGGAGGCAACATGCATCAACCTAAGTTCAATGCAAGTGTAGAGGTGAAAAATACCAATGGTACCAGTGGAGGAGAGAGGATCAAAGGAAGATATGATGTCACCATTGGGAGGGGCTCCATAGTTGAAAGCTGTGGAATGTGACCATTAAAGGGGAAATATTTGAAAACTAACCAAAGAAGTGATAGTTGTTCATAACTAGGTAGAGGTTATCTCAAGTAGGGTCTTTCTTGAGATAATGACCTATAAAGGACCCATCTATATTATGACCATATATAAATGGAGAAAAAGGGGTGTAAGGAAGAAAAGATAAGGAGGAGAGGCAATACTTTCCCCAAGCATTTGAAGGACTAGGAAAAGAGGAAGAGTATGTA
>JASDQU010737388.1:124410-135801 GCA_032191745.1 Picea mariana | reverse complement strand
CATAAATACTTAGTTAAGGGTGATATAATAAAATATGAAAAGACTTTACAAGCATGCTACTACGGTTTCCTTATTCATTTGATTTACCTGCGTGGCTGGGGAGATAGGAGTCTGGCCCAAGATTTTTCTATATTCAATGACACTTTTAAAACCATGCTTGTAACCAAGCTTCAGGGCCTCCTTGGTGGTAGCAGTGTCAAACATATTTAATTGCAATTCATAACACCATTAAAAATACCAATAACAAAAACATATATTTGTTCGCTACTATTAAATAAATATTAACCACAGTTAATCATTTAAATCTTACTATTCAGGCTTTGAGTTTTCCATAGCCACCCTGGCCTAGTTTATGTTGGTCGTGTTTTTCCACTCTGGCCTTTGTTGCTTTGGATGTGTCTGGTAGCCTACATATGGAATTTTTGAAAAAAATTAGATATCGGAATTGTTACTTAAAATAGGAAAGAAAAACATAAATGCTCATATTTCATTGATAATATGACATGTGTTGTACCTTGCTTGACCATCTCGTGGTTATCGTCCTTGTTTTTTAAACAAGTTCTCCTTTTCATCCTCTATTAGCACCTTCCACTCTTTCTCGGAAACCATGGGAGGGCGCTCATGTTTTAGGTCTATTTGCAATTTATCCCTATACTGGGCCCTGGTGTATTTTAAATTCTCGCCGGCTAATTTTGTAACCACTTTCTTGTTGAAAGTGTTTCCGAACAAGTTCACCATGTGATCTATTAAATCATCTTTCTTTTTGTTATCTTGGCCATTCCACCATGTGTGAATGGTGGGGCCAAACAACTCCAATGATTTGTCATGTAAGTTTCTATAGAAAACATTGTTTCCTACAATAACGTGTTATCCATTAATCAATTAATAATCTCAAGTTGCAATCCATTTCAATTTCATTAAAAAAATGAGTCAATTAATGGGACAATTACCTGCAATCTTTTGAATCTTTATCGGAACACATGCATCATCCACCAGAAAGGTGACATCTAGTGATCCAGTGCTTTTAATTCATTCTACTCCATGTAGAATAGTATCATGTGCACCTACACTATGTTCCTCTTTGGAGTCATCATGTGGAGTCCCAGGCTCCGACTCATCATGCTCTGGTATTTCATGCCAGTCAAAATCATCTCGCTCATCAATGGATTCAAGGGGAACCTCAGGAGGCTCAAAAAGCCTCACTTGCACTTTGCTATGTCAACCTTTTTTTTGCATTGGACCTTCACTACTACCTATAGTAGTTGCAGGATCTACAGGTTCCCCACGCACGGGGTTTAAAAAATCCTATGAACATAAATTTTTTCTTTATCAGATCATATACAAAATATAAAACTAAAAAACAGATATGAAATTGTCATAGCTAATAAAAATATGTAAAGATGCCATTTACCCCATAATTAGTTATTATATTTTGTAGCTCTACAATTCTTGTCCTATCCTCCTGTGTCAGGGGTCTTCTGCTAATCAAACCTAGATATTCCATGTTAGCCTTCTTCAAGGCCTTCGTTACAGTTGTCATTAGGTTTGTTGAATAATATATTTCATCCTAATCAATATCCTCTGTGGGAGCCTGGACCGATGTTTACACAATAAAACAATCAACAAAATTTATGAAATTCACCTCTAACATTAAAAAAATGAAATATTGCAGTAATATCAGAAAAACAATAACAAAATTTCAGAAATTTAGTTGTTGTAGTCATAAGTTGTTACTGTATTTAACATTTACCTAGTGAGGCACCATGGGTGTCTTTCCACGGTCACTCTGGAGAGAAGTAACGGGTGAAACTCGGACACGTTCACCCTGGATAGAAGTTGACACAATAAATCAATCAACAAAAGTTATGAAATTCACCTGTATCATTTAAAAAATGAAATATTGGAGTAATATCAGAAAAAAAAATAATGAAATTTCAAAAATTTAGTTGTTGTAGTCATAAGTTGTTACTATATTTAACATTTACCTGGTGAGGCACTGCAGGTGCCTTTCCATGGTCACCCTAGAGAGATGTAATAGGTGAAACTAGGACACGTTCACCCTGGACAGAAGTTGACACAATAAATCAATCAACAAAAGTTATGAAATTCAGCTGTAACATTTAAAAAATGAAATATTGGAGTAATATCAGAAAAAACATAATGAAATTTCAAAAATTTAATTGTTGTAGTCATAAGTTGTTATTGTATTTAACATTTACCTGGTGAGGCACTGTGGGTACCTTTCCATGGTCACCCTAGAGAGATGTATCGGGTGATTTTCTACCACGGTCACCCTGGACAGATGTTGACACAATAAATCAATTAATAAAAGTTAGGAAATTCACCTGTAACATTAAGAAAATGAAATATTGTAGTAATAACAGAAAAAAAAATAAATGAAATTTATGAAATTTAGTTGTTGTATTCATAATTTTTTACTGTATTTAACATTTACCTGGTGAGGCACTGCGGGTGCCTTTCCATGGTCAACCTGGAGAGATGTATCAGGTGATTTTCTACCATGGTTAGTACCCTGGATATATGTTGACACAATAAATCAATCAATAAAAGTTAGGAAATTCACCTGTAACATTAAGAAAATGAAATATTGCAGTAATAACAGGAAAAAACATAATGAAATTTAGTTGTTGTAGTCATAATTGTTTACTGTATTTAACATTTACCTGGTGAGGCACTGCGGGTGCCTTGTCATGGTCACCCTGAAGAGATGTATTGGGTGATTTTCTACCACGGTCACCCTGGATAGATGTTGACACAATAAATCAATCAATAAAAGTTAGGAAATTCACTTGTAACATTAAGAAAATGAAATATTGCAGTAATAACAGAAAAATAAATAATGAAATTTATGAAATTTAGTTATTGTAGTCATAATTTTTTACTGTATTTAACATTTACCTGGTGAGGCACTGTGGGTGCCTTTCCATGATCACCCTCTCCATCTATTCGATTTAAGTTGTAATCGATCAACAACTCTTCACCTGGAACTACTGTTTTTGTTGCACATACAAATATACGATTTCCTTCGCGTGCCTCAAATATGCAATTCCGTTTCTTAGTTGTTTCCACTCGTCATGTACTATTTATAAAGCCCACAATGTTTCCAGTAGATTTTGGCCTTCCATCAATATACATAGTTGCCACTTTATTTTGATTGCTATCTAGTAGTTGTATATGATTTGCGGCAACTCCGTATCTCCACATACTTTGCGTATATTGGACCAACATCACCCAATGATTGTATTTATATAATGGTTCGACATACTCCATCAATTCAATTACAGTTCCATAGCTGACCTTTATGTCATCCATAGAAAATAACCCCAATCCATGTAAGGACAAAGGAGCAATGCGATACATCCTTCCACCGATGAAGAAATCTGTGTCCACTTCAGGTAGCTCCTTAGGTGCCCATCGTTGCAATAGATATATACACCTCAAGGGAAACTCAATGTCACCTATGCTCTTAGCATCATAATTGCATGACCCTCCATTGGCAATAAAAAATTGCATGCAGGTACAAAATCTTTTCCTTACCTTTTCCAACCTAGTTGATCTAGAACCGGTAGATCTAGTACAACATGTCTCACTTTCAACCTCTCTTACTATATCTTGATCATCACTCAAGGAATATAGATCCGATATATACCTATTTGGTGGTACGTACACTTGTTAAAACAAGAAGATAAGTTATCGTGCCAATATACATTTTTGGTACCAACACAGTTGCATATAGTTGCATAAAGTTGAAATTGCCACACCGATCCATCATATAGTTGCATAAAGTTGAAATTGCCACACCTAGTTGCATATAGTTGCAATATAGTTGCATAAGTTGCATAAGTTGTAATATAGTTGCATATAGTCGCATAAGTTGCAATATAGTTGCATAAGTTGCAATAAAGTTGTGTAAAGTTGCATAAGTTGCAATAAAGTTGCGTAAAGTTGCATAAGTTGCAATATAGTTGCATAAGTTGCATAGTTGCATATAGTTGCATATTTTCATATAGTTGCATACGAAATTGTTGCAATATAGTTGCATAAGTTGCAATAAAGTTGCATAAGTTGCAATATAGTTTCATAAGTTGCATAGTTGCATATTTTCATATAGTTGCATAGGAAATTGTTGCAATATAGTTGCAATATAGTTGCATATAGTTGCAATATAGTTGCATAAGTTGCATATAGTTGCATAAGTTGCAATATAGTACCAACATAGTTGCATATAGTTGCATAAAGTTGAAATTTCCACACCTATCCATCATATAGTTTCATATAGTTGCATAGTTTCATAAGTTGCATATAGTTGCATATAGTTGCATAGTTTCATAAGTTGCATATAGTGGGAGAGGACCCCTGGATTGGTTGTGGGGATAAGTTTGGGCTTCCGCTGCATATGATACAACTACTGAGAGAAATATTATACCTTAATCTCAACCAAGTTCTTAATATCTCATTGATTTCAATATGGGGACAAGAATGGAAGCATGCAGGGGAGATTACTTTTAGAGGCGATAACGCAAATATTTGGGAATAATACATTGAAAAACTTAGAGAAATTCATGTTAGTATTAAAGATGAGGAGGATCGTTTGATCTAATCAAAAAATTCATCGAGTGATTACACTCCCAAGGAAGAATATAAGTTTTTATGTTCCAATAATCATATGGGGGTTCAAGTGTGGTGGTAGACGAAAGTGTGAAAGTTTAAATGCCATTTAAAGACTCATATTTTCATGTGGTTGATGCTTATTAATAAGGCACTTTCATGGGAAATCCTATAGAAAAGGATTACATATTGTCTTAGGAGTTGGGTGGCCACCAATATCCATCTAGATCAATCCTCCCTCCTTAGGAAGAAATGGTCTCTATTGCATTGAGGTGCCCCATCAGATGAGGAAATTTCTACTGAATTTGGCCCCGCGTGAGCCACTTGCTTTGGTGCAGGAGCTGCCCTACTTTGATGACTCGATAAAGCTGGATCCTTTGTTGTCAAGTGCCCTTGATCTGTTTGTCCACAATTTGATCATTGGATTCTTGTCGTAGGCAGTCGAGGTTGAGATCTATTGGTGTCAGTTGTTTTGCTACTTCTGAGGTGTCCAATAATGGTGGGAAATAAGGGCGAAGGAGATCCACGTTGAACACTGGGTGAAGACCAAGGAAAGGAGGAATGTTGAGCTCAAAAGCATTATCCCCCACGGACTTGGTGATAGTGTACGGCCCATAACGGAGTGGGCGAAGCTTCCGATGGGGTCTTGTAAGGCATTATTTCTAAAAGTGCAATCAAACTTTGTCACCCACCTGAAACTTATGCAGCACCCGATGTTGATCATGGTGTTGTTTGTACTTGTCATTGGACTTTTATAGGATATCCTGAACTTGTTGGCGGATGTGCTGGATCCGCTCAATGAACCAGGTGGCTTTGTCAGCTTCATTTGGAGCAGGAGATGAGTTGGTCGAGGTGACCGCAAAGGGAAGTGCAACATCTATGGTCCCCAATGGTTGGAATCCCAACACCACTTGAAAGGGGCTATGGCCAATTGATCTATGCAAGGATTGGTTGTAGCTATGCTGGACATAGGGAAGGCTCTCATCCCATGTGCGAGGGTGCTTTGAATTATCCATGCAAAGGATATGCACAATAATTCGATTTACAACCTCGGTTTGGCCATCTGTCTGGGGGTGGAAGGACGTGGATTTTGTGAGCTTGGTGTCTAGTAATGACTAGAGGCTTGACCAGAATGTGCTGAGAAATTGACTATCCCGATCTGAGACAATGGTTTGTGGGATTCCAAAATGTACCCAGACTCGTTCAATGAAGAGCTTGGTAGTGGCCTCTGCTGTGATGCTCTTCTTGCAAGCAACCAAAATCGCCATCTTAGAAAAGCGATCATCAACAAAAAAAACAAAATTATTTCCCCGCTTGGTGGACGAGAGGCTCAACATGTAGTCCATTGAGATGGATTCCCATGTCCTGTCAGGAGTAGGAAGAGGGGTGTACAGGACCTGTTTCTTAGTGGTCGGTTTGGCAATAGCACATGCAGTGTAGGACCTGATATACTTGCTGACCTCCTGTCGAAGTTTTGGCCAGTAGAAATGTTTCTGTAGCATTGCCACTGTCTTTTCAACGCCAAAGTTTCCTTCCACCTAACTGTAGTAGGCTTCCTAGATCATCTTTGCTTGCTTTATTGATGGAACATAGATATGGCCCAGATGACACAACAACCCATCCTGAAGATGGAAATTATCAACAACTACGTTTGCACCCAACATTTTGTAGGTGGTGGCGAAGTCAGGGTCTGTCTCATAACGTTGGGGCCATCCAGATGTCTCATGGCTGCAAGAGTCTAGCACCGTGGTGAGTGTCGTGAATGGCAGTCTATTGAGGCAATCATCGACGTGATTGGTGCTTCCTATTTTATACTTGATGTTGAGGTTGAATTTATGCAAGTATGTGGACCAATTTTGATGGCGGTCATTTTGAAATTTTCCCTATGTCTTCATGAACTGCAGTGGCTTATGATTAGTGTGGATGACTGTCTCCTTCCCAAGAATGTAATGTCTCCACTAGCAGCATGCTTGAACAATGGAGTACATTTCTTTGTCGTAAGTAGGGTACTTATGGAAAATATATGACAGTGTCTCACTATGATAGGCCACGGGGTGGTCATGCTGAGTGAGAACGACGCCCACAACATAGTCTGAAGCATATGTCTCGATCTCAAAAGGATGCTGCAGGTCTGGTAGTGAAAGTACTAGGGATGAGCACAAGTGGTGCTTCAAATCATCAAACTCTTATTGTTGGGACCAGACCCATGCAAATTTCTCCTTACCACCACCCCTATTTATTTAGCTGAGGGCCCATGCAATATGGGAGAAACCCAACACAAACCTGTAGTAGAAATTGGCAAGGCCCAAGAAGCTCCGAAGCTCAGTGAGTTTTGTTGGGGCTGGCTAGTCATGGATGACTTGGATCTTGGATGGATCCACATCTATGCCATGCTGATCAATGATGTATCCTAGGTAATGGACCCTGTCCATGCCGAAGGATCATTTTTCCAAGTTGGCATATAGCTTGTGCTGCCGTAGGATGTGTAGAACCTACTAAATATGCTGCAAGTGTTCAACCCAAGTCTTGTTGTAAATTAGAATGTCATCCAGATACACCACTACAAAAGTATTGGTGAATGGTCATAGGATATCGTCCATCATCCTCATGAAAGTGGCTGGAGCATTTGTCAAACCAAAGGGCATGACCAACCATTCAAAAAGGCCATCCTTTGACTTGAAGGTTGTCTTCCATACATCTGTTTGTTCTATCGGGACCTGGTGGTAGCCATACTTTTTATCAATCTTACTAGAGTATTTGGCCTCTGTGAGTTGATCAAGGAGGTCATCGATTCGGGGAATCGGGTATCGATTTTTTACTGTGATTTTATTCAGAGCCCGGTAATCAATACAGAGTCACCAGGTTCCATCTTTCTTCTGTACCAGCATGATTGGGCTCCCGCAAGGTGATGAGCTAGGGTGAATGTGCCCCTTGTGTAGCAGTTCTTGGATCTGTCCCTTGATCTCCTCATTCTCTAACAAAGAGCGACAATAGACTGGCCCATTGGGTAGCGGTGATTCATGGGTTAGATCGATGGGGTGCTTGACCTGGCAGTGCAGAGGTACCCCTATAGGTGAGGAAAAGATGTCTGAGTATTCTTCCATGACCTTATCTACTTACTTCTGCTATGTGGAGAGGTCGGCCACAGAGACCCTGGATGTGGCTGTGATCTTTCACTTATTCTGAGAGCGAATCACGAAGAAGACAAACTTCCCTTTCTGAGAGATGACCTTCCTGCATTTCTTAGGAGAGATCAAGGAAATAACACTAGGTGGGACTGCCTCAGGTATCTTATACAATATCCTGTTCAAAGTAATAATAACACTATGAGGCCTAGACTCATATACAGCATGACGTTTCCATAAATAAGGCGGGCCCAAAAGAACATCACAAACTTCGAGAGGAGAAACATCACACAATACCTCATCTTTGAAGGGCTTGATGTTGTATGACAATCGACATTGTTGGCTGATGACGAGATCACTTCCTTGGCAGAGCCATCTAATGGTGTACAGTTGTGGGTGCGGCATTGTTGGCAGGGCTAGCCGCTTGACGACCTCTGCTGAGATGAGGTTCTTCTGGCTACCACTATCAATGATGAAGTGCAGCGGGGTGCCTTTTACCCACATCTGTGAATGGAAGAGGCACTCTCCTTCTTCTGGCTCGTCTGGTTCACTAGGTTGGAGCTTGGTGGTAGCAACGGTGGCACTGGGTTCCACGTCAATGATCCGTCTTCCCCTTTCTAGTTCTGGCTCAGAGTCATAATCTACATCTGATTTAGAGGCTTTCACTTTGGCCACCAACGATTGCTTTGAGCGGAAGTCAACATTGTTATTCCAAGGGCTCTTATGGAAGTCACACCACTTCTTGGTATCTTTCTTTGTCTTTTCGGTGTCCTTCTTTGCTTATGGCTTGGACTGGTTGTCCTCATACTGTCCATATTTTCTCTATCCTTTGTTCGGTGGGTTGGGTCCAACCTTTCCTGGCTTTTGTTGTGCGGGGTTCCTAGGCCCAAATTGCCGCATCTTTTTTTTGAGCTTCTGCTCGATTTTGATGGCATATCGGTAGGTTGTGCCCAAGGATGAGATGTACAGAAATTTCATTTCAGTCTGGATGTATCTATGCAGAGCACTGTGATACTTGAGCACCATATGTCGCTCCAAATATTTGATACCCAACTTGGTGCGCAAGGTATGGAATATATTTGTGAAATCTGGCACTGCTTGGTCTCTTTCTTGCCACAGTGTGGTCCATTTGGTATACAGGTTGTCATAACTTTTGACAGGGTAGTATTGTTCCTTAATAGCATCCCTGAAGGATTCCCAGGTGGTCGTGACTGAAAATAATGAGGTTTCCTCTATTTCCTTTTTCTCACAGAAAGTTTCCCACCAATCTTTGACATGGGGAACGACTTTGAGGAGCACAAAAGTAATCTTTTCTTTATTCGAAAAGTTATGGAAAGAAAAATACCCTTCTAGTAAATTCAATCACTTGTCTACAACATCTTCATCTATCTGACCTTAAAATATAGGAATATTGAAGTTTATGTGTACCTTGAAGGGGGCGACACCTCCGTTCGAAGAAGATGCATTACCTATTGGTAGCCGCCGAAGGATTTGCGCAAAACTATCCATCATCTCATTCCTCTGTTGCGTGAGGGATTTCTCAATCAACAGCTTGAAAGGATCTCCTGTCCCATCATATTTATTTTCTCTTTCCATGGAAGGTTGCTTGGGCATGCGAGAGCTTCTTTCCTCAAGAGAAACAAGCTCGAGACCCAACTCTTTGTACTCCGACCTCATTGGGGACATGCATTAAGACAACAAGGAGCAGACCGCTCTGATACCACTGATCCAGATTTTATGAGCAGAATGAAATGAATATAGATTATTAATAGGTGCTTAACACAAAATAATAGAGATATAGTAAAGCTGGTTTTCTATTCAATAACGAAATAAAGATGAAACTGTAAAATGCAGCGAAAACAAGCTTGCTGGAATGGTGGTGGCTTATCTCTGAGAAGAGATGTGACGGCAGCACACATTCGCAAGAAGAAGGTTACAATGAGGCTCTGAAGGCCTTTTTACAATAATAAAGAATGAAAAAAACCCTAGANTAGAGATATAGTAAAGCTGGTTTTCTATTCAATAACGAAATAAAGCTGAAACTGTAAAATGCAGCGAAAACAAGCTTGCTGGAATGGTGGTGGCTTATCTCTGAGAAGAGATGTGACGGCAGCACACATTCGCAAGAAGAAGGTTACAATGAGGCTCTGAAGGCCTTTTTACAATAATAAAGAATGAAAAAAACCCTAGACATCCAAAAACCTAACCCTAGGAGATGAAGCGCCAAAAGTCATGTGGGCCCCGTTTGGGTAAGTTAGTACATCAACTTCCCGGGGTCGTAACTTTTGCATACGATCTCCATTTTAGGCATGCGATAGCCCGTTGGAAAGGTATCGTCGAGTAGATTCATTTTGGGGGATCAATTATTCCTTTGGATATCCTTGAGGAGATCAATCCCTAAAAAACTTCATTTAGGCCCTCAAAATGGCCCCGAAAGTTAAAAATGGTAAAAATAGTAAATTGCCAAAATTGTCAAAAAACTGTTTTGAGCCAGTTGGAAAAGGTGGGTGGCCACCGATATCCATTTGGATCATCCTTTGTGCAAGGAAAATGAATATTCAAATTTACATCTTATCATGACATGTTCAAATGATATTCATGTATGGGAGGAAGTGAAATGTTTAACTAGGTTAAGAAATATTTGGAGTGATTCTTCAATTGGGGAGGGTTTAAGATCCTAGTGTGAAAATGAGAATGTAAAGAGGTTTAGAGCTTATCCTTTGTTATTATCTTAGGGTATATGGCTCACTAAGAATGTTGAATTTTTTGAGGAAAAATCCATCCCTCTGTGTTAGTGTGTTACTCAATCATTAAACATATTAACTAGTTTCAATCAAGTGATAAAGGATAAACCTAATTAACAAATACCAAAGGAGAACATTGATAAATTTAGAGCTTATGCATGCTTTGATAGTTTTTCAGCATATATTCAAATAAAGGAATTATATTGCATATGGTTTTTCAAAGGTTGGGATACAGTTGGTTTGTGGTGAATGGATCATCAAAGAACAGGATATGGAAATGTTTCTAAATATACACATATTCCTTTTTAAAAAAACTTCAATAGATGAACCATTGTTACTAGATCATGAGATTATAAGATAGTTGTGTAGATTATTGGACTTGGTAGACTAACTTCGTCAAGATTTGTGGCTTGGGAACTGTGGGACTTGTATCTACCATTTTCATATGAATTACATGACGAATACTTTTTTAACTTAACCTATTTTGGTATTTACAATAAGTAAAGGTTCCACTTCCCAAAAGGAACAATTTTCCTCCAAAATACATCAAAAAATAAAGACATTCATTGGATATATTTTAAGGGAGACTATACATCCTCAACCATCAATATCCTATATAGAAAAATTATATTTGAAAGAGCTCCCTCCTGGATTTGTTGCCATTGATATCGATATATAATAGGATCAACTTACCTTCCTCTTAATCTCCTGACCCTTGGCCAAAGAATTATCTCCTTCATTGTGCTCATGATAGATGTGGGAGTTGTATACTACTTCAAATTCTAACCTCATAATTACCTAGCCCTATTTTATGAATCTTAAAAATATGATATGTGAGCAATGAGCCTAGCCATTCAACTAATCACAAACTACCTTGGAATATAAGAATGTCT
>JASDQU010737388.1:109670-124310 GCA_032191745.1 Picea mariana | reverse complement strand
AGTTCCAAACAAGAGTATACAATCAACAAATAAGATATGAGACAAGTATACAATCAAAATACATGAGTAGATCCTATTGAGAGAACTTGGGGTAGTGCATTGTTGTATGACCCAAAAAATGTACAATCCTTGAAAATAGTCGGTCCCATCTCAATGTAAGATGGTGTTTCCTAACTAGCCCCTATGAGGGGAAGAATGTTATCTACATCGGAGCATGGCAAGGATTCATAATAACTTAGGCAGTTTATGGTGATGACCTTCCCATTATGAAAGAACGTCATGGTTCAGAATATTGAGGATGCAATTTATTTCATATCATGCATATAACTACACTGAAGAAGGATGCTGTAGTCGAATGGAGCATCCACAACTTTGATATTAGTCAAGATTTTCTTACCTACTAATTCGATAGGGAAATTCTAGTATATACCTTATGTTTGGGAAGGATGTCCATCATAATCCCTAACTATAATGGTTGATGGTGTGAGCTCAGGGGAGCCCAATATTTTTAAAATTGTGGTCAAAATGATGCAAATGGATGCATCTTCATCAATGATACATCAATGGATGATGATGCTTATGATCAAGACTAGAATTTGAAATGTGACTGATGATGGAATCCTAGGCTCATAACTATCTAATTCAAAGAACATTAACTACAAATCTAATGAGTTTATTGTGTCCAAAACATATAGTAAGGCCCTCCTTTGAGAAGGATAGGTTTTGAGGACCTTGAGAGAGACATGGTGGGACATGGTGGTATTTGATTAAGCCAAATCATTGATGATACTATAGCTATGAGTGGACCTTGCATGAGAGTTATGAGCAGTGTGTCGTATATGTGCCTTTGATACACATGGTGTATAATCATTACGATGGGGGTGAAATTTGCAAATGTTTGCTAGCGGATGATTGGGGGACCTTTCTATTTGTTGTATTCAGTAGGGGGCATTCCATCCTATTGGTTGTGAGTATAAAGGTGAATATTTTTCTAGCTCATGTAGATGTTTTGATAGGAGGGGTCTCACAAGTAAAATTGATCAACATAAATCTACCAAGCATATCACATTTGTGTTCCTCTATGCATTCCATATTGCATTATAGAGGAACCAATGTTGATCTACATCTTCTTTGCCTATGTCACCGAATAAAAAAATATGTAGAGAATATTTATTCAAGAGTATCATCATCCTTTTCTAATGATTCTAAAATAATCATTGTCAATATATTCCCAACACAAATCCTAGAGGTCCCATTTATTGCACCATCAAATCTTTCCCTACAACTACACCCAAATAATTGGATACACTCAGACTACTTAAATCCATAGTAGCAAGAGTATTTTTTACAACTAATCTCACACACATTGGCGTTATGCATAACAATGATCATTGAGTTCTATCAAAGATCAAATGTTGCAAGATGTAGGATGTAGGATGGACTGACATCACTATCAGTTCATTAAAAATATGTATTCTCAATGGCATGGCTATTTGCAAGTTTAAAATATTAAAAAGAAATATACTCAAATGCATCTTCAAACACATCTTCTTCTTGAATTTTTTCTTCCATGGATTTTGTAGTGACTTCTAATCAGCAAGCTCGACCAACATCTCTACATATACAGTTCAAGTATTTTCATCCCCTACATCATCATGCATATGCCATCACAAGTCCTAGAAAATTCCATCCAACTATGCTAACTCCTCGATTCTCCATATCAATATACTTTCTTGATCTTCTTCTCTTTCGGGGACAACCAAATCTTATTTGCATGTTTCTCTCATCCTTTGCATTGTTCAAATTCTAAATGTGTCTCATGAATATACCTTATTATAAGAGACTCTTACTTGGTGCAGGTCTTTTTGATTTCTCCTTGCCACCAACTTTATGTAATCTTTGTGTACTTGTGTCTATCATTCACTTTGATCCTTAGCTACACTAGTACATATGACCAAATTGATGAATCTCCTAGTGTAGCTACAGTAGTACATATGACCAAATTGAGGAATATCCTAGTGTAGGAATACACTAGCTACGACATGGTTCGTAATATTGAGGATAGATAGCTACACTAGTACATATGAACCAATAGTTTTTTATCCTTTGTAGCTATCTCCGGTTTGATGTGGTGGTGGTATAATTTTAATTCCTTCAAAACTATGGATTTGTATGAGGGGAGATTCATGACCAGATCCTTCTTTATAAGGAATTAGTTCAACCTTGTACTTATCTCCTGAGTGTGACCCCTCTTATTTGACCAAGTAGCCTATGGAACTAAAGGTTCAACATGTGACTATAAGTTGGGTATCTAATATCTTAAGGAAATAATTTGCTAGAGGACCGAGTTGAAAAAGAGCACCAAGAATATTTTTTACGGATGAAATGTAAAATTTAGGCCCCCCTGAGAATTAGCATGGGGAGGTCTAATAGGCCTTAGACTACCAATTTATCCTAGAAGGGCCTCCTATTGTGAGATGGGGCATACGCATTGAGGATGTCCAACTAAAATTTCAATTCCTTTGGAGAGAAATGAGTCAAGATACAGTGTGTCGAGCTTACCTTATCCCAATAAATCATTAAATAACACCATTTGAGAGCCCAATTAATGCAGGAGCATCGTAAGTAGCCAGCCAAGCAAGCATAAAGGTGGAAGACAACTAGAAAAGCGCAATACACATTTTGCACATTTTGAAATGTTTTTGAAAAATTAATGAGCAGATATTAATGTAGTAGTTAAAGGAAGTGTACTTGCATGTTGTAAACAGATCTTGAGCGACTGCTCTCATTTGTAGAATGTAAAGGCATTTATACGTAATTAATGAAAGTAGGTAGATTTGAATTCATAGATTAGATAGTTTAGAGAGTAGGAGGGAAAACGGATATAGACACCCTTACCCTTGTATCATTGTAACATTATGATCATTAGAACAGAAGAGGAGAGCTTTTTCTAAGATGTTGAGCTGTAGTAGAGAACTGTAGAGAAGAACCCATGTATAGGAACACTTGAGTTAATATATGAAGCTTTGACTCAATTTTCATGGTGTTATGATGCTTACTATTTACATTTGCTGAATGGTATGCTTACAGTTGTTTTATTCTCTCTGTTTATGTATTTGTTTCAATGTTGTGTTGAATGTGTGATTTCATGTTAATTATATGAAGTCTGAGAGAGAAGAAGAATGAGTTTCAATTGTTTCTCATCTTGAGAGTTCCTACAAGGAGTGCAGTGAAACGTCCGCAAGGTGTGCATTGACAAGAGTCTGAGTTTTATCTCAGAAAGCTCAGGAGAGATGATGTTGTTCTCATTTCCCGCAAAAGTGTAGGTGAGGCACAGAGTCGTGCAAGGTGTGTGCAGGCTAGTTGAAACCTTAAAATTTATCAACTAAGGTGAAGGTGGAAGGATTATTGTTGCAAAGAGTGCACAGAGTTGAGGACTCAAATAACCAGAGGTTATTTGAAAGATTGCCTCAAGGAATGTGAGCAGGATCTCTCTTGGAGACTTAAGTCCACAAGTGAAATCTCAGGTGGGTTAGTACCTTTGAAGAGTTCAAAGGAAGATGAGGAGTGAAATCGTCACACAGAAGTTAAGTTCATTGGAAGGACACCAAGTCAGTTTGGCTAGAGATTTTGGAGGAGTGAATTGGGCGATTAGAATTCTCCGAGGAGAAATTGCGAAATCACATGGATAGTTGGATCCTGCATATCTGTGAGAAATTTAAGGCTAAGTGCCTTTCATCATTCAGAAATATTAGGAGGAGTAACAATCGTTGGATGAGAGTGTTAGGAGTCATTGATCTTACACTTGAAATCTAATATTTTGAGTTTCGGAGTTTGGAGTGGCAAGTGATTTTGGAGTCACTACATCGCAAACTCTCGGTACGCGAAATCGCGCCAGCCGTTGGATAAGGGGAGGTTCACAACCGTTGATCCCTTTGAATTGAAACATCAACATTTTGGTATTTCGGGGTCCGAAATATCAGGAATCCTGATGATAAGGAACCAGGACCTTAGCATTGAAAATCCTGAAGTCGTGAAACACGATGTGCCCTTGGTGTGAAACATAGGCATTTTGGTATTTCAGGGTTCGACATACCGGGAATCCTGACGACAAGGAGCTGGGACATAGTAGAGTGAAAATCCTGAAGTCGCGAAACGCGACAGGACTTTGGTGTGGAATTTCAGGATTTCGGCATTTCGAGGTTTCGGGGTTTCGGGAGTCAAGAGGTAGAGTTGGATGGTCATGCAACTCCCAAAGTCGCGAAAGGGAAAAATATGAAAGGTGGGTCTTAAGAATTAATCGGAGGATACGTATGACGGAAGTCAAGGGAGTGGTCAAGCTTCGAGGAAGATCCCAAAAGACCTTCGATCTCACCAAAAGGGGAAATTTCGGAAATCGGAAAATCATAAGGGGAGAGGAACGAGTGTTGGTCGATCACTCAAGTTCCAAAAAGCCAAAATAAGTGGCAACAAGAGGTGTGTGTTTGGTGCATTGAAGGAGTCAACCCTCGTTGACGTTTCGGGTTTCAGAGGTTGAAGAGACAAGGGGCTCGACAACAAGATTCATGAAATCACGAAATACGAAATCCCGAAAGGAAAAGAAAAGCCCCAATCATATTTGTTGGTCACCTATGTGTGTGTGAAGTATTCCCTGTGGGGAAATCAAAGAGTCAATCAGACTCAAGGGAATATTTAGAATGATCCTGCATGAATCTTGGCCCGAGGGTCGGGGGTCTGAACCAATTGTGGTATCAGAGCTCAGAAAAAGTTCTTTGCTTTCTGTAGTAGAGAGAATAGAGGAAAATTTTATAGCCATGCCACCAAGAAGAAGAGACAGGCCAATGCCAATGCCTGTTCCAATGAGAGAAAGAGAAATGTGTGAGCTACATGCCAGACTTGATGCCATGGAGACAACATAGAGGCGTACATTTGACACTGGGGATATCAGTGAAGCTGAAAGTGAAAATGAAGCTGGAAATGAAGGAGAAGAAGTTGAAGTCAAAGATGCTATAGATGAACGCCATTTCAGAGTTGTTGCAAGGATAGGTGCCAGAGCAAAAATGGACATTCTAGTGTATGAGGGAAACCTAGATGTTGAAGAGTTTCTAGACTGGAATAGAGCTCTAGACAAGTACTTCGACTATGAGGATGTCGAGGAAGACAAGAAGGCCAAACATGTCATTAGTAGACTTAAAGGGCATGCAACACTATGGTGGGATGAATTGCAAGCTGACAGATGYTGCAAGGGTAAACAGAAAATCAAAAGATGGGATAGAATGGTTGCAAAGATGAAAGCCAAATTTATACCCAAGGATTATCAAATCACTCTGTTTCGGAGGATGCATAATTTGAGACAGAAGTTGATGTCAGTGAAAGAATTCACTGAAGATTTCTACAAGATAAACATCAGAGTAGGTCATCGGGAAAGCGATGATGAAAAAGTTGCCAGATACATGAATGGTCTGCGGTATGACATTCAAGATGATATGAGCATGATGACCATTCGATATGTGGAAGATGCTTATCAGATAGCTCTGAAATCCGAAGATAAGTTGAGCTGGAAGAAAGGTCAAGGAGGTCGAGGTAGAAGTCAAGCCAGAGGCAAAACAATTGCCCAAGACAAAAATCAGAAATCTAAAGAAGAGGGAAAGAAACCTGAAACTCAACATGAGAAAGGAGGAAGCTCACAGAGAGGGCAGTATGCTGATAGAAATACTTTTCCTCGAGCTATAGGAAGAGGAAGAGGYAGAGACGGTGAAGTAAAATGCTTTGTCTGTGGAAAGATTAGACATAAATCCTATGAGTGTCTAGATAAGAAAAAAGATGGTGGTGAAACTCACATTTTCGAAGCTCAAGGATGAAATGTTGAGGAAGAAGATGCTGAGGGCAGAAGATCTTTGATGATGAGGAAATTTCTCTTGAAGCCAGAGAAGGAGGCAGAGAACCGATCCCAAAGAAACAGTCTGTTTCAGACTGCTTGGAAAACCAAAGACAGGGTATGCAATGTCATAGTGGACAGTGGTAGCACACACAATCTCGTATCTACAGAGATGGTAGAAAAGCTGGAGTTGGAGATTGTTGTACATCCAAGCCCATACAGAGTTTCGTGGCTACAAAAAGGACATCAGGTAAATGTCACTAAATAGTGTTTAGTTGAATTTAAAATAGGAGGATATAAGGATGAAATATTATGTGATGTCATTCCCATGGATGTTTGTCATCTATTGCTGGGTAGACCGTGGAAATATGATAGAAATGTGATTCATGATGGGAGAAAGAACACGTACACCCTGGAGAAGAATAGGAGGATGCACATGTTGCTATCGATTAAAAACCAAGAGGTGAAAATAGAGATGAGCAACATTGTACTTCTCATGAGTGGGAAGGAACTTCTTAAGGAGATTAAGAATAAGGAAGACACAAAATTTATTGTGGTCAGGAATCCCAAAATTGTTTTGACCAGTACAAGAATAGATGATTTACTAGAAGAAATCCAGGAATTGCTGGGAGGATTTGCTGATATAGTAGTGGACAAACTACCTTGTTCGTTACCACCTATCAGGAGTATAGGCCATCATATCGATCTTATACCTGGGGCTAGTTTACCAAACAAAGCCGCGTACAAGTTGACACTGTAGGAAAATGAAGAAGTTAAGAGACATGTCCAGGACTTAATGGACAAGAGATTGATTTGAGAGAGCTTGAGTCCATGCATTGTTCCAACAGTGCTCAGCCCAAAGAAAGACGGAGGCTGGAGAATGTGTATAGACTCAAGGGAAATCAATAAGATTACCATCAGATACAGATTTCCATTACCAAGGATGGACGACTTGATGGATTTCTTGAGTGGAGAAAAGTTTTTTTCAAATATTGATTTGAAAAGCGGGTATCATCAAATTCGAATGAGAGAAGGTGATGAATGGAAGACAACATTCAAGATGAATGAGGGGCTGTATGAATGGCTTGACATGTCATTTGGCTTAACGAATGCACCCAATAATTTCATGAGGTTGATGAACGAATTCCTAAAGGATTTCATTGGAAAATTTGTCATCATATATCTTGATGATATATTAATCTTTAGCAAAAAAGGAGTAGAACACTTGAAGCATTTGGTTGCAATAATGAGAATATTATAGCAAGAGAAATTGCTGATAAATATGAAGAAATCGTCATTTATGAGGACAAAACTCATTTATTTGGGTTTTGTTATCTCTGCAAATGAGTTGAAGATGGATCCGGAAAAGGTAAATGCAATAAATAATTGGCCATCGCCGAAGAGTGTGTTTGAAGTTCGAAGCTTCCATGGTTTGGMAAGTTTCTATAGGAAGTTCATTTGAAATTTCAGTGGAATTAGTGCACCAATGATGGATACAGTGAAGAAAAGACATAAATCTTTTCACTAGACGGAGGAAGAAGAGAAGATCTTCAACCTGTTGAAGAAGAAGATCACGAAGCAACCAATTCTGGTTTTGCCGGATTTCAGCAAGACATTCCAGGTCAGGGGTGACGCGAGTGGATTTGTAATTGGAGCGGTCTTGAGCCAAGATGACAGGCCAATCACATACTTCAGTGAAAAACTGAATGAAGCGAAGATCAAGTACTCAACATATGACAAAGAATTCTATGCAGTCATACAAGCACTGAAGAAATGGAGACGTTATTTGGTTCCTAAAGAGTTTGTTTTGTACAGTGATAATCATACTTTACAATTCATGGCTCGATAGGAGAAGTTGAACCAAAAACATGTTAAATGGGTTGAGTTCATGCAGAATTTTACTATTGTGATTAAGCATATTTTTGGAACTGCTAACAAAGTTGTTGATTCTTTGAGCAGGAAATGTTTGCTTATGTAGGAATTCAGAGTCAAGACTTTAGGTTTTGATAACCTCAAAGAAATGTATAGGGATGAACCAAATTTTAAGGAAGCATATGAGGCATCTAAGAATCCAGTTCTTAGGGACAGAAGCCAACGGACCGAGTATATGATCCATGATGGGTTATTATTCCGGGGAAATCAGCTATGTATTCCAAAATGCTCCATGAGGGAGAACCTGCTGAAGGAAAAACGCAGTGGAGGATTGGCCGGACACTTCGGTCATGATAAGACGTTCTCAAAGTTGAATGGCTCATATTTTTGGCCAGCGACGAGGACAGATGTTAAGAAGTTTGTGGACAAATGTAGGATTTGTCAGCACACAAAAGGGAAAAGGAAGAACACAGGGTTATATCAACCATTACCCATACCAAAAAGGTAATGGGATGCAGTGAGCGTGGATTTTATATTGGGACTGCCAAGAACACAGAGAGGCTATGATTCAATCTTTGTGGTAGTTGACAGATTTTCAAAAATGGCACATTTTATACCATGCCAGAAAACCAGTGACACAACTCATATTGCCAACCTGTTTTTCAAGGAAGTTGTCAGACTTCACGGCTTTCCAAGGAGTATCGTGTCTGATCGAGATACCAAGTTCGTAGGGCATTTTTGGAGGACCTTATGGAAAAATCTAGGGACAAGTTTGTCTTTTAGCTTAGCATATCATCCTCAAACAGATGGGCAGACATAAGTCATGAAAAAAATCTTGGGAGATTTGTTGAGGAGCTTAGTGACTGAACACCACAGTCAATGGGATCACATTCTGCCACAGGAGGAATTTGCTTATAATGATTCACTTAACAGAAGCACAGGGCAGAGTCCATTCCATATTGTATATGGAATGCAACCAAGGGGAGTTTCTGAATTGAAAGATTCGGAACAAGATGAATTTAGGAGTGCTAGCGCAGAAGACTTTGCAAAAGGGATGAAGGAGCTTCACAGCCGAGTCAAGGAGCAATTGCAGAGTTCAAGTCAAGAATACAAGTGGAGAGTATATCAACACAGGAGAGAACCTCAATTTGAAGTTGGTGACCTGATTCTTGTGCATCTGAGGAAGGAAAGGTTCCCAAGGCAAACATTTAACAAACTAAAGATGAAAAATATTGGACCGTGCAAGGTCATAAGGAAATTTGGGGCAAACACATATGAGATTGAATTACCCAATGGGATCAAAATATCACCGATATTCAATGTTGCAGATTTGTACCCTTACAGAGATGAAGAAGTAGGGGTAGAGAAGGAACAAAAAGAGATTCAATGGACAAAAAAAATGCCTGTAGCTGAAAAGCCACAGATGGAAAGCATAATCGACAAGAGGATTAGAAAAAAGACCAAGAGAAAAAAGTATTTTGAATACTTGGTCAAATGGAAGGGACATCCAGTTGAAGATGCTAGTTGGGAAGATGAGGCAGAAATTCATAAGCATGGAAAGACCGTGCAAGATCTCATGAATAGGAGTTCATGAAAATTTTCAAGCGAGGGAGTATGATGCAGGAGCATCATAAGAAGCCAACCAAGAAAGCATAAAGGCGGAAGACAACTGGAAAAGCGCAACACAAATTTTGCACATTTTGAAATGTTTTTGAAAAATTAATGAGCAGATATTAATGTAGTAGTTAAAGGAAGTGTACTTGCATGTTGTAAACATATCTTGAGTGACTTCTCTCATCTATAGAATGTAAAGGCATTTATACATAATTAATGAAAGTAGGTAGATTTGAATTCATAGATTAGACAGTTTAGAGAGTAGGAGGGAAAACGGATATAGACACCCTTACCCTTGTATCATTGTAACATTATGATCATTAGAACATAAGAGGAGAGATTTTTTAAGCTATTGAGATATAAAAGAGAACTGTATAGAAGAACCCATGTACAGGAACACTTGAGTTAATATATGAAGCTTTGACTCAATTTTCATGGTGTTATGATGCTTACTATTTACATTTGTTGAATGGTATACTTACAGTTGTTTTATTCTCTCTGTTTATGTATTTGTTTCAATTTTGTGTTGAATGTGTGATTTCATGTTAAGTATATGAATTCTGAGAGAGGAGAATAATGAGTTTCAATTTTTTCTCATCCTGAGAGTTCCTGCAAGGAGTGCAGTGAAACGTCCGCAAGGTGTGCGTTGACAAGAGTCTGAGTTTTATCTCAGAAAGCTCAGGAGAGATACCGTTGTTCTCATTTCCCACATAAGTGAAAGTGAGGCATAGAGCCATGCAAGGTGTGTGCAGGCTAGTTGAAAACTTAAAAGTTATCAACTAAGGTGAAGGTGGAAGGCCTGCTGTTGCAAAGAGTGCACAGAGTCGAGGACTCAAATAACCATAGGTTATTTGAAAGATTGTCGCAAGGAGTGCGAGAAGGATCTCTCTTGGAGACTTAAGTCCACAAGTGAAAGATTAGGAGGGTTAGTACCTTTGAAGAGTTCAAAGGAAGATGGGGAGAGAAATCATCATGCAGAAGTTAAGTTCAGTGGAAGGACACCAAGTTAGTTTGGCCAGAGATTCTAGAGAAGTGAATCGGGTGGTCAGAATTCTCCAAGGAGAACTCGGAAAATCACGTGGACCGTTGGATCCCATAGATTTGTGAGAAATTTAAGGCTCAGTGCCTTTTAGCATTCAAAAATCTCAGGAGGAGTAATGACTGTTGGATTAAAGCATCAGGAGTCGTTGATCTTGCGCTCGAAATCTGATATTTTGTGTTTCGGAGTTTGGAGTGGCAAGTGATTTTGGAGTCACTGCATCGCAAACTCCCAGTACGCAAAATCGTGCCAGACATTGGATCAGGGGAGGTTCACAACCATTGATCCCTTTGAAGAGAAACATCAACAATTCGGTATTTCGGGGTTCAGCATACCGGGAATCTTGATGACAAGGAACCTGGACCTTAGCATTGAAAATCTCGAAGTCGAGAAACGCGACGTGCCCTTGGTGTGAAACATCGACATTTTGGTATTTCGGGGTTCGACATACTGGGAATCCTGATGAAAAGGATTCGGGACACAGTAGAGTGAAAATCCCAAAGTCGCGAAACATGATAGGACTTTGGTGTAGAATTTTGGGATTTCGGCATTTCGGGTTTTGGGGTTTCAGGATTCGAGAGGTAGAGTTGGATGGTCACACAACTCCCGAAATTGCGAAAGGAAAAAATAGGAAAGGTGGGTCCTAAGAATTAATTGGAGGATACGTGCGACAGAAGTCAAGGGAGTGGTCAAGATTCGGGGAAAATCCCGAAAGACCTTCGATCTCGCCAAAAGGGGAAATTTTGGAAACCAAAAAATCATAAGGGGAGAGGAACGAGTGTTGGTCGATCACTCAAGTTCCGAAAAGCCAAAATAAGTGGCAACAAGAGGCATGTGTTTGGCACATTGAAGGATTTAACCCTCATTGATGTTTTGGGTTTCAGAGGTTGAAGAGACAAGGGGATCAACAACAGGATTCACGAAATCGCGAAATTCGAAATCCCGAAAGGAAAAGAAAAGCCCCGATCATATTTGTTGGTCACCTATGGAATACACCTATGTGTGTGTGTGTGAAGTATTCCCTGTAGGAAAATCAAAGAGTCAATTAGACTCAGGGGAAGATTTAGAATGATCCTACGTGGATATTGGCCCGATGGTCCGGGGTCTGCACCACCAATCCATTGAAGTTTCCTTCCACACTTTCAACCTGGAATACATTTCTTTAGGTGATTTTGGGAATATTACTCTAAATGCATAGTTTCTTGTAATATTAGAATATTGGCTTTGTGTTTCTATATAATATTAGAATATTGGCGACACCAAGAAGAAAGGAAAAGAGCCTAACCAATCTATATAAGATGTCATAAAATTTAGGCGAGCAGAGGGTGCCAAGAAAAACAATGGTCATAAGCCTATTGTTTTTTGGGTGTGTGTAGAGGACCATTATTGAAGGAGATCAAGATCATTTTGAAACCTAGGGGAGGGTTGCTCTAATAAGGAGTCCTGATATTGTTACTTGTTTCCCATATGGACATGAAATATTTGTTTCCCATGGGATTCGCAAAGGGTGCATTGATAGGGGATGTTTTTGTAGTCCAATATTTGCACAAAACTATGCTTTCCTACCTCTATAAGAATAATGTCAGGAATTCAAGAGATAGGAGAAAGAGGTCATACCATTTCCTCCATCCATGTGCCCTCCTCCAGTGCAAAAACGCGTGCTCTCCTCCTCTGCAAATCGTGTGCACTAGCCTCTGCAAATCGTGTGCCCTATCCTCTGCAAATTGTGTGCCCTTCTCCTTTGCAAATCGTGTGCCCTCCTCCTCCCGTCCTCCAAATCGTAACTGTGCTCCAAATCCTCCTGCACGTGAGTGATAATGGCTGGATTGTGGCTCCTTCTCTCATCCTCCAAATTGTGACCGTGCTTCAAATCATCCTACACGCGAGTGATAATGGCCAGATTGTGGTGGCATGGACTGTGGTGTGCGTGGACTGTGGAGTGATAATGATCAGACTTTGGTGTGCATGGACTGTGTGTATTGTTTTTGTAGCATGAGGCCGTGCGAGTTTGAAATGTAATGGACTGTGGTGTGCGTGGACTATGTGTATTGCGTTTGCAGTAGGCCGCACGATTTTGAAATGTTTGTTTTTGGTTTATAAATTTCATTTTTAATATATATATAATATAATATATAATATATAATATATATTATATATATAATATATAATATATAATATATAATATATATTATATATTATATATATAATATATAATATATAATATATATTATAATATATAATATACAACTCAACATTGATATACAATCCAAACATGAAGTCATGAGACCTACTTGGGTTGTGGATTTGAACTTGAGTTAGGAGTTGGCGTTTTAGAGGTTATGGGTTATGGGTTAGTGATTTGGAGTCTAGTGGGAGTTAGTGGGTTAGTTGTGAAGAATTAGTGTGTTAGGGGTTGCAAGTTAGTGGGTTAGTATTTTTATCCTATATAATGGGTTTGTGTGTTCAACATTAGGGGTTATTGGTTTATAGGGTTAGCAATTACTAGGTTAGATGTTAGTCAATTAATTGTCATTAGGAGTTAGTAGGTTAGATGTTAGTCAATTAGTTCTCATTGGGGGTTAACAAACAAGTGACCATTAGTGGTTGGGTTTTAGGGGTTATGGATTGCTCTCTTGGTGGTTTAGGGATCATTAGGGGATATAAAATTAATTGGTTGGTGTGTTAGGGATATTAGTTAAATCTCAATTAATCATTTAATAGGTTAGTAAGGCACAATTTATTGTGTTAGTGCTTAGTGGGTTAGGATTTAGTGTCTTAGTTGTCATCCAGTTAGTGGTTAGTGGGATAATTTCCATCCATGGTTAATGGGTTAGGGTTATGTGTTACTGGGTTAGTGTCTTTAGGGTTAGTGAGTTAGGTATTAGGGGGTTAGTGCATTAGGGGATCAAGGATTAGTGGGTTATGGGTTAGTATGGATAATGTGTTGGGGATTAGAAGTCAAATATTCACATGTTAGTGTGTTAGGGATTAGGAGTTAGTGGTTATGGGTGTAATTAGGTTAATGGTTAGTGGGTTATACATTAGAGTGTTTTTTTTAGAACTAGAGGAATTTGTAATTTCCCTGGATAATTACCTAGGCGAGACACAAGTTCAAATCTAGCTAGCTTCCATTATAAACCCTAGACGTTCGAAGACACATGCGTAAGGGGGTCCCACTCCTGGGGGGCATCTACCCTTCTTGCCTTATCAAAACAAGCCAAAATTCATATACCTACTCTTTATTAATTCATGTTTTCTATGACTTTTTCATACCCTTCTATTTGACTAAATATATTTTATATGTTTTGGCTCAATTGTTTGTGTCAACAACATGTTTAATCCCTTCTTGTTTTTTCTTTGGTAATTGTTTTTGTCACATTATGCACTTTTGGGTGATAAGGATATAGATCTTCTATGTTGAATATGGAACAATTTCCTCGTGATTCATTTTACTATATAAGGTACCTTGAGGGTACATTTCTTTCCATTGATGAAGCATAACCAACTTTCCAACCTAAAATTCAATTACTCTTCTATGATGATCACCTTTAATATTATATGATTCATTTGTCTCCCACAATGTTTTCTTCACATACTGCTGCATATATTTAATGTGTTCCATAAAATTTTCTATACCTTTTTTAACATGTGTTCCGTTAGAGATATTAAGTAAATCCATTAATTTTGGGATTTGTCCATAAATAATTTGAAAATGGGACATTTAGAGATCTATTCAGAGCCTCCTTGGTATTTTTACTTGTGAAGGTGCATGGCTTAGAAAAAAATTCAAGCGAGGCACATAAGAGATGACCTTAAGTGAGGCACATAAGAAACACACATAAGTGATAGGTTTAAGTTAATAAGATGACAAAACCACCACTTTTTTAGTGGGAGTTCTCCCAAAAATCCATTAGGAATATTGTCAGAAGTCATAGTTCCCCATTATTGATAGGAACATTAATCATAGAACATTGTCATCAAGGGTATTCATATTAGGATATAATGAAATTATATTAATAGGTTGACATGTACATGAGAAGGACATAGAGTGGATTCATGTTGCCATTCACTCACACTTATTTCTACCAAATCTTTATTTGATGGATGAGATGTGTAACTTAAAATAACCAAATAAAGATTCAACCTTCCATCTTTGAGACATATGGGATAACTCACAATAATCCAAAGCAATTAGACCCCAAACCCGTGTTGGAAAATCATAAGTGAAAGGTTTAAG
>JASDQU010737388.1:48726-108084 GCA_032191745.1 Picea mariana | reverse complement strand
CCCCCCCCCCTCACATCACTCTCAATTTTCCCATATTACCTAATTTGAAATTATAAAGAACATGTATCATATACTATATTATACAATATAAAAGAATATAAAGATCGTATAAAAGATATAAACACATACCTCTTCTTTTCAACATGAATTAAATATCAGTCATCTTCTTCTTCATCCAGTTCAACATCTGTATCAGGATCCAGTTCAGAATCGATATTGGTGAAAGGCTCATTCCTATCAACATCATCATCAACATCATTTTCGCTACTATAGTTATCGATATCGTCAATGAGATCGTCATTTCCTACATTTGGATGATCAACCTCTTCAAATTCTTTGTCTGACACATCGACTACATGAGCCACCTGCTCTTGATATTCATAATCATGATCTTCTTCCTCATTATTATCTTCATCTTGGGCTACATGATTGTACTTTACTGGTCTTCCTCTTGGATCATATCTAACAACGTATGACCAACCTACTTTACTAGGTACCTCTAAGTAAAATACTTGCTCACATTGACTTGGAAGAACATAAGGCTCTGTACCCAGTTCAAATGCCCTTGTATTAACCATGGTAAATCCATTATCATGCTCAATAACAGTTCTTTTAGGATCACGTTCATGCATCTGTATCCTGTACCATTTAACCTCAAACAAAACTATTTTAAATGAATTAAAATCACACTCAATTATATTCTCCAAATGGCCATAGTACCTATTCTCAGTTTCTTCTATATTTCTGTCACTTCTAGAGGAAATGTTGGTGACCTTAAACACTGCAGTTATCCCACAATTTGAGGTTCTCATCTTATCATCCAACATTTTGATACGAAATTTACGACCATTACACCACATAGCCTTGTGATGTTTCAACTGCAACATGGAAAACAAGTAAAAAATAAATTGCATATTAATAATCCTCATATAGGACTTACTAAATATATATTTCAATAATTAAACAAACCAAAATACATTGAAAAATTGGGAAAAAACTAGGAAAATGTGGGTAACAAATTTAACTTGCCTATTTATCTTTTAAACCAAAGGCTAAATCAACTTCCCTTGATGTAAGATCAGGAAATAGATCTTGATGATGATGCACTATTTTAATCATCTTACTCACCCCTTCCCATGATAACCTACCAAAATATTCTTTAGTATATTCTATCCAATGTTCCATCCAATCAAGGTTGTTTGCAATGTATAAATGTAAAACATCCCACTCTCGAGCAACTATATGATAGAATAACAATTTAATATCATTAATTAGTTATTGTTAATAAATGAATAATTTAATAGATGTGTAATATATTAAATCTACATCAACATCTAATAATTACCTTTCACAGACCTCATTTTACCTTTCCCCAATAGGACCTCCCCTTCAAATTTGTTGATGGAGTCGAGATGCCAAATGTGAGGAACATTCATATTTTCTACTAATTTAGGTAGATATTGACTAATATACACCATGCATTGATATACCATATATCCCTCAACCATAGAACCCTCTGGACGTGCTCTTTGTCTAACAAAATCCTTCAGTGACTTCAACCGCCTCTCCACCATCCACATCGACCTTGTGTGTACTGGTCCACATAATTCAATCTACTCAACTTGGTGTATGAGGTAGTGTTCTTGTGCATTGAAAAATTATGGAGGTAGATACTATTGCATTTGACACATTAGTCGGGGAATTTCTCTCTTCCAATACCTTATATCTTCTTTATGGATTTCTTTTGATGATAGCCACCTACAAATGTCAATGCAATTAAAAAATATCAAGGCATACATAAATTTGCAGATAAAAGATAATATGTCAATAAGTTCCAATACAAATCACATAAGAAGTACATTTTCCTTATAAAAAAATACTTACCTCATGTATTTGCCAAGTACATAAATAATTTGTTTTATGTTGTTATCAAAGTCATCTGGGAGAGATAAAGGTAGAACATACTGTAACAAAAAACAAATAATTATTATTTGTTTCCAAAAAATGCGTACCAATAAGAAAATATATTATAACCTACTAATTACCTTAATGAATGTATGCCAGTCATGTGTTTTAACCCCACTAAAATCACCTTTTTTAGTTAAGATATTTTTTATGTTCGATGAAAACCCCGTCGGAAACCTAATTTTTCGAATGACCTCTTTTACAATATTGCTCTGTTGCTCCGTCAATAACCAAGGAAGACTAGTATTTTGTTCAGGATCATCTTCATTAGAATTAATAATAACACTTTGCAAGGCATGATTAGCTTCTCAGATGTCACAACAAATCTTTCCAATTCTCTCTTTGTCAGTCCTTCCATCTAATATTCTCCATAACAATTTTGTTATGTTCTTCCCGATATGCATTGTATCAAACAAATGAACTATTTGTAGGTGCTCGTAGTATGGCAATCTACTGAATTGCATCAGGTAACTTTTCATTTCTCGTGGAAGCCCATTCGTTCCTTAACAATATTTATGAAACATCAACAAATCAAGATTAACAATAATTAATGGGACAAAGTGAATTTAATACTAATGAAATTAACCAAAGATTTATATAATAGGTCATACATAAATAATTTGTGTACCTTGACGATTTCTAATATATTCCAACTTCCATAGGTGAGGTGTCATTCTTCATGGTTTTTTTCCATTTTCTTCTTTACCATTGAACTTTTCTTTGTCTGTAGTTCGATAACTATGGTTGTTAGATAGAAAGTGCCTATACTCATCAAACACTTCCTTTTCTAAACTCCTTGAACAATGAGATTTTATCCCAGGACCATAAACTGGGCATGAAAATTTACCCTTTGTTTGAAGACCTACAATATATGTGAATAAATGTAGCGTCAAATTAGAGTTACAATTTAAAAAAATGCATGATTTTTTCAAAAAAGATATATAATATTAAATAAAAAAAATAAAGTAACAATATAACACAAAAATGTGTTAACCCGGGAGCATCATGAATTGTCTATGATAGTATTCCATGGAATTGAAATCATCTTTTCCCTATTGGTCTAGAGATGTCATACATAGTGACGCCAACCCATAACTTCAACAACTTATCAATGAGAGGCTCAATACATGTGTTCATATATTTAACCTGGTACCTACCTAATTGGTTCAACCTATTGCATGATTAATTATACTTATCTAGATGTCGTGATATATAAAAGAAATAATTACCATGCACGAAACAAAGAAACAAAATATTTTGTCATGCTTTAAAGAAAATAAAAGATGATTAAAAACCTGGAACAATCATTTCTAACATTGTGTGCTCTCTCTTGATCGACATCCAAGGAGGAAGGTTATTGTTTATAACAAAAATAGACCACACTGAGTACGTAGAACGAAGCTCTCCAAATGGATTGACACCATCAACTGCCAAAGAAAGTCTAACATTACGAGGTTCTTCTTTAAAATTTGGCCACTTTTCTTCGATGTAGTTCAATGCAGAACCATCTACCGACATTTGAAGAACATCGTCTCGACTTCTGTTCTTTGCATGGAAATCCATAAACTGTGCTATACTTTGGCACCTGAACAACCACTGGAAACGTGGAATTATCGGAATATAACAAAGAACTTTGCGAGACACCTTCTTTGACGCTTTATTGGTTCGATATCTACTTATTTGACATTGTGGGCATTCATTTTCTAATGCATATTTCCCATAATATATGATATGATCATTAGTAAATGCATCAATAGCCTGATAGTCCATCCAATTTCTTTCATAATCACGGATATTTCTTGATATGTGTGTGGAAAAATATTCAACGTCGGTAATAGAACATCACCTAACAATCTACAAAATTCTAAACAATAAGTCAATGTAAACAATATTCATCATCAATATATCATCCAATATACTAATTTACAAATTAGAAAAAAATAGCAATATAGGAAAAAATTGAACCTTTTAAGTATTTGTGAACATGCAGGCATAAATAATTAACAAATTAAATAACTTAGTATCTGTGTGAGACATGTGTTTGATAAACCATTCAAAACCTTCAGGTTCACCAACAACAATATAACAAATAAAAGATTTGTTGTTGAGCCTTCATAAAAGGTTGACGTGACTTCTCTAGTAGAGGATCAACATCATGACTATCATCTTGGTTGTCCTCATCCGTTGGACAAAATGTGTCTTGGATCAATCTATGTATCTCATCTTCCTGATTTGAATCACTAATGCTATCTGCATCCATATCATCATTAATAACTTGATCAACAACTTCAATATTTTGATCTCGAAGTTCATCTCCATGTAAAGTAGTATTTATGCTAGTACTTGGCAAATAACTCTTTGGAGGTCGACACTTTGGAGGCATCGTCTATATATTTATAAACAACATATAAAATTTAGTGTGTATAGAAAATATAAAAATCCCGATAAGAAATATAATTACTAAAATTCATGACATATTGATTATTATAGAGAATACATTAAATATTGAATCCTCTTACCAAGGGAAGATATTCATAACCCCCTTCGGCGTGCCCCTTCTCCCTACAATGTTTTTGGGCTGTTGTTATTAAAAGTCTTCTATTTTTCAAGCCTCTACAATCATACCAAGGGCAATAACATTTTCCATCGCCCCTCGCCTCTAATGCCGCTCTTAATCGAGCAAGTTTCCTATCATTTTCATTCATTGTGACAAATCCTTGTCCTGACAAGTAATTGTCTTACCTACACCATACCAAACATTAAGTTGTCAATTTTTTATATTTTGGCTACTCCTTTCGATTATGATATGTTTATTTGCAGTGACCTACATCTTTATAATAAGGTCAACATATTTATAATAATGTGATCATATGTGTAGACGATCAACATCATGACGACATAGATAACATCTTTGTAATAAGGTCATATATGTACAATTTTTTTCTTTATATAATAACAAAATATATACCTAACATAGGTTTAGGGTTAGTGTTTATGTATCTTATTAGTCCCTGCTTCAATAAAGATTTGTTGGTGGTTTTTTTTCAGGTCTTAAAAATGAAAAGAGAAAAGAAAATGACAATCAATTACTATCATTTCACCGATCAGGGTTGAGTTTCAAGAGAACTTCCATATCTTTATCAATGAAAAGAGAGAGAGATTATAGCTACAATTGAAGGGAAAAGGGTATGTGGATTCCATAAACCTAGAATATTATGGAATCCACATACCCTTTTCCATAGAATATACTAACTAGATCCAAAAACCAAAGACATGAAATATGGTACTACACATATTATAATATATTATCAAGGAAGAAGCAAGCTAAATGAACTTTGGACATTTGAAAAAAATTTACAAGTTAAATGAGTACATCAATAAAAAATAACATACTAACCTTGCAAGTTCAAAATACGTGCTATGTAGATTGATAATTAGATTTGTTCAATCGGTGGGTGACAGAAAAAAAATATAGCTCAAACAAAATCCAAGAACAGTGTCGCAACTATAGCAATTGTGTCACAAAGTCTCTTAAAGTCACGTATATATAGATAAAATAGTCAACTAGCTGTTAACACCGACCAATGAGATAGGAAAATTTTTCATCGCTATTGCCACGATAGTTAGTCGCTATAGAGACAAAAATCCCGACTACATTTAAATAAGATTTTCGTCGATATTGCGACAAACTTTCGTGGCAATATGGACGAAAATCCCACCCTATTTTAAAAAAATATGAAACTATTTGAAGCGTGGAAAGTTTTCGTGGAATAATCTTTCCATATGTAGTAGTGTATCTCCCTCGTGATTGTTGATATGACCACAACCTTCACCTGGAAGGGTACTTCAGGTTTCACGACTTCGCAATCCCAGATGCAAGTCCTATTGTCTCTTCAAACCTTGAAACCTTGAAAATGCTAATGGGAAATTAGTTCCTCCATTAACTTTACTTTGACGTGACCTTCGAGTACAGTCTAGGCCCTTGTCTTTCAATACCCGAGATTTCACGTATCGACGAACTAAAATGAAACAAGTCCCATCGCCGATAGCCGAAATCATGATATGTCCTTGCCACAAATCAACAGCTCTATTCTCCTACGATTTGACGATTCTGACTCTATCAAGACTTCATGAATTGGGAGTCCGCAACTCTCGACTCTGAGTCACTACTTCCTCCACTTCTCGAATTCTGAAACACGAAATTTGTGCACGAGATCAATGACTCCCATTGATCCAGATGCAATGGCCTCTATTCCTCCTTAGATTCAGATGTTGAGTAAGTCTCAAACTTATCTTCCTTTCTGTTTTAACTAGATCCAATGGCCCACGATAAATCGACACTTCTCCACGAAATGATTCCACCATCCAATCAGACTTTTGAAAGATTTCTTCGCCCAAGCACCCCGACGTCAACCTTTCTGAGTTTTTTTGTATGTTGGGTGTCTTCCACACATGCCTTCCCTTGAAATCTTCAAGTTTCTCCCTCTCCTGGGGTTTCACTTACAAACTCAAGGATTCAAAAAAAATTCTGCACACACTCCTTGTGACATTAGCAAATAACCTCAAGTTATTTGACCCTTCGACTTTGTGCACTCCCCTGCAACAACATTCCTTCAACTTTCCCCTTGGTTGATAAATTCTAGGACTTCAATTGGCCTGTGCACACCTTGCATGGCTCTGTGCTATCTCTGTACTTCTGTTGGTATGATCACAATGATATCTCTCCTGATCTTTCTAAGATAAAATTCAGAACTTCGTTGACACACACCTTGCAGATGTTCACTGCACTCTTTGCAGGAATTCTCAAGAAGAGAAACAATTAAAATTCATAGTTCCCTTTTCTTGGACTTCATACATTCATCATGAAATCACAAACATGTACATAGCATTGAAATAAATGCATAACTGAAGATATAAGAAATTGTATACATACCATTCAATAGGTGCAAACAGTAAGCATAATAACACCATGAACGTGAGTCAAATATTTATTATATTAACTCAATTATTCCTATACATGGGTTCTTCTCTGTGTTCTTACTCTCTACAGCTCTACAACTTACTCAATTGATACAATTGGGAATGATACAATGATACAAGTGAGGGTGTATTTCTATCCATTTTCCCTCCTACACTACAAGCTATCTAATCTGAAATAAAAGCTACAACAACTTTTCATAAATTACAATAAATGCCTCTTTACCCAACATATGTGAGCAACGCTCAAGATCTGTTTACAATATCCAAAACATAAATGTAAATATGTCTCCCATATATTACATTAATGTCTCTTCATTTAAATTTAAAACATTTTCAAAATGTGCGCTGGTGCATATCCAACTATCTTCTACCTTTGTGCTTGCTTTGTTGGCTGCTTACGATGCTCCTGCATCATACTCCTCAGGATAGAAAATTCATGAACTCTTGTTCATGAGCTTCGACAACGTCTGTCCATGCCTTCAGATATCTTCTTCGCTCTCCCAACTTGCATCTTCAATCAGATGTATTTTCCATTTGACCAAATATTCAAAGTATGTTTTCCTTCAGGTCTTCTTCCTGACTCTCCAATCAATAATATTTTCCATCTATGGCCTTTCAGCTACAGGCATCTATTTAACCCATTGGACTTCCTTATGATCCTCAAATCTCTCTATTCTAGTTTCATCAGTTCTGTAAGGATACAAATCAGCTATGTTGAAGATGGGTGATATTCCTAGCCCATCTGGTAATTTAATCTCATAAGTGTTTTCTTAAAGCTTTCTTATGATCTTACACGGTCCAATTTTTTGCATCTTCAGTTTATTGTATGTTCCTCTTGGGAACCTTTCTTTTCTGAGATGCGCTAAAACCAAATCACCTACTTCAAACTGAAGTTCTCTTCTATGTTGATCTACTCTGTGCTTATATTCCTGGTTGAAATTTTTCAATCACTCCTTAATCTTTCTATGGAATTCTTGCATTCACGCTGCAAAATCCTTTGCACTAGCACTTCTGAACTCGCTCTGCTCTAAGTCTGTCAACTCAAATACTCCTGTTGGATGCATTCCATACATGATATGGAATGGTCTTTGTCTTGTATTCATGTTTGGTGAATCATTATATGCAAATTCGGCTTGTGGCAGAATCTGATCCCACTGACTATGATGTTCAACCAACAAAATCCTTAATAAATCTCCCAAGCTTCGGTTGACTACTTTAGTATGTCCATCTATCTGAGGATGATATGCTAAGATAAAAGATAAATTAGTCCCCATATTTTTCCATAGGGTCCTCCAAAAATGACCAAAAAATTTGGTATCCCTGTCCGATACAATACTCTTAGGTAAGCCGTGAAGTCTAACAACTTCATTGAAAAACATATTTGTAACGTTAGTTGCATCACTGGTTTTCTGACATGGTATGAAATGTGCCATTTTAGAAAATCTATCGACTGCCACAAAGATTGAATCACACCCTCTTTTCTTCCTTTGCATTCCTAACATAAAATCCATACTTACCACATCCCATGGCCTCTCTGGTACTGGAAATGGCTGATACAACCTTGTATTTTGTCTCTTTCCCTTCACGTGATGGAAACTCTTGCATTTGTTCATGAATTTCTTGACATCTGTTCTCATCCCTTGCCAATAGTATGAGCCATTGAATTGTGTGAATGTCTTGTCATGGCCGAAATGTCCAGCCAATCCTCCACTATGTTTTTCCTTCAAGAGGTTCTCTCTCATAGAACTCTTTGGAATACATAACTGATTACCCATGAACAACATCCCATTCTGAATCATATATTCAGTCCATTGGCTTCTGTCTCTGAGAACTAGATTCTCACATGCTTCATAGGCTTCTTTAAAATGTACATCATCCTTGTACATTTCCTTGAGGTTATCAAAACCTAAGGTCTTTACTCTGAACTCCTGCAGAATCAAACATTTCCTGCTCAAAGCATCAACAACTTTGTTAGTAGTTCCAGAAATGTGCTTTATAACAAAAGTAAAATTTTGCATGTATTCAACCCATTTTTCATGCTTCTGGTTCAGTTTCTCCTGTCGAGTTATGAATTGTAAAGTATGGTTATCGCTATACAAGACAAAATCTTTTGCAACCAAGTAATGTCTCCATTTATTCAACGCCTGTATAATTGCATAGAACTCTTTATCATACATGGAATATTTTAGATTGGTTTCATTCAGTTTTTCACTGAATTATGCAATCGGCCTATTGTCTTGGCTTAAGACTACTCCAATCACAAATCCACTTGCGTCACATCTCACTTGAAATGTCTTGTTGAAATCTGGTAGAACCACAACTGGTTGTTCAGTGGTCTTATCTTTTAGCAATTTGAAACTTTTATCTACTTCTTCTCTCTAATGAAAAGATTTATGTCTTTTCTTGACTGTGTCCATCATCGGTGCACATATTCCATTGAAATTTCTAATGAATTTTCTGTAAAAACTGGCCAATCCATGGAAGCTTCTAACTTCAAAGATACTCTTTGGTGATGGCCAATCCCTGATTGCTTTTATCTTCTCAAGATCCATTTTCAACTCATTTGAAGAGATCACAAACCCCAAATAAATGAGTTATGTCTTCATGAAAGATGACTTCTTTAGATTTATCAGCAATTTCTCTTGTCGTAACCTCCTCATTACTACATCTAAATGCTCCAGATGTTCCCCTTCAGTCTTACTGAAGATCAATATATCATCAAGATATATGATTACAAACTTTCCTATGAAATCTTTCAAGACTTTGTTCATCAGCCTCATAAAATTACTAGGTTCATTTGTCAACCCAAATGGCATGACAAGCCATTCATACAATCCTTCATTTGTTTTGAATGTTGTCTTCCATTCATCACCTTCCCTCATTCTAATCTGATGATATCCACTTTTCAAATCAATCTTTGAAAAAACCTTTGCTCCACTCAAGCAATCCATCAAGTCATCCATCCTGGGTAAAGGAAATTTATACCTGAAGGTGATTTTGTTTATGTCCCTCGATTCTATACACATTCTCCAGCCACCATCTTTCTTTGGGCTTAACACTGTAGGCACAATGCATGGACTCAATCTTTCTCTCACTAACCCTTTGTCCATCAAATCCTAGACTTGTCTTTTGACTTCTTCATTCTCCTATGGCGTTAATCTGTATGTTTCTTTGTTTGGTAAACTCGCTCCAGGTATAATATCAATGTGATGACTTATGCTCCTGATGGGAAGCAACGAACAAGGTAATTTGTCCACCACTATATCAGCAAACTCCTCTAGTAGTTCCTGAATTTCCTCAGGTAAATCATCTGTCTTCGTACTAGTCAAGATGACTCTGGGCTTTCTTACCACAACAAACTGCATGTCTTTTTCTTTCTTGAATTCATCAAGAAGATCCTTCTCACTCATGAGAATTATAGTATTGTTCACCTCTGTTTTTTCCTTCTTGTCTTCAATTGGTAGCAACATATGCATTCTACTGTTATTCTCCAAGGTGTATGTGTTCTTTCTCCCATCATGAATGACATTTCTATCATATTTCCATGGTCTCCCCCAAAAAATATGACAGACATCCATGGGAATAACATCACATAAAATTTCATCCTTATATCCCCCTATTTTAAATTCAACTAAACATTGTTTAGTGGCAGTTAACTGATGACCTTTTTGTAACCATGAGACTTTGTATGGGATCAGATGTGCAACAGTCTCTAATTCTAGCTTCTCCACCATATATGTGGATACTAGATTATTTGTACTCCCACTGTCCACCATCACCTTACATACCCTATCCTTGGTCTTGCAAGCAGTTCTAAATAAACTGTTTCTCTAGACTGGATTTTCTATCTCCTTCTCTGACTTCAAGAGAATTTTCCACATCATTAAGGATCTTCTGCCTTCTACATCTTCTGCTTCAACATTTCACTTCTGCGCTTATGAAATGTAAGCTTCTCCTCCATCTCTTTTTCTATCAGGACATTTGAAAGATTTATGTCTGATCTTTCCAAAGACAAAACATTTTATCTCACCTCCTCTGCCTCTTCCTCTTCTTCTGGCTCGTGGAAAAGTGTTTATGTCAGCATACTGTCTCCCCTGTGAACTTCCTCCTCTTTCAAGGTGAGTATGTGGTTTCTTTTCTTCTTCCTTTGGCTTCTAAGTCCTATCCTAGGTAATTTCTTTGCCTTTGCTCTGACTTCGACCTCGACCTCTTTGACCTTGCTTTCGGGGCAATTTCTCTTCAGCCTTCAGGGACATTTGATAATAATCTTCGACATTCCTTGTTGTCATCATGCTTATCTCATTCTGGATGTCATATCTCAGACCATTCATATATCTAGCAACCTTTTCATCATCACTTTCACGATGACCAGCTCTAATGTTGAGCCTGTAAAATTCCTCAATGTATTCCTTCACTGTCATCCCTTTCTATCTCAAGTTCTACATTCTCCGAAATAGATTAAACTAGTAATCTCTGGGTATAAACTTGGCTTTCATTTTTGCAACCATCCTATCCCAGCTTTTGAATCTTTACTTTCCTTTGCAACGCCTATCGGCCTACAGCTCATCCCACCAAAGTGCTGCATGCCCTTTAAGTCTGGTGACGACATGTTTAACTTTCTTATCTTCCTTGACATCCTCATAGTCGAAGTATTTATCCAAGGCTCTAAACCAATCTAGCAACTCTTCAACGTCAATTGCCTTCATACATTAGAATGTCTAGTTTTTCTCTGGCACCTATCCTTGCAACAGCTCTGAATAAACGTTCTTCTGCAGTGTTTTCCGCTATGACTTCTTCTTCAGCTCCAACCTCATTTTCTCTTTCGGCTTCACTAACATCTTCAACGTCAAATGTACGTCTTTGTGTTGTTTCCATAACATCTAATCGAGCACATATTTCCCTCATTTCCCTTTCCACAGTTGGATCGGGCATTGGTCTTTCTCTCCTTCTTGGTGACATTGTTTCAATATGTTCCCCATAGAAAACAAAAATAAATTGTAGGCTATGCTCCGATACCACTCTGACATAGCACCCCCTACCTCAGTAAGTTCTTCACAAACTCCCAGTCTTAGGATCATTCTTTATCTTCCCCTTGAGTTGAATTGACTCTTTGATTTCCTATTGAAATATCTAACACACACTGGTGTGCAGCCATAGGTCCTTATGAGTTATGCCTGTGCAATCGATCACTAAGCACCAAATCTCTCCCTCGTGATCGTTGATATGACCACAACCTTCACCTGAAAGGGTACTTCAGGTTTCGCGACTTTTTGATTTCATATGCGAGTCCTCATGTCTCTTCAAACCCCGAAAAGGCTAACAGGAAATTGGTTCCTCCCTTGAATTTACTTTGACATGAACTTTGAGTATGGTCTGGGCCCCAGTCTTTTGGCACCTGGGATTTCTCATATCGATGAATTAAAATGCAACAAGTCCCATCGTCGATAGCCGAAGTCATGATATTTCCTTGCCTCAAATCAATGGCTCTATTCTCCCATGATCTGACGATTCTGACTCTATCGAGACTTCATGAATCGGGAGTCTGCGACTCTCGACTCCGAGTCACTACTTCCTCCACTTCCTGAATTCTGAAACACAAAATTTGTGCATGAGATCAATGACTCTCGTTGATCTATATCCAATGGCCTCTATTCCTCATGATCTTTAGATGTTGAGTAAGTCTCAGCCTTATCTTCCTTTCTGGTTTAACTAAATCCAACAGCCCATGGTAAATTGACACATCTCCATGAAGCAATCCCACCATCCAATAAGACTTTTGAAATATTTCTTCGCCCAAGCACCCTTGTGTCAACCTTTCTGAGTTTTTCTGTCTGTTGGGTGTCTTCCACACACACTTTCCCTTGAAATATTCAAGGTTCTCCCCCTTCTGGGGTTTCACTCACAAACTCAAGGATTCAAAAGGTATTTTTCATGCACTCCTTGCGACATTAGCAAATAACCTCAGGTTATTTGACCCTTCGACTTTGTGCACTCCTCTACAAAATCAATCCTTCAACTTTCCCCTTGGTTGATAAAGTCTAGGACTTCCACAGGCCTACGCACACCTTGCATGACTCTGTGATATCTCTACACTTCTGTTGGTATGAGCACAACGATATCTCTCCTAAGCTTTCTGAGATAAAACTCAGAACTTTGTCAACGCACACCTTGTGGATGTTCACTACACTCTTTGCAGGAATTCTCAAGAAGAGAAACAATTGAAACTCATAATTCCCTTCTCTCGGATTTCATACATTCATCATGAAATCGCAAGCATGTACATAGCATTGAAATAAATGCATAACAAAAGATATAAGAAACTGTATACATACCATTCAACAGATGCAAACAGTAAGCATAATAACACCATGAACGTGAATCAAAGATTTATTATATTAACTCAAGTATTCCTATACATGGGTTCTTCTCTGTGTTCTTACTCTCTACAGCTCTACAACTTACTCAATTGATACAATTGGGAATGATACAATGATACAAGCGAGGGTGTCTTTCTATCCATTTTCCCTCCTACACTACAAGCTATCTAATCTGAAATAAAATTTACAACAACTTTTCATAAATTACAATAAATGCCTCTTTACCCGACATATGTGAGCAATGCTCAATATATGTTTACAATATCCAAAACATAACTGTAAATACGTCTCCCAACTATTACATTAATGTCTCTTCATTTAAATTTAAAACATTTTCAAAATGTGCACTGGTGCATATCCAACTGTCTTCTACCTTTGCACTTGCTTTGTTGGCTGCTTATGATGATTCTGCATCATTTTTCATTATGCATTGTAAACCTCTCCAACACCTTCTCTATGTACTCACCCTGAGACAATGTCAATTTTCAATTTTTCCTATCTCTTGTTATTCTCATACCAAGGATTTTCTTTTCAGCACCCAAATCCTTCTTTGCAAATGAATTCGCTAATTTCCTTTTGAGCACATTTATATCCTGCATGTTAGACCCTACAACAAACATGTCATCTACATACAATAGAAAGATAATATAGGTTCCATTTTCTAGCCTCTTAAAATAAACAAAATGATCATAATGACAGTTACTATAACCTTGTTCTGTCATAATGTTATAGTCTAAAAATTCCTTACCTATGCATACATGGCATTGGACTTTCCACTTACATAATTTGCCAAATTACTGTTGAGGCTTCTTCTTAAAAAACTATTTTTTGGAACATGTACGCACCCTGCTAAACCAATAGCCTGCGTACACACATGGGATGCATACCAGTTAGCTTGCATACATACACGAGATTCATGCTAGTCAGCCCATGTTTACCTCCAAAAATTGCAAAAAATATAAAATTGCAAGGAATTCGATGGATTTTACGAGTTGTCGAGTGTTTGCCAGCCATTTTACCCATTGTATCTCATCCCCAAACTAAATAATCATCTTTTTCTCATATAAAAATAGGTTTTGCGGTCTCATTTACAACAATAAGCAAGAGAAAAAGTAAACTCTGCCAAAATCCCTTCCCTTCTTAGCCCAAGTTTTGCATCCCTTTTTGAGATTTGGCCTCAACATTCCCCTCCAACCCTTTCTCCTTATACAACCCTTTCCCTTTTCCCAAGAGATCAGTTAGTTGTGAGATGCAAACATGAGAATAATGAAATTGGAGCCATAATAGAGGATCCCAGACCCGGTTCACAGAGTGATTGCCGATGAAGGTTGTAATTTTTTTTATCTTAATATTGAATAAAAGAGTTATTTCCTATCCCAAAACCTTTCTTCTATTCATTATATCAAATTTCACCATTCACTATACAATATATACAATGTTTTTAGGTATTCCATAGATACCAAAACCCTAATCCCTAAAACCGGGATTATTTTTAGTAAACCGCTAAAAATAGCAAAAACCGCCCAAAAACAAATTTCGAGGCCCGGTGTTGAATGTTGCGCGTAACCAGGGGGGCATACCTTCCCCCCCCCTGGGATCCTCCTAGGAAAGCATCAGGCGCACATAGTACAAACAGGGCACTAGTATGAGGGATCATCAGACGCAGTTGTCATATCTGACGCGCCCACACACACACATGCAAAGAATATAACACATACCTAACATTCTCCCACTTGTTGTTTTCTTTGCATCCAGGGGTCTAGGGGATTATATAGTCAACAATCCAGGGCAACAATGCTCATTGTTACTCTACACTAGGAGAACTTTTATGTGCTCATAGACTTTTTCAATGAATCTGCAACATTCTTCAAAGTGTCAACCTTTTCTAGCAACACCTTCTTTTCCTCAACCATGTCTCTCACAAAGTGATACTATACATCAATATGCTTTGTCCTCAAATGGTAAGGTGGGTTGTTTTCCAGGAAGATTTCACTCTGTTTGTCACAATCTAATCTCACTGCTTGTTGCACCAACCCAATACCTGAACACGATCTTTGTAACCATACTGCTTCCTTGCTTGCATGAGTGGCTGCAATGTATTCAACTTCTGTAGTTGAGAGTGCCACTACAACCTATCTTTTTCTTGTCCAACTGATTGGTCCTCCAAATAGGTTAAACACATACCCACTTGTAGATCTTCTGCGATCTAGATCTCCAGCCCAGTCTACATCAACAAATCCATGTATGTCTAGCACTCTGTCCAATCCTAGTCTTCCTTGGTAGCACAATCCATAACTGGTTGTGCCACGAAAATACCTGAAGACCATCTTTACTGTTGTCCAATGATCCTTCCCTGGTTTTGACATATACCTGCTCAAAACTCTCACTGCATGTGCAATGTCTAGTCTAGTACAGACCATTGCATACCTCAAACTGCCAACTGCATTGGCATACAGAACATGGGACATGTCCTCTTCTTCTTCCTGTGTCTTGGGACACTGATCTGCAAATCACTTTACACCTATAGGAATAGGAACCTTGATCGGTTTACTTCCATGCATATTAAACCTCTGCAATATCATCTCAACATATTTTCTCTAATTCAACTAGAGTTTCATGTTTGCACGATCTCTTTTAATCTCCACTCCCAGAATGAAGTTAGTAGCACCAAGATCCTTCATGTCAAATTTGGAGGATAGCTGCAATTTCACCTCCTTGATAACATCCATGTTATTTCCTACCAACAACATGTCATCAACATACAACACTACATAAATGAAGTGATTACCAACCTTCTTGGAATATACACAGTGATCAACCCTGCTTCTTACAAATCCCAATCCAAGGATGTATGTGTCAAACTTTTGGTACCACATCCTAGGTGATTGCCTCAGACCATATAGTGACTTCTTTAGCTTACAGACCAGCTCTTTCATTCCCTTCACTACAAAGCCTTCTGGCTGCTTCATGTAGATTTCTTCATCCAGATCCCCATGTAGTAATGTTGTCTTCACATCCATCTGTTCCACTTAAAGATCAAAAGCAACAACAATAGATAAAATAAATCTAATAGAAGTTAACTTAGAAACAGGAGAAAAAATTTCACCAAAGTCAATTCCCTCAACTTGGGAATAATCTTTTGCTACTAACTGATCTTTGTATTTCTCCATTTTACCTTGTGCATTAAACTTCTTCTTAAACAATCATTTTCTACCAATAGATTTTCTTCCACCTGGAAACTCAACTATATCCCATGCATCATTCTAATCCAAGGCATCCATTTCTTCAACCATGGTATTCTTCTAGAGTTTACTATCCTTTGAATTCATTGCTTCCCTGACAGTTCTGGGATCATCATCAGTAATAGATAAAGAAAAATTGGAATGAAAATCAGGTGGACTATACCTTTCTAGTTGCCTTCTATCTCTCACTGATCTCCACAATACTGGGGTATGAGGTTCTTCTTCTTCTTCTGCTTCCTCTTCTTCAGATGATTCAGATTTTGCATCATCCAACTCAAGCTGTATTTTCTTAGGTTCATCTTGCGTTGGTAGGAATTCCTATTTGGACACATCTTTTACCTCTCTGAAAACAACATCTCGACTATAAATAATTTTCTTGGTTTTTGGGTTCCAAAGCTTATAACCTTTCACACCATCTTTATAACCAATAAAGATACACTTTTCATCCTTTTTATCCATCTTACTTCTGTTTTCCTTTGGAACATGTACATAAGCATCGCAACCAAACACTCTAAGATGTTGAAGAGAGGGTCTCTTTCCAGACTATACCTCGTGTGGAGTTTTATCATCCAACGCTGATGAAGGTGATCGATTGACTAGGTAACATGTTGTACCCACTGCCTTTGCCCAGAATTCTTGTCCTAACTCGGCACTGCTGAGCATGCTCCTTTGTTTTTCCATCAGTGTCTTGTTCATCCTTTCTGAAACTCCATTTTGCTGAGGAGTGTATGGAGTAGTCTTTTTCCTTGCTATACCACACTTCTTATAGAATTCTTCGAATTCATTTCCATAGAATTATCCACCATTATCTGTTCTCAATACCTTTATTTTCTTCTCTGATTGATTTTCTACCAGAGCCTTAAGCTCTTTAAATTTATCAAGTACCTCATATTTCTTTCTAAGAAAATAAATCCATGTGTTCCTTGAAAAATCATCTATGAATGAAACATAATACATAGATTTACCTAAGGATGGAACAGGAACAGGTCCAAACACATCACTTTGTATCAACTCTAAGATCCCCTTTTCTCTTGTAGCACCAGATGGGATTCTTACTCGATTCTGTTTACCATATATGCAATGTTCACAGAAATCAAAATACAGAGTGCAATTAGACATACCTTCAACCATACCTTTATCGTGTAGTGTTCGAAGGCCCCTTTCTCCAATATGTCCCAGTCTTTGATGCCACAACATGGTCTTCTTTCCAGGGACAATATTGGTCTTGTCTTCTTTATTTCTCTCTTCGGGGACACCAAAACTATTACACCCATTAGTATAAGTGCTTCCCAATAACTTGTACAGAGTTCCACACCGAACTCCCCTCATCAACACCATTGCTCCTCGTACCATCTTGCAAGTGTTCTTTCCAAATACAGTATCCACTCCTGCATCATCCATCTTGCCTACAGATATTAGGCTCCTGTCTAGTTTTGGAATGTGCAGAACCCCAAGAATTGTTCTAATCCTTCCATATTTTAGTAGCAACTTAACCCTTCCAAGTCCCAATATTTTTGTTTTCAAGTCATCTCCTAGGAATACATCACCACCATCATATTTTTCATATTCAGAGAATGACTCCCTGTGAGGAGTCATATGGTATGACACACCTGAGTCGATCAACCATACATCACAGTCTGCATGTGTACCTGTAGATGGAAGGTAAACATCACCTCCTTCTTCAGTGGAGGTTTTCACCTCTGTGGAAGAGGTACTAACAGATCCCTTTGGTTTTTCAAATTTCTTAGACTTGCAATCTTTCTTATAATGCCCTATTTTACCACACTTCCAACACTTCCTCAAAGATTTTCCTGGAGACTTAGATCTACCTATAGATTTAGATATCCACCCCGAAGGCTTACCAGGGTTCCTGTCTTGGGCACGACCTCTTACAAATAAATCATCTGTGTTATGACTATCCATGTTTTTTTGCCCCATCTCTTCAGATAACAAGGATGAAACTACATTCTCATACTTCAATGTAGATTGAGTGGTACTACCAACTGCTACAACCAGATTATCCCAAGAGTCTGGCAAAGATCATAACAAATTAATACACTTATCTTCTTTTGCAATCGTAATATTAACAGAGACAAGTTGACTTACCAGAGTATTAAAGGAATTTAGATGTTATGTCATAGAATCTCCATCTTCCATCCTAAGATGATACAACTTCTTTCAAAGAAACAACTTGTTTACCAGGGAATTTGATTGATACAAATTCCCCAACTTATCCCATAGTTCCTTGGCTGTAGATTCTTCTGAGACATTCAACAAAACTGACTTTGCCAGGAAGAGTCAAATAATACTCCTTTCTCTTCTGTCCAACTTCTCTCAATCTTCCTTCGACATACCAGTAGGTGGTGTACTGGTAGTTTGTGTACTGGTAGGTTGTGTACCAGAAGCATGTGTTCTAGTAGAAGGTGTACTAGTAGGCTGTGTACTAGGATCCACAATGATCCATTGTTATTTGTCTACAAGAAGGACCTCCATCTTCAGCTTCTATAGCTCAAAGTTTTTACCATTGAACTTCTCTATCTCGATTCTAGAAGAGCTTGCCATTCCTCTTTCTGCACTCAAATCACCACTGAAAAATCTCCCACTAAACCCAGGTTTATCACAGACCCAAGATAAACTTGATCTATCAAGACCGAGCCAAACCCTCAACAACAAAGGCGTCCCTCTGAAGCCAAAAATGAGCTCTGATACCACATGTAAGTTATAAACCTGCAAAGTAAAGAAATGCATATAGATTCTTAAGCAAAACATAAATTAATCAATGGCTCATTCACATAGTACACAGAGAATATAACACATACCCAACAAATAGAGGAGCCCAGACCTAGTTCATAGAGTGATTGCCGATGAAGGTTGTAATTTTTTTTATCTTAATATTGAATAAAAGAGTTCTTTCTTGTCCCAAAACATTGTGTGTATATTTTTTTATTTGATTTATGCATTTATGTCTATATCTAAATATTGAAAGTGATAAGTAGAGATCATATACGTTGTGGCATTGTTTTCCTAAGTTTTTGCAGGTCATCCTTGGGAGGAGACTCACAATCTATGAAGATGCAAAGACAAAAGAGGTCTAGACCAGCCGCAAGGACCAAAGGTGCACCTACTGACCTTCTTTCCTCTCTCTTGTCTTTCAGTTTGGATAGTTTTGGGGTAGCTTAGGAATATAACTGTATTTTAAGGGAAGTCAGTGCTCTGCCTGTACCTCAACCCAGTATAGGGGGATTTTACCCTCTAGCAGGGGTGTTGGTTCCCCCCCGCCCTAGTTACGTGCAACGCCCCAATTTTGTTTTTGGGCAGTTTTTTCTATTTTATTTGATTTTGCTATTTTTAGCAGTTTTCTAAATTAATCCCGGATTAAGGGATTAGGGTTTTGGTAGCTACAAAATACCTAAAATATTGTATATATTGTATTGTGAATGGTGAAATTAATACAATGAAGAGTTGAAATGTGCGACACCAAGGAAGGTTGGTTTTCTCCCATTTAAGGGTTTCTAGCGTAAATATATGTGTACTGTGTGTATGAGCCATTGATTAATTTCTGTTTTTCTTAAGAATCTGTATGCATTTCTTTACTTCGCAGGTTTAAATCTTACACTCTAGTACCTTGTAGAGCTGACCTCCCAGAGTAAAAATGACACTACGGGGTCGAGACTCATAGATAATGTGATGTTTCCACATATATGGTTGTCCTAAAAGAACATCATTGTAACACCCTGTTTTCCCCAGTCTATAAAAATAACTATATTGGCCAAGAACTATGGAAAACTCCAAGATGTGAATGTTTGATTTGACGGACCTTTTTATAAAGGATCAATGAATGTAAATAATGTTATGAATATGTGTTGGATGATTGTTGAGAGGAGGGTGTGTTGAAAGAGACCATGATGGCTAATGAAAGATGGTGGAAGGCACCTGGAATGGTGGCATTAACTTCCATCGAACTAATACCGTATTGATCTTTACTGGCTCAAAGACCAAAGCGACTCTCTAACCCTGGAATGAATTACTCACCAGGATGGTAGGTGGGGAGGCTCCTCATGAGTTAATGAGGGGATGGGGGTGAACCGCCCATCCGTAGATGCCCTCAGACCTGACCACAGACAGGGAAATTTGCGCCATATGCAACCTTGCAGAACAAGGCAAGAAAGGAGGTGTGCAGGGGGAGGGAGCGTAGGCGAAAAGGGGATCGTAGAGGAAGAGGACGAAGGAAACTCTGGAGAGACAGGGAGTCCCGAACAATGGAGGGGGAATAAAAGCCTTCATTTTGGACTTCCGTGGAGCTGGAAATAGGAGACTGAATCTCCAAGTATCATGGTCTAGCTTGGGGGTGGCTAGTGGTAGATCCATATGGATTCACTGAGCCTATGGTTGGGTGGAAATGAGCACCTCTCTCAGTAGTCGCAACACGACTGGTGTTTCCTAATAATTTTTATGTCTTACATTTCGAACTGAATGCATGCTCATGTTTATACGCTCATGAATGTTTTCTGTATGGAAGTTTTTGCCTGTGTTTTGATTTGGAGACAATGGATGCATACTTATACTTATATGACCATAATCGGTCTAGACATAGAATGAATAGGTTCAAAATACGAGTCCATGCCCTAGAGAACGACCCCATCTACCTGGTTCGTGCTATGCATTGGCTTAATTTCCTGAAGGCACTTCTCCTAGGAAGTTTCCTCGCACTCCTGAGTCAAAGTAAGTCCCTTGAAAGGGCTACTTTGATAGTAAAACCACGAGTTTACCTTACCCCCTACCACAGAGTATATAGTTCAGCAATTTAAGAAGGATTTAGTCAGATCACCAATCCTAGGGATAATTTACCTAGGAACCCTTGGGAGGCTCTGTCGGAGCTCTATTGCCCATCAACCTTAACCTTTACATAGGCCGGAGGGTGGACTTGGCAATGTCCTGAAAGCCCTGAAGTAATTTGGAACCACCCATCGGCACATGATGCGTTGCAGTTGGGTAGCATTTCGCTGACCCGCGACTTGGAGTGGTCAATGGGTAGGATTGCATGAACTCACGATTCATGAAATCGTGACATGATCATGGTCGTTGATCTAGGAGTGATCTGGACCATCGGTTTAGCGTGAAGAGATTTCATCATTTTGGTGTTTCGGCACCCAGAAGACCAAAGGGCAGGACCCCTCATCTTCGCAAGTCACGAAGTCCCAGTGTGAGAAACCCTGAAGCAACTTAGCGGGAATAGTTTTCATCATTTTGGTGTTTCGGTATCCGGAAGACCAAAGGGAAAGACCCCTTGTCTTCGCAAGTCGCAAAGTCTCGGTGTGCGAAACCCCAAAGTAGCTTAGCGAGAATAGTTTTCGGCATTTCGACGTCTCGAAACCCGAAAGACCAAAGGGCAGGACCCCTCGTCTTCGCAAGTCGCGAAGCCCGGGTGTGTGAAATCTCGAAGAAGCTTAGTATAAATAGGTTTCGACTTTTCAACGTTTCGGTACCCGGGAAACCATAGAGTGATAACCCTCGTCTTCACAAGTCACGAAGTCCTGGAGTGCGAAACTCCGAATCGGCTTAGTGTGAATAGGGTTCAGGGTTCGGGGTTTGAAGAGTCAAATAACTCAACCCTCTTGCATTTTGAACTCCTGGTTACTGAAGTCCTGATATGGCTAGGACTGTCAGATCAGGGGAGAGACTCGCAACCATCGATCTCACCCAAAGGTAGGATTTCAAGTTTCGGGGTTTGAAGAGTTGAAGAACTCAACCCTCTTGCATTTTGAACTCCCAGTTACCGAAGTCTCGATATGGCTAGGATCATCGGATCAAGGGAGAGACTCACAGTTGTCGATCTCACCCAAAGGTAGAATTTTGGGTTTCGGGGTTTGAAGAGTCGAAATACTCGACCCACGTGCATCGCTGAGTCACGAAGTGTGAAAGGCACCTCTTAGCTTGACTGGGGTCATAACCAATGATAACATGGAGGTGAAGCCCGCACTTGGTACCTGAGTTGTATAAGACAGGTTGTCAATGAAAGAACCGATGAATTGGCTTAGGGAAGGTCCCGACAGGAAGGACTAGCCTATGCTAGGACCTCATAGAAACTTGGGGATTCTGTCCCTCGAGAAAAAGGAGAGAGAAAAAAGAAAAATAATCTATTATGCCGTAGTGGGTGTGTTACAAATTGGTATCAGAGCATGGTTACAACACTTGGCCTACTTGGGCTCATGAACGGGTTGCGTAGAGACTCCATTCGAAGTACTCTTAATAGGAGTAACCCTCTATCTTAACCCCTTAATCAAAAGTTGAAGTTAAGAATGAAAACTCCTATTGTGTGTATGCATGTGAAAAATATGAATTATGAGTTGGTTACGAATGAATATAAATATTGACTAACAACAACCATTTTTCTTTTGCACACAAGTGGACGATCAACCGCGGGAAACTACAAATGCATAGAATGGTGACTCACCATGAGGTGGGGGAAGGCTCCCACAATAGAGATGAAGAGTCTGACAAAATGAGGGCAGTAGGGACCCCTCCAGATCTAGCTGAGACTGTGAGGAGCCTCATGGTCAAACTACAGAGCTGCAAGGTCGACAACGAGAGGATGATAAAAGAGCAAGAGAAGAAAACGTAAATTAATGTAGTCTTACTGCAGAGTTTATCCAACATACAAAGACAATTGCAGCATGAACCTAACACCAGTCACATGGACCGACAATAGACAAAGAAAAGTTGAAGTCCACCTGAGATACAGAAACGTGGTCATTTAAGTGGCCACACTGAGAAGAGCACCTTGAGAAAGGCCCACCCCAGAGATAGGGGACAAGCGTCGGATGATTCCTCTGGAAAGGAATATGGTGACTTGGAGGGATCTTCTAGCAACAGAACTAGTTCTTATTCCCGAAGAAAACGGAAGAAGCGAAAGCTTTCCAAGAGTCATAATATCGAAGAATTCAAGAAGGCCAAACCACCCTCCTTTGACTGTGAAATAAAGAAGGGAGAGGAAGCAGAGGCCTGGCTGCTTGGACTAAAGAAGTATTTCAGAGTCCATGACTTCTCAGAAAACTTGAAGGCCCAAGTGGCCACCTTCAACTTGAATGGAAAGGCTTCCATTTGGTGGGAAGACCTTAAGAATGTAAAAGGGATTCATGAAGAAGGCTTGTCTTGGGAACGGTTTGAGAAATGCTTCAGGAAGAAGTATCTGTCGGAAAAGTATTTCGACGAAAAGACTAAAGAATTCTATGAAATCAAGCTGGGGAAACTCACCATAGATGAATATGTCAGCAGATTTCTTGAGTCGCTGAGGTATGTACCCTATATAAAAGTAGAAAAGGCAAAGGTGCAACGATTCATCAGTGGACTCCCTAAGGACTATTAGAACAGGATCATGTTTGACGAGCCAAAGACTCTAAAAGACACCATCCAAAAGGCGAGATATTGTCATGAACATCTCGAGGATCGGATAGAAACTCACAAAGGATGGAAGGAGAAGAATAGTTCGGGATTCCAGAAAAAGGGGTTTAAATCCCCAAGATTTAAAAACTATAAAAAGAACTCAAGGATGAGCTTCCCAGCCTGAAGTGTACACCAGCAGAACTTCCCCTCCTTGGGAGGAAATAAACCTTCTAGATCTACCCCAGGAAAGACTGATAACCCAAAGAGAGAACCTTTGAAATGTTGGGGTTGTGGAGAAGAACATCTACTGAGGGACTGCCCACACCGACAACAGAATAATTGAAGAATTTACAATGTTCAATAAGCTACCACCATCAATGACGTAGCCAGGAGTGTGCCACAAATTTATGCATCCTTGGATAACAACCAAGCTGACCACCAAGCTTCAGTGGTGGAAATAGAAGGTATGATCACCAACCATCTAGTGTCTATTCAGATTGAACCTGGTTCAAATTTGAGTTATATAGCCCCTAAGGCTATTGATAAGTGTAAACTGTAGCCACATAAACACACCAAGCCATTGTTGGTATAGTTATCCACTGGCACCAAAAGAAAGGTAGCGGAGGTCATACCAACTTGCCAATTCATTATGGGTGAATTTCCCACCCAAGCAACCCTTAACATATTACCCCTAGGATCGTATGACCTATTGATTGGTATGGACTAGTTGGCCACGCATAAAGCTAGACTAGACTGTTACCATAAAACCTTAGAATGTGTAAGTGAAGAAGGAAGAAGGATAACCCTTCAAGGTATCTAGAAACTTGTCTCGGTGAGACAGATATCAACTCTTCAAATGAGAAAGTATTGCAGAAAGGGATGTCCACTATATGCAATACAGGTGTTGAAATCAATTGAAGATAACAAACCAAACCTCGAAGACCACCCCACACTAAGAGAATATAGAGATGTATTTCCGAAAGAGGTACCGGGCCTACCTCCAAGAAGGGACATTGACTTCTCGATAGAACTTGCACCAGGAGCAGTGCCAGTGTCTAGGACACCCTACAGGATGAGCACATCTGATCTAGTTGAGCTTAAATTACAATTGAGAGAAATGATGGACAAAGGTTATATCCGGCCCATCGTGTCTCCATGGGGAGCACCAGTCCTGTCTGTAAAAAATAAAGATGGTACCCTTCGACTGTGTGTAGATTATAGACAACTCAATAAGGTAACCATAAAGAACAAGTACCCCTTACCCAGGATCGATGACCTGTTCGATCAATTGAGAGGTGCTTCCATATTATCAAAGACTGACTTGAGATCTGGATACCATCAAGTTTGAATCAAGGGTGAAGACATCCACAAAACTACCTTCAGGATGAGATATGGTCACTATGAGTTTGTGGTAGTACCATTCAGATTAACCAATGCCCCTGCCACTATTATGTGCTTGATGAACAATGTGCCCAGCAAATTCCTAGACAAATTTGTACTGGTTTTTATTGACGATATATTAATTTACTCCAAGAATAGAGAGGAACATGAGGAACACCTTAGGATTGTACTTCAAGTGCTAAGAGAACATCAACTCTATGCCAAATTCAGTAAGTGTGACTTCTTCCAGAACCAAATACATTACTTGGGCCATATCCTATCTGAAGAAGGAGTAGCAGTAGACCCTGACAAGATCAGGTCTATCATGGAATGGCCTACCCCAAAGGACATTTCAGATATCAGATCCTTTATGGGCTTAGCAAGATACTATAGGAGATTTATAAAAGGATTATCCAAGATTGGGTGTCCAATCACTGCCCTCCAGAAGAAGGGGACTAAATTCACGTGGACACAAAAATGTGAAGAAAGATNGGTCTATCATGGAATGGCCTACCCCAAAGGACATTTCAGATATCAGATCCTTTATGGGCTTAGCAAGATACTATAGGAGATTTATAAAAGGATTATCCAAGATTGGGTGTCCAATCATTGCCCTCCAGAAGAAGGGGACTAAATTCACGTGGACACAAAAATGTGAAGAAAGATTTCAAACCTTGAAACATCTACTGACCCACGCACCCATGTTGAAGATCACCGATCTCGAAGCTGACTTCCTCGTGTGCATAGATGCCTATAAGGAAGGGATCGGAAGAGTCCTTATGCAGGGAGGAAGTGTGGTCTGCTATGAATCCCAAAAATTGAATGAGCACGAATTCAACTATGTGACCCATGATCTAGAGATGGCCGCCATAGTGCACGCCTTAAAAATGTGGAGGCATTACCTCCTAGGAAGGAAATTTATACTTATGACAGACCACTATGGATTGTGATATTTGTTTGACCAACCAAAGCTCAATGCCAAACAAGCAAGGTGGATGGCCCTCCTTAGCGAGTTTGATTTTGAAATCAAACATATTAAAGGAAAGGAAAATAAGGTGGCCGATGCCCTTAGCAGAAGTATGAAAACAATTCACCTGGCCACAGTGAGCACCTGTGAGACGGATGTCAAAGAAAGAGTCAGGAATGCACAAGAAACAGACACATTCTTCTAGACCATGAACTCATACCAGGAGAAAGAACCTACAGAGATAAAATATGAAGGCTACCAGCTGATAGAATAAGGTCTACTCACTTACAGAAACATATTGTATATTCCAGATTGTGACAACTTGAAGAGGTTCATAATGGATGAACTACATAAAATACCCTATACTGGTCATCCAGGATACCTGAAGATGATCACGGCCACCAGGAAACAATTATATTGGCTTGGATTGAAGAAATACATAGCTGAGTACTTAGCCAAATGCATAGAATGCCAACAGGTTAAAGAAGAACACTGACACCCAGCAGGATTATTACAACCTCTACCAATCCTAGAATGGAAATGGGAAACCATCTCCATGGATTTTATCACCAGAATACAACCCTCGACCAAACATAATGACACCATCATGGTAGTGGTGGATAAATTGAGCAAGTCCACTCATTTTATTCCCATCAAGTCAACTTGCAAGGCAATAGACATTGCCAATGTATTCATGAAGGATATATTCAGATTGCATGGTATGCCTAAAGAGTGTGTTTGACAGAGACACGAAATTTACTTCCATCTTTTGGAAATCTATGATGGTTGGTTTGGAGACCAAGTTACTGTTTAGCATAGCCTATCATCCTCAAACCGATGGACAGACGGAAAGAGTGAACCGAATATTAGAAGACATGCTAAGGATGCATGTAATGCATCAACCCAAAAAGTGGGAAGATTACCTGCCACTAGTGGAATTCACCTACAACAATGGCTACCAAGAATCCCTGAAGATGAGTCCTTTCAAAGTCCTCTATGGTAGGCCGTGTAACACTAGATTCATTTGGAGTAATCCTATAAACAGAGTTACTATTGGACCTGACATGTTGAAAGAAATAGAACAAAAAGTGATTTAGATAAAACAAAATCTAAAGGTCGCTCAGAACCGACACAAAAGTTACGTCGACCGAAAGAGAACTCCAAGAGAGTTCAAGGTGGGAGACCACGTATATCTCCAAGTTAGGCCCAGGAAGAGTTCCCTGAAAATGGGAGCTTGTGCCAAGTTGGAACCTCGGTATTGTGGACCCTTTGAAGTTCTAGATAGATTAGGACCTATAGCCTATAGGCTAGCACTTCCTCCCATAGTAAAACCACATAATGTTTTCCATGTTTCATTATTGAAGAAATATGTACATGATTCTAATCATGTAATCAACTGGTCTGTGATCCAGGTGGAACCAAAGGGAGAATTCCTGCTAGAACCTCAATGCATATTGGACAGAAAGGAAACCCCACTCAGGAACCGAACCATTGCATAGGTCAAGGTGCAGTGGAAACATTTTGGCCCAGATGAGGCTACATGGGAAATGGAAGATGCCATGAAACAGACATATCCGATTTTGTTTACTTCTGTACATACACATCCTATTGATAGATAGAACATTGAGGATGATGTTCCTTTAAGGGGGAGGGAATTGTAACACCCTGTTTCCCCCAGTCTGTAAAAATAACTATATTGGCCAAGAACTATGGCAAACTCCAAGATGTGAACGTTTGATTTGATGGACCTTTGTATAAAGGGTCGATGAATGTAAATAATGTTATGAATATGTGTTGCATGATTGCTGAGAGGGGGATGTGCTGAAAGAGACCACAATGGCTAATGAAAGGTGGTGGAAGGCACCTGGAATGGTGGAGTTAACTTCCACCGAACCAATACCATATTGATCTTTACTGGCTCAAAGACCAAAGCGTCCCTTTGACCCTAGAATGAATTAATCACCAGGATGGTAGGTGGGGAGGCTCCTCATGAGTTAATGAGGGGATGGGGGTGAACCGCCCATCCGTAGAAGCCCTCAGACTTGACCACAGATGGGGAAATTCGTGCCACACACAAACTTGTAGAACAATGCAAGAAATGAGGTGTGTGGGGGGAGGGAGAACAGGAGAAAAGGGGATCGTAGAGGAAGAAGACGGAGGGAAATTTGGAGAGATAGGGAGTCCCGACCAGTGAAGGAGGAAGAAAAACCTTCGTTTTGGACTTTTGTGGAGCTGGAAATAGGAGACTGAATCTCCAAGCATCGTGGTCTAGCTCGGGGGTGGCTAGTGGTAAATCCATCTGGATTCACTAAGCCTACGGTTGGGTGGAAACGAGCACCCCTCTCAGTAGTCACAACATGACTGGTGTTTCCTGATAAGTGTTATGTCTTACATTTCGAACTGAATGCATGCTCATGTTTATATGCTCATGAATGTTTTCTATATGGAAGTGTTTGCCTGTGTTTTGATTTGGAGACAATGGATGCATACTTATACTTATACGACCATAATCGGCCTATACATAGAATGAATAGGTTCAGGATACAAGTTTGTGCCCTAGAGAATGACCCCATCTACCTAGCTCGCACTATGCATTGGCTTAATTTCCTGAAGGCACTTCTCCCGGGAAGTTTCCTCGCACTCCTGAGTCGGAGTAAGTCCCTTGAAAGGGATACTTTGATAGTAAAACCATGATTTTACCTTACCCCCTACCGCAGAGTATATAGTTCGGCGATTTAGGAAGGCTTTAGTCAGATCACCAAACCTAGGAATAATTTACCTAGGAACTCTTAGGAGGATCTGTCGGAGCTCTATTTCCCATCAAACTTAACCTTTACATAGGCCAGAGGGTGGACTTGGCAATGTCCTGAAAGCCCCGAAGTAATTAGGAACCACCCATCGGCACATGACGCGTCGCAGTCTAGTAGCATTTAGCTGACCCACGACTTGGAGTGGTCAACGGGTAGGATTGCATGAATTCACGATTCGCGAAATCATGACATGATCAATATCACTGATCCAGGAGTGATCTGGACCATCAGTTTAGCATGAAGAGATTTCTTCATTTCAGTGTTTCGGCACCCGGAAGACCAAAGGGCAGGACCTCTCATCTTCTCAAGTTGCGAAGTCCCGGTGTGCGAAACCTTGAAGCAGCTTAGCGGGAATAGTTTTTGGCATTTTGGCATTTCAGTACCCGGAAGACCAAAGGGTAGGACCGCTCCTCTTTGCAAGTCACGAAGTCTCGATGTGAGAAACCCTGAAGTAGCTTAGCAGGAATAGTTTTCGGCATTTTGGCATCTCGGCACCTGGAAGACCAAAGGGCAAGACCCCTTGTCTTCGCAAGTCGCGAAGCCTCGATGTGTGAAATCCCGAAGCAACTTAGTATAAATAGGTTTCGGATTTTCAATGTTTTGGTACCCTGGAAACCATAGAGCGATAATCCTCATCTTCGCAAGTCGTGAAGTCCCAGAGTGTGAAAATATGAATCAGCTTAGTGTGAATAGGGTTTGGGGTTCGGGGTTTGAAGAGTTGAATAACTCGACCCTCTTGCATTTTTAACTCCCATTTACCAAAGTCCTAATATTTCTAGGACCGTCGGATCAGGGGAGAGACTCACAACCGTCGATCTCACCCAAAGGTAGGAATTTGGATTTCAGGGTTTGAAGAGTAGATGAACTCGACCCTCTTGCATTTTAAATTCCCGGTTACCGAAGTCCTGATACAGCTAGGACCGTCAGATCAGGGGAGAGACTCGCAGACGTCGATCTCACCCAAAGGTAGGATTTCGGGTTTCGGGGTTTGAAGAGTTGAAATACTTGACCCGCGTGCATCACTGAGTTGTGAAGTGCGAAAGGTGCCTCTTCGCTTGACCGGGGTCATAACCAATGATAACATGGAGGTGAAGCCTGCACATGGTACCTGAGTTGTACAAGACGGGTTTTCAATGAAAGAACTGACAGATTGGCTTAGGGAAGGTCTCGACAAGAAGGAATAGCCTACGCTAGGACCTCATAGGAACTTTTTGGCAGCGATAATACAATTGTTATTTTTTATATCAACTATATAATAAAAATAGTTGCCTACATAGGGTCATGAAATTTTATTACTCTTCATGAGTAGTTTTCGAAATGACAGTTGTAAATTGTCACTTTTACCTATTGTCTATTCATGCTTTGTTTTCATGACTGAAAGCATGAAATCTTGCAATTGCAATTACCATTTTAAAATTTTATTGAAGGCAAGTTGTTTATATAATTTGTTATGAAATTTTGATTCCTTTCCATGAAGATATTACATTCATTGTTTTTTACCCTTTCAATTCTATGCATGCCTAAGAGATTGATATTTTTAATGAACAAAATACCCCCACCATTTGATTTTTTGTATGGTTTTGGTTTGATCTTTGATTACATTTATTCCACAAAACCTTTGATTTTCCAATTTACCTTTGATTTTTGATTTTGACTTACCCAAACTATGCAATTAAACTCATGATGCGTACACTCATTTTCGTTTCAATGTTTTGGTCCTATCTTGTACACAATGAAAAGGTATCATATGACTTGCAGACCTCCATTATTGTTTGGGATGGTCTCAGGTTTTGCAAACCTCTTCGCATGTGTTTTGATTAAACAACTATCCCATCGCATTGGTCTTTACACCATTCAATGTTGGTTTCGGGGTTATGGCTCTGTTTCGTTTTTACAAACCCTACCTGTATGCTGTGCTTGTTTGATTACCCTCTCGGCTAGTATGGATCCTGTCATAAGGATTGAACCAAATGGTATCCAAACCCTGCTCTCATACGACGATGCTAGAGAGGATTTGGAAAGAAACGACTAGCATGTTTTCATCAAGAAGTTTCAGGGTTTTAATATTTAGGTTGCCCAAGAGTTCGCCTTATCCTTTGATGTTTGCAGGGAAAAAGTTGGTGATGTGCAACTGGAGGTTACCAAGGAATTCCTGAGTCAAGCTACAGGACTCCCTGCAAGCCTTGAAGTTTTACACTTTTGTTAGCAGAGTTTAATCTCGTTTTTTTGCTTGCTGGAGACACGGTTTTGCGGGAGAGATTCTGAGCAAACCGTTGTGAATTAGAACAAACCCTTTAAAACACAGAACCAAAATGAGTTTTTTTATCTTCATCAAAAGCATTTTCTCCAAAAAATCGACCATTGTAGAGATATGCCTCGACCTTTGGAGTTAAATTTCTCAGATTTTTTGTTTCGGGTAAGATGAGCGTTTTTTTTATTATTCTGTTGCAGGCCTTGCTAAAGTGCCCTTCCCACCTACTCAGGCCTATGACTTAGCATACTATAGATCCTCTTTCACCTCCTCATACTTGTGTCTCTTCCCCCTAACAGAGAACCCTTGATTGATCCTAAGGTCATTCAACAGGCCAGTCAACAGATTACATATCCAAATGACTGTGTTAAAAACTTAAAGAAACCTATAGGAAAGAGATTTAAGAGTAACATTGATATCAATCTTTTAAAAATAAAAAACAAAAGAACAGATCGATGTGTTAGCAAGCGCAAACTTGAAGCTCGAGTCAATTATACAGGGCAAAGAAAAATGATTGAAGACCACAGGACATGTGATATTTAAAAATGTAGAGGTAGCTACAGCCACCATTAACTCCAAAATTTCATGATTCGATTTGATTGTATGGTTAGAGGTATGATCGTTTTAAATAGCATGTTAGTTTTCATTCTTTAGTTAGATTATTTGGTTGTTGGATAAAGATTTATGTTTAAAATTAGTTTGTTTTATTTAGTAAATAGAATGAGATTCCATTTATGATGCAGGAGCATTGCCAACATTAAGTGAGCCAGTGCGGAAGATGAAGGACAGCTAGAAAGTGCCAGCCCAATTTTTTTTGAAATTCCCTTGGATTGATGCGCCATATTAAATGAATTCATTTAAGAAGAGATGCACTTATATAATGTAATCGAACCTTGAGCAGCTCGCTCTCATCCTTAGTAGGTAGGAGTCATTTATAGTAGTTAATGCAGGTAGACAGAATTTAATTCTAGATTAGATTGTTTGAGAGCGCAAGAGGGAAACGTGATATAGACACCCTCATTGTGTATTGTATCATTATCGGGGAGAAGGAAGAGCAAGAGCATGCAGAGAGATGTGTAAGAACACCCATGTACAGATATTTGGATTAATAAAAAGATTTGATTCAAATTCATGGTTTTGTGGTTGTTCTCTGTGTATTGATGTTGAATGATATGCTCATGAATGTTTTCTTCCTGTTATACATTTGCTTTGATATGCTGTGTATATGATTTCATGTTCTAAGTTGAAGTCTGGAAAGAAGAGGGAGTGAGTTTCAATTGTTTCTCTATCTGAGCAAGAATTCCTGCAAGGAGTGCAGTCGAAGTGTTTGCAAGGAGTGCGTTGATAGAGGGTCCCTATAGGTAGCATTTGTTCTCATTTCATAGAAGTGCAATTGGGCACAGGAGCCGTGTAAGGAGTGCATAGGCAAAGTAAAGTCTTAGGGTTGTGAACTTGAGTAAGGTGTGAGAGACTGTTGCTGCAGGAGTGTGCAGACTTGAAGGTATTCAGCACTTGGAAGTGTCTGAGAGTTCCCGCAAGGAGTGCGCGTGAGACTCTTCTCTAAGACTTTGAGTTGGGAGAAAGATCAAGAGGGATAAAGCCTTTGAAGCTATTGAAGGTAGCACAAGACATTGGTGCACATCGAGTGATTAGAAGGCATTTGGAGTTGTGGCGTAAGTGGTTAGATCCGGGAAAGAGTCCTCGGTTGATTTCGCTGGGAACATCAAGGAGGAAGAGAGAGACGGTCAGGATCTTGGGGAGAGGATTTGCGAAATCCTGCCAGTTGTTCGATCTGGTAAAGAAGTGGGGAGGTTACGGCTGTGTTTGGAGTTCAATTTCTAGGGATCGTGAGCCGTCGGATCATCACCCAATTACCCGTAAACCGTCCGATTTGACAGGAGTTGCACAGGGTTTAAATCCTCGTGAGTAGAGGGAAAACCCCGAGAAGGCATCAGGATATTGAGACATCAGGGTTTGGAAAATCAAAAATCCCATCGACCAGAGATCGGGTAAATCCATCATGAAAATCCTGACAAGTTCAAAGCCGTCCATCTATTGGGACAGGTGGCAGGAATCGAGAGTCATCGGTATATTGAGAATTCAAAAGTCAAGAGTTCGAGACCTTTTGAGTCTCGAAACAGTGAGGGGATCACAACCGTGGATCTCAGAAAGGACACGTGCTGGTTGATCACCCAATCGGGGATTCAATCATCGGGGCTCATATAAGTGAGTGGTTTGACTTTGCATTTGGCGAAGTCCAAGGTTCGATCTGAACCGTCCATCATTTGGGAGATATGTCAGAATATTTGAAGAAGTCGAGGTTTTGTGTTTCAAAGGACCTGAGGACAGGATACTCTTGCAATTCGGAATCACGAAGTCCAAAATCCCAATGAGGAGGTAAGTTACATGCGGGGCCCATCTGACGTCGTCTCGTTGTAATAGGGGAATTAGGAATTCCAAGGTGAAAACTTGAAGCATACGCGAGCTGTCCATCTTTGAGGACACAAGGCAACAATCTCAACTTTTGGAAAAAGTCCCAAAAGAAAATTCATATCAGGAATCAGCATTCGTGAGATCGGGGGAATCGAAGGCCAAAGCACTTCGGCCTTTGAAGTCACGAAATCCTGAAAGGGGGTAAGACGGAGGTCATGTGAAAGGAGGTCGTGTGGACCACGAGCCTAGCCTGGAGAGCTAACCGAAGATTAGAGCCTATCGGGGAAGCAGAGATCGGGAAATCAGGAACCAAAGGGTCATGACATCGGGAGTTTGAAAACCTCGAAACCCGATTTTCTATTCTTCTGTCGAGAAGAGAACAGTGACCAGACAAGAGACTGTGAGGAGCCGAAAAGACCTGTGGGTCAATTTCAAAGGAGATTCTAGTAGAGAATCGAAGGAGCCACTTTGGATCGAGGGTAAAATTACAACGATCCTTAAGACTGAGAGTTCAACGCAGGGGCCTTTGCTGAGGCAGAGGGTGCGGTCTGCGTCAGTTTTGTTTAAGAGCCTAGAAAAGATTCTTTGCTTTCTGTAGCAGGAAGAAGGAAGATTCACCATGTCGTCGAGGAGAAGAGATAGACAATCACTTGATCCAAAGGAGGAGAGGGAGACGTCCAGAGGAAGGGGTATATAGGTGCAGAATCCAGAAGTAGAAAGAGATCTGCATAACATACGTGCCAGACTTGTGGACATGGAGATAAGACAAAAACGCACAGCTGATGTAGGAGATATTAGTGAGTCGGAAAATGAAGATGATGTTGGACATGGAGAAGAAATCACAGCAGAAGATGTAGCAATTGAGTGCTTACTTAAAGCTGTTGCAAGAATGGGTGCAAAGGCGAAGATGGACATTCCAGTTTATGAGGAAAATCTGGATGTAGAAGAGCTTCTAGACTGGATTAGAGCTTTGGACACCTACTTTGACTATGAAGATGTCGAAGAGGATAGGAAGGTCAAGCATGCCGTCATGAGATTAAAAGGACATGCAACATTGTAGTGGGATGAACTACAAGCAGATAGGCATTGCCAAGGCAAACAGAAAATTAAGAGTTGGGACATAATTATTGCAAAGATGAAGAAAAAATTCATCCCCAGGGATTACCAAATTACTCTGTTAAGGAGAATGCAGAATATGATATAGAAGCTGATGTCAGTGAAGGAATATACAGAAGAATTTTACAGGTTGAATATCAGGGCAGGTCATCGTGAAAGAAATGATGAAAAGGTAGCTAGGTACATGAATGGCCTGAGGTATGACATTCAAGATGAGATGAGCATGGTAACCATCCGAACGGTGGAAGATGCTTATCAAATGGCTCTGAAAGTGGAAGAGAAGCTGAGCCGAAAGCAGGGTCAAAGAAGACGAGGCAGAAGTCAGCCCAGAGGCAAATCAGTTGCCTAGGACAAATATCAAAATCCCAAGGAGGACTGGAAGAAACCTTAGACTCGAATTGAGAGAGGTGGAAGCTCACAGCGAGGGCAATATGCTAAAAAGAGAGGAAAACATATTGAGCAGAGAGGAGAATATGCAAATAATAATCATTTTCCTCGTACTAGAGGTAGAGGAAGAGGAAGAGGTGGAGTAATCACATGCTTCACGTGTGGAAAGAATGGACACAAGTCTTATGAGTGTCCATAGAAAAGGAAAGAGATTGGGGAAACTCACATCGCTGAAGCACAAAGGCGAGATGTGGAGGAAGAAGACGCTGAAGGCGGACGATCGCTTATGATGCAAAAAGTCCTTTTGACACCAGAGAAGGACGTGGATAATTCAGTGCAAAGAAACATTTTTTTTCGGACTGCTTGCAAAACCAAAGATAGGGTATGCAAGGTCATTGTGGACAGTGGTAGCACGGATAATCTCGTTTCGACGAAGATGGTAGAGAAGCTAGAGCTGGAGATGATTGAACATCCGAGTCCATATAGATTTTCATGGCTACAAAAAGGACATCAAGTAAATGTCATAAACAATGTTTAGTTGAATTTAAGATAGGAGGGTATAATGATAAGATATTATGTGATGTCATTCCTATGGATGTTTGTCATCTATTTCTGGGTAGACCATGGTAGTATGACAGGAATGTGATTCATGATGGGAGAATGAACACATACACCCTAGAGAAGAATGGGAGGACACACATGTTGTTTCCAATCAAGGATAAATAGGTGAAGCCAGAAGTAAGCAACACAGTACTTCTCATGAGTGGGAAGGAACTTCTTACAGAGGTTAAGAAGAAGGAGGATCCACAGTTTATTGTGGTTAGGAAACCGAGAATTGTTTTGACCAATACAAGGGTGGATGATTTACCAGAAGGAGTTCAGGAACTATTAGAAGAGTTCGTTGACATAGTAGTGGATGAACTACCTCGTTCGTTGCCACCGATTAGAAGTGTGAGTCACCATATTGATCTCATACCAGGAGCTACTTTTCCGAATAAAGCTGCATACAGATTGATGCCACAATAGAATGAAGAAGTTAAAAGGCAAGTCCAGGAGTTGTTGGACAAAGGTTTGGTCAGGGAAAGCTTGATTCTGTGTGTTGTTCCAACGGTACTCAGTCCGAAGAAAGACGGAGGCTGGAGGATGTGTACTGATTCAAGAGCCATTAACAAGATAACCATCAGGTACAGATTTCCATTACCGAGGATGGATGATCTGATAGATTTCTTGAGTGGAGAAAAGTATTTTTCAAAGATTGATTTGAAAAGTGGTTATCATCAAATCCGTATGAGAGAAGGTGATGAATGGAAAACAGCCTTCAAAACCAACGAAGGGTTGTATGAATGGCTTGTTATTCCATTTGGATTAACAAATGCGCCAAGTACATTTATGAGGTTGAAGAATGAAGTCCTTAGGGAGTTCATCGGGAAATTTGTCATCGTGTATCTGGATGACATACCGATTTTCAGTAAAACAAGGGACGAGCATCTGGAACACTTGGCTATTGTGATGAAGAGATTACAGCAAGAGAAGCTGTTGATAAACATGAAGAAGTCCCCATTCATGAAGACATAACTCATTTACTTGGGGTTTGTTATTTCGGCAGATGAGTTGAGGATGGATCCAGAAAAGGTGGAAGTGATCAAGAATTGGCCATCACCGAAGAATATCTTTGAGGTGATAAGTTTTCATGGATTGGCTAGTTTCTACCGAAAGTTCATCAGGAATTTCAATGGAATTAGCACAACGATGATGGATACAGTGAAGAAAAGACATAAATCTTTTCACTGGATAGAAGAGGCTGAGAAGAGTTTTAATCTATTGAAGAGAAAAATTACAGAACAACCAATTCTGGTGTTGCCGAATTTCCAGAAGACATTTCAAGTGAAATGCGATGCAAGTGGGTTTGCAATCGGGGTAGTCTTGAGTCAGGAAGACATACGGATAGCGTATTTCAGTGAGAAGCTGAATGAAGCGAAAGTGAAATATTCCACTTACGACAAGGAATTTTATGCTATCATATAGACATTGAAGAAATGGAGGCATTACTTGATTCCAAAAGAATTTGTCTTATATAGTGATAATCATGCATCGCAGTTTGTGACTCAACAGGAAAATTTGAATTAGAGACATGTCAAATGGGTTGAATATATGAAAAATTTCACTTTTGTGATCAAACATATTTCTAGAACTACTAACAAAGTTGTTGATGCTTTGAGCAAGAAGTGTTTGCTGTTGTAGGAGTTCAAAGTCAAGACGTTGGGTTTTGATGATCTTAGGGACATGTACGCAGATGATCCAGATTTTCAAGAGGCATATGAGGCAGCTGAGAATCCAGTTCTCGGAGACCAGATCCAATGGGCAGAATACATGATCCAGGAAGGATTTCTGTTTAAGGGCAATCAACTGTGTATTCCAAAATGCTCCATGAGGGAGAACTTTCTAAGGGAGAAACACAGTGGAGAATTAGTAGGACACTTTGTTCATGAAAAGACATTTGTGAAGCTGAATGAATCATATTTTTGGCCGGGAATGCGAGCAAACGCCAAAATATTTGTGGACAGGTGTAGAATTTGCAAGCATTCGAAGAGAAGGAGACATAATGCAGGATTCTATCAACCATTGCCCATACCAGAAAGGTTGTGGGATGCGATTAGCATGGATTTTGTATTGGGGTTACCAAGAACACAAAGAGGTGTTGATTCAATATTTGTGGTGGTGGATAGGTTTTCCAAGATGGCACACTTCATTCCATGTCAGAAGACTAGTGACCCAACTCACATCGCGAACTTGTTTTTCAAAGAGGTCATTCAACTTCATGGTTTTCCGAGAAGTATAGTTTCGGATCGAGATACGAAGTTCATAGGGAATTTTTGGAGGACCTTATGGAAGAAGCTGGGAACTAACTTGTTGTTTAGTTTGGTGTATCATCCTCAGATGGATGGGCAGAAAGAAGTGGTAAGCAGAATCCTGGGAGACTTGCTGAGGAGCCTGGTGATAGAACACAATAGCCAGTGGGATAGTATATTATCGCAGGCATAATTTGCGTACAACGACTCAGTGAATCGGAGGATAGGCCAGAGTCCATTTCAGATTGTTTATGGCATGCAACCGAGAGGAATTTCTGAACTGAGAGATTCAGAATAGACTGCGACTAGGAGCACTAGTGCAAAAGATTTCGCAGAGGCGATGAAAGAACTTCACAGCCATGTGAAGGAGCGATTGCAAAATTCAAGCCAAGAGTATAAGAAAAGAGACGATCAACATAGAAAGAAAACTTCAGTTTGAAGTTGGTGATTTAATTCTCGCACATCTGAGAAAGGAAAGGTTCTTGAGAGGAACATATAATAAATTGAAGATGAAGAAAATCGGACCATGCAGGGTCTTGAAGAAATTTGGGGCAAATGCTTATGAGATTGAATTACCCGATGGGATCGAAATTTCTCCGATATTTAATGTCTTAGATTTGTACCCATACAAAGCTGAGGAAGCATGAACAAATGATGAACAATCAGAGGTTCAGTGGCAAAAGCAGATGCCAGTTGCAGAGAAGCCACAGATAGAAAGCATACTAGACAAAAGAATTGGCAAGAAGACCAGAAGAAAACAATACTTTGAATACTTGATCAAGTGGAAGGGACATCCAGTTGAAGATGCCAGCTAGGAGAATGAAGCAGAGATTCTGAAGTATGGACAGACCGTGAAAGAGCTCATGGACAGGAGCCCATGAAGATTTTCAAGCCAGAGAGTATGATGCAGGATCATTGCCAACATTAAGTGAGCCACCGCGGAAGATGATGGACAGCTGGAAAGCGCCAGCCAAATTTTTTTTGAAATTCCCTTGGATTGATGCGCCATATTAAATGAAGTCATTTAAGAAGACACGGACTTGTATAATGTAATTGGACCTTGAGCAGCTCGCTCTCGTCCTTAGTAGGTAGGAGGCATTTATAGTAGTTAATGTAGGTAGACATAATTTAATTCTAGATTAGACTGTTTGAGAGCACAAGAGGGAAACGAGATATAGACACCCTCATTGTGTATTATATCATTATCGGGGAGAAGGAAGAGTAAGAGCATCCAGAGAGCTATGTAAGAACACCCATGTATAGATATTTGGATTAATAGAAAGCTTTGATTCAAATTCATGGTTTTGTGGTTGTTCTCTGTGTATTGATGTTGAATGATATGTTCATGAATGTTTGCTTCCTGTTATACATTTTCTTTGATATGCTATGTATATGATTTCATGTTCTAAGTTGAAGTATGAAAGGAAGAGGGAATGAGTTTCAATTGTTTCTCTATCTGAGCAAGAATTCCTACAAGGAGTGCAGTTGAAGTGTCCGCAAGGAGTGTGTTGACAGAGGGTCCAGATAGGTAGCATTTGTTCTCATTTTGCAGAAGTGCAGTTGGGCACAGGAGACGTGCAAGGAGTGCACAGGCAAAGTAATGTCTCAGGGTTGTGAACCTGAGTAAGGTGTGAGAGACTGTTGCTACAGGAGTGCGCGGAGTCGAAGGTATTCAACACTTGGAAGTGTCTAAGAGTTACCGCAAGGAGTGCGCGCGAGACTCTTCTCTAAGACTTTGAGTTGGGAGAAAGCTCAAGAGGGATAAATCCTTTAAAGCTATTGAAGGTAGCAGAAGACATTGGTGCACATCAAGTGATTAGAAGGCATTTGGAGTTGTGGCGTAAGTGGTTAGATCTAGGAAAGAGTCCTCGGTTGATTTCACTGGGAACATCAAGCAGGAAGAGACAGATGGTCAGGATCTTGGGCAGAGGATTTGCGAAATCCCGCCAGTCGTCTGATCTGGTAAAGAAGTGGGGAGGTTACGGCTGCGTTCGGATTTCAAGTTCCAGGGATTGTGAGATGTCGGATCATCACCCAGTTACCCGTCAACCGTCCGATTTGAGAGGAGTTGCACAGGGTTTAAATCCTCGTGAGAAGAGGGAAAACCCCGAGAAGGCATCAGGATATTGAGACATTAGGGTTCGGAAAATCAGAAATCTCGTGGACCAGAGATCAGGTAAATCCATCATGAAAATCCCGACAAGTTCAAAGCCATCCATCTATTGGGACAGGTCGAAGGAATCGAGAGTCATCGGTATATCGGGAATTTAGAAGTCAAGAGTCCGAGACCTTTTGAGATTTGAAACAGTGAGGAGATCACAGCCATGGATCTCAGAAAGGACACGTGCCGACTGATCGCCCAATCGGGGATTCAGTCATCGGGGCTCATATAATTGAGTGGTTTGACTTTGCATTTGGTGAAGTCCGAGGTTTGATCTGAATCGTCCATCATTTGGTACACGTGTCGAAAGATTTGAAGAAGTCAGGGTTCGGTGTTTGAGAGGTCCTGAGGATAGGATACTCTTGCAATTTGGAATCGCGAAGTCCGAAATCCCAATGAGGAGGTAAGTTATGTGCGGGGCCCATCTGATGTCATCTCGTCGTAACAGGGGAATCAAGAATTTCCAAGGTGAAAACCCGAAGCATACAAGAGTCGTTCATCTTTGAGTATGCATGGCAACAATTTAAACTTTTGGAGAAAGTCCCAAAAGAAAATTCATATCGGGAATCAACATATGTGAGATCGGGGGAATCAAAGGCCAAAGCACTTTGGCCTTTGAAGTCACGAAATCCTGAAAGGGGGTAAGACAGAGGTCATGTGAAAGAAGTTCATGTGGACCACGAGCCTAGCCCAGAGAGCTAACCGAAGATTAGAGCCTATCGGGGAAGCGAAGATCGGGAAATCGGGAACCAAAGGGTCATGACATCGGGAGTTTGAAAACCCCGAAACCCGATTTTCTATTCTTCTGTCGAGAAGAGAACAGTGACCGGACAAGAGACTACGAGGAGCCGAAAAGACATGTGGGTCAATTTCAAAGGAGATTCCAATAGAGAATCAAAGGAGCCACTCCAGCTCAAGGGTAAAATTAGAACGATCCTTAAGATCGGGAGGTCAGCACAGGGGCCTTTGCTGAGGCAGAGGGTGTGGTCTGCATCAGTTTGGTATCATAGCTTAGAAAAGTTTATTTGCTTTCTGTAGCAGGAAGAAGGAATATTCTCCATGCTGCCGAGGAGAAAAGATAGACAATCACCCGATCCAGAGGAGGAGAGGGAGACGTCCAAAGGAAGGGGTAGACAGGTGCAGAATCCAGAAGTAGAAAGATATCTTCATAACATACGTGCCAGACTTGTGGACATGGAGATAAGACAAAAATGCATAGCTGATGTAGGAGATATCAGTGAGTCCGAAAATGAAGATGATGCTAGACATGAAGAAGAAGAAATCACAGTAGAAGATGCAACAAATGCGCGCTTACTTAAATCTATTGCAAGAATGGGTGTAAAGGTGAAGATGGACATTCCAGTTTATGAGGGAAATCTGGATGTAGAAGAGCTTCTAGACTGGATTAGAGATCTGGACACCTACTTTGACTATGAACATGTCAAAGAGGACAGGAAGGTCAAGCATGCCATCATGAGATTAAAAGGACATGCAACATTGTAGTGGGATGAACTACAAGCAGATAGGCGTTGCCAAGGCAAGCAAAAAATTAAGAGCTGGGACATAATGATTGCAAAGATGAAGGTAAAATTCATCCCCAGGGATTACCAGATTACTCTGTTAAGGAGAATGCAGAACCTGAGACAGAAGCTGATGTCAGTGAAGGAATATACAAAAGAGTTTTATAGGTTGAATATCAGGGCAGGTCATTGTGAAAGCAATGATGAAAAGGTAGCTATGTACATGAATGGACTAAGGTATGACATTCAATATGAGATGAGCATAGTAACCATCCGAACGGTGGAAGATGCTTATCAGATGGCTCTGAAAGTGGAAGAGAAGCTGAGCCGAAAGCAGGGTCAAAGAGGCCAAGGCAGAAGTCATCCCAGAGGCAAATCAGTTTCCCAGGACAAATATCAGAAGCCCAAGGAGGACTGGAAGAAACCTCAGACTCGAACTGAGAGAGGTGGAATCTCACAGCGAGGGAAATATGTTGAACATAGAGGACAACATACTGAGTAGAGAGGAGAATATGCCGATAATAATACTTTTCCCCGTACTAGAGGTAGAGGAAGAGGAAGAGGTGGAGTAATCACATGCTTCACATGTGGAAAGAATGGACACATGTCTTATGAGTGTCCAGAGAAAATGAAAGAGATTGGGGAAACTCACATCGCTGAAGCACAAAGGCGAGATGTGGAGGCAGAATACGTTTAAGGCAGATGATCGCTTATGATGCGAAAAGTCCTTTTGACACCAAAGAATGAGGTGGAGAATTCAGTGCAAAGAAACAGTCTTTTTCGGACTGCTTGCAAAACCAAAGATAGGGTATGCAAGGAAATTGTGGACAGTGGTGGCATACATAATCTCGTTTCGACGGAGATGGTAGAGAAGCTGGAGCTGGAGACGATTGAACATCTGAGTCCATATAGAGTTTCATGGCTACAAAAAGGACATCAAATAAATGTCACTAAACAATGTTTAGTTGAATTTAATATAGGAGGGTATAATGATAAGATATTATGTGATGTCATTCCTATGGATGTTTGTCATCTATTGCTAGGTAGACCATGGCAGTATGACAGGAATGTGATTCATGATGGGAGAATGAACACATACACCCTAGAGAAGAATGGGAGGACACACATGTTGCTTCCAATCAAGGATAAAGAGGTGAAGCCGGAAGTAAGAAACACAATACTTCAAAGGATGATTTTAAGGATGAAAATTTATTTTAAAATGTAGAAACCTTGGCGAATCTTATGAATCATATGCCAACTATAAATGATTTGCAATATTTTTGTAAAAATATTCAAATTTCTAAGGATTTTATATAGTTTTTATAAAATTTTGGCAATTTTTAAGGTAAAATAATTTTTTCATATAGAATTTGGGCGAATCATTTTTAAAATAGTGAATCTCGGTGTTGGAAAAGCCATGGAAAATTAGCCCATGAGAGAAATTTAGCCTCTAAAATCATCCCTAAATACTTCTCATGAGTGGGAAGGAACTTCTTACAGAGGTTAAGAAGAAGGGGGATCCACAGTTTATTGTGGTTAGGAAACCGAGAATTGTTTTGACCAGCACAAGGGTGGATGATTTACCAGAAGAAGTTCAGGAACTGTTAGAAGAGTTCGCTGACATAGTAGTAGATGAACTACCTCGTTTGTTGCCACCGATTAGAAGTGTGAGTCACCATATTGATCTCATTCCAGGAGCTAGTTTGCCGAAAAAAGCCGTGTACAGATTGACGCCGCAAGAGAATGAAGAAGTTAAAAGGCAAGTCCAGGAGTTGTTGGAAAAAGGTTTGGTCAAGGAAAGCTTGAGTCCATGTACTGTTCCAATGGTACTCAATCCGAAGAAAGACAGAGGCTGGAGGATGTGTACTGATTCAAGAGCCATTAACAAGATAACCATCAAGTACATATTTCCATTGCCGAGGATGGATGATCTGATGGATTGCTTGAGTGGAGCAAAGTATTTTTCAAAGATTGATTTGAAAAGTGGTTATCATCAAATCCGTATGAGAGAAGATGATGAATGGAAAACAACCTTCAAAACCAACAAAGGGTTGTATGAATGGCTTGTTATGCCGTTTGTCTTAACAAATGCGCCAAGTACCTTTATGAGGCTGATGAACAAAGTCCTTAGGGAGTTCATCGGGAAATTTGTCATTGTGTATCTGGATGACATACTGATTTTCGGTAAAACAAGGGACGAGCATCTCAAACACTTGGCTATTGTGATGAAGAGATTATGGCAAGAGAAGTTGTTGATAAACATGAAGAAGTCCCCATTCATGAAGACATAACTCATTTACTTGGGGTTTGTTATTTTGGCAGATGAATTGAGGATGGATCCAGATAAGGTGGAAGTCATCAAGAATTTGCCATCACCGAAGAATATCTTTGAGGTGAGAAGTTTTCATGGATTGACTAGTTTCTACCGAAAGTTCATCAGGAATTTCAGTGGAATTAGTGCAACGATGATGGATACAGTGAAGAAAATACATAAATATTTTCACTTGATAGAAGAGGCTGAGAAGAGTTTTAATCTGTTGAAGAGGAAAATTACAGAACAACCAATTCTGGTGTTGTCAAATTTCCAGAAGACATTTCAAGTGAAATGCGATGCAAGTGGGTTTGCAATCAGGGCAGTCTTGAGTCAGGAAGACAGGATGATAGTGTATTTCACCGAGAAGCTAAATGAAGCGAATGTGAAATATTCAACTTACGACAAGGAATTTTATGCTATCATACAGGCATTGAAGAAATGGAGGCATTACTTGATTCCGAAAGAATTTGTCTTATATAGTGATAATCATGCACTACAGTTTGTGACTCAACAAGAAAATTTGAATCAGAGACATGTCAAATGGGTTGAATATATGCAAAATTTCACTTTTTTGATTAAACATATTTCTGGTACTGCTAACAAAGTTGTTGATGCTTTGAGCAAGAAGTGTTTGATGTTGCAAGAGTTCAAAGTCAAGACGTTGGGTTTTGATGATCTCACGGACATGTACGCAGATGATCCAGATTTTCAAGAGGCGTATGAGGTAGCTGAGAATCCAGTTCTCGGAGACCGGAGCCAATGGGCAGAATACATGATCCAGGAAGGATTGTTGTTTAAGGGCAATCAACTGTGTATTCCAAAATTATCTATGAGGGAGAACATGCTAAGGGAGAAACAAAGTGGAGGATTAGCAAGACACTTTGGTCACGACAAGATGTTCGCGAAGCTGAATGAATCATATTTTTGGCCAGGAATGCGAGAAGACGCCAAAATATTTGTGGACAGGTGTAGAATTTGCTAGCATTCGAAGGGAAGGAGATAGAATGCAGGATTCTATCAACCATTGCCCATACCAGAAAGGTCGTGGGATGTGATTAGCATGAATTTTGTATTGGGGTTACCAAGAACACAAAGAGGTGTTAATTCAATCTTTGTGGTGGTGGATATGTTTTCTAAGATGGCACACTTCATTCCATGTCATAAGACTAGTGACGCGACTCACATCGCGAACCTGTTTTTCAAAGAGGTCATTCGACTTCATGGTTTGCCAAGAAGTATAGTTTCAGATCGAGATACGAAGTTCATAGGGAATTTTTGGAGGACCTTATGGAAGAAGCTAGGAACTAACTTGTTGTTTAGTTTGGCGTATCATCCTCAGATGGATGGGTAGACAGAAGTGGTAAACAAAAGCCTGGGAGACTTGCTGAGGAACCTAGTGATAGAACACCATAGCTAGTGGGATAGTATATTGCCGCAAGCAGAATTTGTGTACAACGACTCAGTGAATCAGAGCACAGGCCAGAGTCCATTTCAGATTTTTTATGGCATGTATCCAAGAGGAATTTATGAACTGAGAGATTCAGAACAAACTGTGACTAGGATCACTAGTGCAAAAGATTTCGTAGAGGCGATGAAAGAACTTCACAGCCAGGTGAAGGAGCAATTGAAAAATTCAAGCCATGAGTATAAGCAAAGAGCCGATCAGCATAGAAGACAACTTCAATTTGAATTTGGTGATTTAATTCTAGCACATATGAGAAAGGAAAGGTTCCCGAGAGGAACATATAATAAATTGAAGATGAAGAAAATCGGACCATACAGGGTCTTGAAGAAATTTGGGGCAAATGCTTATGAGATTGAATTACCCGATGGGATCGGAATTTCTTCGATATTCAATGTCTCAGATTTGTACCGATACAAAGCTGAGGAAGCAGGAACAAATGATGAATATTTAGAGGTTCAGTGGAAAAGGTAGATTCCAGTTGCAGAGAAGCCACAGATAGAAAGCATACTAGACAAAAGAATTGGCAAGAAGACCAGAAGAAAACAATACTTTGAATACTTGGTCAAGTGGAAGGGACATCCAGTTGAAGATGCCAACTGGGAGAATGAATAAGATATTCTGAACCATGGACAGACCGTGTAGGAGCTCATGGATAGAAGCCCATGAATATTTTCAAGCCAGGGAGTATGATGCAGGAGCATCGCCAACATTAAGCAAGCCAGCGCGAAAGACGATGGACAACTAGAAAGCGCCAGCCCAAAATTTTTTGAAATTCCATTGGATTGATGCACCATCTTAAATGAAGTCATTTAAGAAGAGATGCACTTGTATAATATAATCGGACCTTGAGCAGCTCGCTCTCATCCTTAGTAGGTAAGAGGCATTTATAGTATTTAATGCAGGTAGACAAAATTTAATTCTAGATTAGACTATTTGAGAGCACAAGAGGGAAACAGGATATAGACACCCTCATTGTGTATTGTATCATTATCAAGGAGAAGGAAGAGCAAGAGCATGCAGAGAGCTGTGTAAGAACACCCATGTACAGATATTTGGATTAATAGAAAGCTTTTATTCCAATTCATGGTTTTGTGGTTGTTCTCTGTGTATTGATGTTGAATGATATGCTCATGCATGTTTTCTTCCTGTTATACATTTTCTTTGATATGTTGTGTATATGATTTAATGTTCTAAGTTGAAGTCTGAAAAGAAGAGGGAATGAGTTTCAATTGTTTCTCTATCTGAGCAATAATTCCTACAAGGAGTGCAGTCGAAGTGTCCGCAAGGAGTGCGTTGACAGAGGGTCCAGATAGGTAGCATTTGTTCTAATTTCGCATAAGTGCAGTTGGGCACAGGAGCTGTGCAAGGAGTGCATAGGCAAAGTAAAGTCTCAGGGTTGTGAACCTAAGTAAGGTGTGAGAGACTGCTGCTGCAGGAGTGCGCAGAGTCGAAGGTATTCAACACTTGGAAGTGTCTGGGAGTTGCTGCAAGGAGTGCACGGGAGACTCTTCTCTAAGACTTTGAGTTGGGAGAAATCTCAAGAGGGATAAAGCCTTTGAATCTATTGAAGGTAGCACAAGACATTGGTGCACATCGAGTGATTAGAAGGCATTTGGAGTTGTGGCATAAGTGGTTAGATCCAGGAAAGAGTGCTCGATTCATTTCACTGGGAAAATCAAGGAGGAAGAGACAGACGGTCAAGATCTTGGGGAGAGGATTTGCGAAATCTCACCAGTCGTCCAATCTGGTAAAGAAGTGGGGCGGTTACGGCTGCATTCGGAGTTCAAGTTCCAGGGATCGTGAGCCGTCGGATCATCACCCAATTACCCATCAACTGTCCGATCTGACAGGAGTTGCACAAGGTTTAAATCCTCGTGAGCAGAGGGAAAACCCCGAGAAGGCATCGGGATATTGAGACATCAGGGTTCAGAAAATCAAAAATCCCGTGGACCAGAGATCGGGTAAATCCATCGTGAAAATACTGACAAGTTCAAAGCCATCCATCTATTGGGACAGGTGGCAAGAATCAAGAGTCATTGGTATATCGAGAGTTCATAAGTCAAGAGTCTGAGACCTTTTGAGTCTCGAAACAATGAGCAGATCACAGCTGTGGATCTTAGGAAGGACACGTGCCAGTTGACCGGCCAATTGGGGATTCAGTCATCGGGGATCATATAAGTGAGTGGTTTGACTTTGCATTTGGCGAAGTTCGAGGTTTGATCTGAACCGTCCATCATTTGGGATGCGTGTCGGAAGATTTGAAGAAGTCGGGGTTCATCTTTTCAGAGGTCCTGAGGACAGGATACTCTTGCAATTCGAAATCGCGAAGTCCGAAATCTTGATGAGGAGGTAAGTTACGTGTGGGGCCCATGTGACATCGTCTCGTCGTAATAGGGGAATTGGGAATTTCCAAGGTGAAAACCCAAAGCATACGAGAGTTGTCCATCTTTGAGGACGCGTGGCAACAATCTCAACTTTTGGAGAAAGTCCCGAAAGAAAAGTCATATCGGGAATCGGAATTCATGAGATCGGGGGAATCGAAGGTCAAAGCACTTTGGCCTTTGAAGTCATGAAATCCTGAAAGGGGGTAAGATGAAGGTCATGTGAAAGGAGGTCGTGTGGACCACGATCCTAGCCCAGAGAGATAACTGAAGATTAGAGCCTATCGGGGAAGCGGAGATCGGGAAATCGGGAACCAAAGGGTCATGACATCGGGAGTTTGAAAACCCTGAAACCTGATTTTCTATTCTTTTGTCGGGAAGAGAACAGTGACCGGACAAGAGACTGTGAGGAGCCTAAAAGACCTGTCTGTCAATTTCAAAGGAGATTCCAATAGAGAATCGAAGGAGCCACTCCGGATCGAGGGTAAAATTATAACGATCCTTAAGACCGGGAGGTCAGCGCAGGGGCCTTTGCAGAGGTAGAAGGTGCGGTCTGCGTTAGTTTGGTATAAGAGCTTAGAAAAGCTTCTTTTATTTTTGTAGCAGGAAGAAGGAAGATTTGCCATGCCACCAAGGAGAAGAGATAGACAATCACCTGATCTAGAGGAGGAGAGGGAGACGTCCAGACAAAGGGGTAGACAGGTGCAGAATCCAAAAGTAGAAAGAGATCTGCATAACATACACGCCAGACTTGTGGACATGGAGATAAGAGAAAAATGCACAGCTGATGTAGGAGATATCAGTGAGTCCGAAAATGAAGATGATGCTGGACATGGAGAAGAAGAAATCACAACAGAAGATGCAGCAAATGAGCGCTTACTTAAAGTTGTTGCAAGAATGGGTGCAAAGGCGAAGATGGAAATTCCAGTTTATGAGGGAAATCTGGATGTAGAAGAGCTTCTAGACTGGATTAGAGCTCTGGACACCTACTTTGACTATGAAGATGTCGAAGAGGACAGGAAGGTCAAGCATGCCGTCACGAGATTAAAAGGACATGCAACATTGTGGTGGGATGAACTACAAGCAAATAGGCGTTGCCAAGGCAAGCAGAAAATTAAGAGCTGGGATAGAATGATTGCAAAGATGAAGGAAAAATTCATCCCCAGGGATTACCAGATTACTCTGTTCAGGAGAATGCAGAACCTGAGACAAAAGCTAATGTCAGTGAAGGAATATACAAAAGAATTTTACAGGTTGAATATCAGGGCAGGTCATCGTGAAAGCAATGATAAAAAGGTAGCTAGGTACATGAATGGCCTGAGGTATGACATTCAATATGAGATGAGCATGGTAACCATATGAACGATGGAAGATGCTTATCATATGGCTCTGAAAGCGGAAGAGAAGATGAGCCGAAAGCAGGGTCAAAGAGGCTAAGGCAGAAGTCATCCCAGAGGCAAATCAGTTGCCTGGGACAAATATCAGAAGCCCAAGGAGGACAGGAAGAAACCTCAAACTTGAACTGAGAGAGGTGGAAGCTCACAACGAGGGAAATATGTTGAACAGAGAGGACAACATACTGAGCAGAGAGGCGAATATGTCGATAATAATACTTTTCCTCGTACTAGAGGTAGAGTAAGAGGAAGAGGTGGAGTAATCACATGCTTCACATGTGGAAAGAATGGACACAAGTCTTATGAGTGTCCAGAGAAAAGGAAAGAGATTGGGGAAACTCACATCGACGAAGCACAAAGGTGATATGTGGAGGTAGAAGACGCTGAAGGCGGATGATTGCTTATGATGCAAAAAGTCCTTTTGACACCAGAGAAGGAGGTGAAGAATTCAGTGCAAAGAAACAGTCTTTTTCGGACTGCTTTCAAAACCAAAGATAGTGTATGGAAGGTCATTTTGGACAGTGGTAGCACGAATAATCTCGTTTCGATGGAAATGGTAGAGAAGCTAGAGCTGGAGATGATTGAACATCCGAGTCCATATAGAGTTTCATGGCTACAAAAAGGACATCAGGTAAATGTCACTAAACAATGTTTAGTTGAATTTAGGATAGGAGGGTATAATGATAAGATATTATGTGATGTCATTCCTATGGATGTTTGTCATCTATTGCTGGGTAGACCATGGCAGTATGACAGGAATGTGATTCATGATGGGAGAATGAACACATACACCCTAGAGAAGAATGGGAGGACACACATGTTGCTTCCAATCAAGGATAAAGAGGTGAAGCCGGAAGTAAGCAACAAAATACTTCTCATGAGTGGGAAGGAACTTCTTACAGAGGTTAAGAAGAAGGAGGATCCACATTTTATTGTGGTTAGGAAACTGAGAATTGTTTTGACCAGCACAAGGGTGGATGATTTACCAGAAGAAGTTCAGGTACTGTTAGAAGAGTTCGCTGACATAGTAGTGGACGAACTGCCTCGTTCATTGCCACCGATTAGAAGTGTGATTCACCATATTGATCTCATACCAGGAACTAGTTTGTCGAATAAAGCCGCGTACAGATTGACACCGCAAGAGAATGAAGAAGTTAAAAGGCAAGTCCAGGAGTTGTTGGGCAAAGGTTTGGTCAGGGAAAGCTTGAGTCTGTGTGTTGTTCCAATGGAAATCAGTCTGAAGAAAGACAGAGGCTGGAGGATGTGTACTGATTCAAGAGCCATTAACAAGATAACCGTCAGGTACAGATTTCCATTGCTGAGGATGGATGATCTAATGGATTGCTTGAGTGGAGCAAAGTATTTTTCAAAGATTGATTTGAAAAGTGGTTATCATCAAATCCGTATGAGAGAAGGTGATGAATGGAAAATAGCCTTCAAAACCAACGAAGGGTTGTATGAATGGCTTGTTATGCCATTTGGCTTAACAAATGTGCCAAGTACCTTTATGAGGTTGATGAACGAAGTCCTTAGGGAGTTCATCGGGAAATTTGTCATCGTGTATCTGGATGACATACCGATTTTAAGTAAAACAAGGGACGAGCATCTGAAACACTTGGCTATTGTGATGAAGATATTATAGCAAGAGAAGCTATTGATAAACATGAAGAAGTCCCCATTCATGAAGACAGAACTCATTTACTTGGGGTTTGTTATTTCTGTAGATGAGTTGAGGATGAATCCAGATAAGGTGGAAGTGATCAAGAATTGGCCATCACCGAAGAATATCTTTGAGGTGAGAAGTTTTCATGGATTGGCTAGTTTCTACTGAAAGTTCATCAGGAATTTCAGTGGAATTAGCGCAGCGATGATGGATACAGTGAAGAAAAGACATAAATATTTTCACTTGATAGAAGAGGCTGAGAAGAGTTTTAATCTGTTGAAGAGGAAAATTACGGAAAAACCAATTCTGGTGTTGCCGGATTTCCAGAAGTCATTTCAAGTGAAATTTGATGCAAGTGGGTTTGCAATCGCAGTAGTCTTGAGTCAGGAAGACAGGCCGATAGCGTATTTCAGCGAGAAGCTGAATGAAGCGAAAGTGAAATATTCCACTTACGACAAGGAATTTTATGCTATCATACAGGCATTGAATAAATGGAGGCATTACTTGATTCCGAAAAAATTTTTCTTATACAATGATAATCATGCACTACAGTTTGTGACTCAATAGGAAAAGTTGAATCAGAGACATGTCAAATGGGTTGAATATATGCAAAATTTCACTTTAATGATTAAACATATTTCTGGTACTGCTAACAAAGTTGTGAATGCTTTGAGCAAGAAGTGTTTGTTGTTGCAAGAGTTCAATGTCAAGACGTTAGGTTTTGATGATCTCAGGGACATGTACGCAGATGATCTAGATTTTCAAGAGGCATATGAGGTAGCTGAGAATCCAGTTCTTGGAGACCAGAGCCAATGGGAAGAATACATGATCCAGGAAGGATTGTTGTTTAAGGGCAATCAACTGTGTATTCCAAAATGCTCCATGAGGGAGAACTTGCTAAGGGAGAAACACAGTGGAGGATTAGCATGACACTTTAGTCACAACAAGACGTTCGCGAAGCTGAATGAATCATATTTTTGGCCGGGAATGCGAGCAGACGCCAAAATATTTATCGACAGGTGTATAATTTGCGAGCATTCGAAGGGAAGGAGAAAAAATGTAGGATTCTATCAACCATTGTCCATACCAGAAAGGCCATGGGATGCGATTAGCATGGATTTTGTATTGGGGTTATCGAGAACACAAAGAGGTGTTGATTCAATCTTTGTGGTGGTGGATAGGTTTTCCAATATGGCACACTTCATTCCATGTCAGAAGACTAGTGATGCGACTCACATCGCAAACCTTTTTTTCAAAGAGGTCATTCGACTTTATGGTTTGCCGAGAAGTATAGTTTTGGATCGAGATACGAAGTTCATAGGGCATTTTTGGAGGACCTTATGGAAGAAGCTAGGAACTAACTTATTGTTTGGTTCGGTGTATCATCCTCAGATGGATGGGCAGACAAAAGTGGTAAACAGAATCCTGGGAGACTTGCTGAGGAGCCTAGTGACAGAACACCACAGCCAGTGGAATAGTATATTGCCACAAGAATAATTTGCGTACAACGACTCAGTGAATCAGAGCATAGGCCAGAGTCCATTTCAGATTGTTTATGGCATGCAACCGAGAGGAATTTCTGAACTGAGAGATTCAGAATAGATTGCAACTAGGAGCGCTAGTGCAGAATATTTCACAGAGGCGATGAAAGAACTTCACAGCCAGGTGAAGGAGCGATTGCAAAATTCAATCCAGGAGTATAAGCAAAGAGCCGATCAACATAGAATACAACTTCAGTTTGAAGTTGGTGATTTAATTTTGGCACATCTGAGAAAGTAAAGGTTCCTGAGAGGAACATATAATAAATTGAAGATGAAGAAAATTGGACCATGCAGGGTCTTGAAGAAATTTGGGGAAAATGCTTATGAGATTGAATTACCCGATGGGATCGGAATTTCTCCGATATTCAATGTCTCAGATTTGTACCCATACAAAGCTGATGAAGAAGGAACAAATGATGAACAGTCAGAGGTTCAGTGGCAAAAGCAGATGCCAGTTGCAGAGAAGCCACAGATAGAAAGAATACTAGACAAAAGAATTGGCAAGAAGACCAGAAGAAAACAATACTTTGAATACTTGGTCAAGTGGAAGGGACATTCAGTTGAATATGCCAGCAGGGAGAATGAAGCAGAGATTCTAAAGCATGGACAGACCGTGCAGGAGCTCATGGACAGGAGCCCATGAATATTTTCAAGCCAGGGAGTATGATGCAGGAGGATCGCCAACATTAAGCGAGCCAGCGTGGAAGATGATGGACAGCTAGAAAGCGCCAGCCCAAATTTTTTTGAAATTCCCTTGGATTGATGCGCTATCTTAAATGAATTCATTTCAGAAGATACACACTTGTATAATGTAATCAGACCTTAAGCAGCTCGCTCTCATCCTTAGTAGGTAGGAGGCATTTATAGTAGTTAATGCAAGTATACAGAATTTAATTCTAGATTAGACTGTTTGAGAGCGCAAGAGGGAAACGGGATATAGACACCCTCATTGTGTATTGTATCATTATCAGGGAGAAGGAAAAGCAAGAGCATGCAGAGAGCTGTGTAAGAACACCCATGTACAGATATTTGGATTAATAGAAAGCTTTGATTCAAATTCATGGTTTTGTGGTTGTTCTCTGTGTATTGATGTTGAATGATATGCTCATGAATGTTTGCTTCTTGTTATACATTTTCTTTGATATGCTGTGTATATGTTTTCATGTTCCAATTTGAAGTCTGAAAGGAAGAGGGAATGAGTTTCAATTGTTTCTCTATCTGAGCAAGAATTTCTACAAGGAGTGTAGTCGAAGTGTCCGCAAGGAGTGCGTTGACAGAGGGTCTAGATAGGTAGCATTTGTTCTCATACCACAGAAGTGAAGTTGGGCACAGGAGCCGTGTAAGGAGTGCGCAGGCAAATTAAAGTCTTAGGGTTGCGAACCTAAGTAAGGTGTGAGAGATTTCTGCTGTAGGAGTGTGCAGAGTCGAAGGTATTCAGCACTTGGAAGTGTCTGAGAGTTGTCGCAAGGAGTGCACACGAGACTCTTCTCTAAGAATTTGAGTTGGGAGAAAGCTCAAGAGGGATAAAGCCTTTGAAGCTATTGAAGGTAGCACAAGACATTGGTGCACATTGAGTGATTAGAAGGCATTTGGAGTTGTGGCGTAAGTGGTTAGATCTGGGAAAGAGTCATCGGTTCATTTTGCTGGGAACATCAAGAAGGAAGAGACAGATGGTCAGGATATTGGGGAGAGGATTTGAAAAATCCCGCTAGTCATATGATCTGGTAAAGAAGTGGGGAGGTTACGGCTGCGTTCGGAGTTCAAGTTCCAGGGATCGTGAGTCGTCGGATCATCACCCAGTTACCCATCAACCGTCCAATTTGACAGGAGCTGCACAGGGTTTAAATCCTCATGAGAAGAGGGAAAACCCTGAGAAGGCATCGGGATATTGAGACATCGGGGTTTGGAAAATAGGAAATCCCGTGGACCAGAGATCGGGTAAAGCCATCGTGAAAATCCCGACAAGTTCAAAGCCATCCATCTGTTGGGATAGGTGGCAGGAATTGAGAGTCATCGATATATCAGGAATTTAGAAGTCAAGAGTCTGAGACCTTTTGATTCTTGAAACAGCGAGGGGATCACAGCCATGGATCTCAAGAAGGACACGTGCCGGTTGACCGCCCAATCAAGGATTTAGTCATCGGGGCTCATATAAGTGAGTGGTTTGACTTTGCGTTTGGCGAAGTCTGAGGTTCGATCTGAACCGTCCATCATTTGGGATGCATGTTGAAATATCTGAAGAAGTCAGGGTTCAGTGTTTTGGAGGTCCTGAGGATAGGATACTCTTGCAATTCGGAATTGCGAAGCCCAAAATCCCGATGAGGAGGTAAGTTACGTGCGGGGCCCATCTAACGTCGTCTCGTCGTAACAGGGGAATTGGGAATTTCTAAGGTGAAAACCCGAAGCATACGAGAGTCGTCCATCTTTGAGGACATGTGACAACAATCTCAACTTTCGGATAAAGTCCCGAAAGAAAAGTCATATCGGGAATCGACATTCGTGAGATCGGGGAAATCGAAGGCCAAAGCACTTCGGCCTTTGAAGTCATGAAATCCCGAAAGGGGGTAAGATGGAGGTCATGTGAAAGGAGGTCGTGAGGACCACGAGCCTAGCCTAGAGGGCTAACCAAAGATTAGGGCCTATCAGGGAAGTGGAGATCATGAAATCGGGAACCAAAGAGTCATGACATCAGGAGTTTAAAAACCCCGAAACCTGATTTTCTATTCTTCTGTCAAGAAGAGAACAGTGACTGGCCTAGAGACTGTGAGGAGCCGAAAAGACCTGTGGGTCAATTTCAAAGGAGATTCTAGTGGAGAATCGAAGGAACGATCCTTAAGACCGGGAGGTCAGCGCAGGGGCCTTTGCTGAGGCAGAGGGTGCGGTCTGCGTCAATTTACTATTATAACTAGCTATAGATTCTGTAGTTGGTTAAGAAAATTCAAATTGTCTAAATCAATGATAGAAAACATATATGAGATCTTCCTATTTTCTTTTGTTTTCAGGATAATTCAGGAGCCCATGACTTCAAAGATGATATGAGGCACTTTTAAGATCTCTCAGTCACATCTATTATGTATTTTGAATAAATAGAAATATGTTGTTGTTAGTTTTTTATATTTGGTGAGTCCGGGTGGTTGCATTCCCCTTATTTTTTGAAACAAATTTGATCTCAGGAACAGAAATAGTTATGTTTCCTGAAACCTATATAAACCAATCATTTTGTAAACAATGGATCATCTCGGCTTGGGGAAAGAGTATGGGTGTTTTATCACAGACTTGAATGGAATATAATGCACATTACAGCTTTAGCTTTTCTGTATGATGTTTTCATTCAAGTTATGTTTATTTCAATTTGATAATAGATTGTGATTGCTTTTGTCGTCATGGTTTATTACAAGTTGATATAATTCAATTTTTATATGTTGTCCATATCTCATGTTTCAGATACAATATACAGTGATCATTGATTCAATTCAGATTATGAAATTTGTTTCTAATTTTTTGTTGAATGATTAAATACAAATTCCTATTGCAAGATTTATCTCACTATAGTTACTGTAAATCACAAGGTCACTGTGACTGCTTCAACTATATTTTTTGTTATTAAAACTCAGTTCCTAGCATATCGTTTTGCATTTATTCGAAGCAATATCAAGATTCGTCGCAGGTTTACCTCTCAGATTTGGTGGCTGGATATTCTCTATTGGATAGACGTTGGAAGCATTAATAGGTTAGTCTATCCTTTTATTTCATTTGCTTGATCATTATAGAAGTTTTCGTATATAATATAATTTTCATTATTTATATCTTTTGTTTAATTAAGTAGTTTAATGTTTGATTTTATAAATACATACAAATAAGAAAACAAACTAAAAAATAAACAGTACTTTAGCTTTCTTTATTACTTTCAATGGAAGAATCATTAAACATTTGATTTTCTATGAGTTTAGATTAAAACTCATTATTTGTATATATTGTACTTATGATAGCTAGAACTATTTTACAAGTATTAGTTAGTTAAACTATATATAACTATTTTACAAGTATTAGTTAGTTAAACTATATATATATATATATATATATATATATATATATATATATATATATATATATTTAGCGATTATTATTTAGTAATTTTTTACATTTCTTTTAGTCATTTTTCCACTTCCCTTAGGACCTTAGATTGGCCAAAAGAGCCATTAAACCCGTCAGAGCGGATCAATCCAAACGGCTTGGGTTAATTAGACAACTCTGGACCAGATTCACTCTTCTAGTTGACGAGTGGTCAATTTCACCCGTCAATAGAACTCAGGGATTCTGTCCCTCGAGAAAAAGGAAAAAAAATCTATTATGCCGTAGTGGGTGTGTTACAATCATAGACTTCAAGTGGGGAAACACCACACACTAACTCATCCTTGAAGGGATTGATGCCATAGGACATGCGAGACTTTTGGCTTACACTGATGTCTCGTCCCCAGCTTGACCATCCAATGATGTATTCTTGGGGGTGTGGCATCGTTGGAAACTTCAATATCTTGACAAACTTGACTGATATCAGGTTCATCTCACTCCCACTATCAACAATGAAATGAAGTGGGGTCCCCTTCACCCACATCTGTGAATGGAAGAGGTGCTCCCCCTCCTTAAGCTCCTCTAGTTCTTCTGGTTGTATTTTTGTGACTACGATGGTAACAATGGGTTCTACATCGATGATATGTTTCCTTTATTGTGCTTTGAATCAGAGTCCAAGTCAGGTTATGATTCTTTTTCTTTGAGATTGACCACCAATGATTGTTTCAAGCGACATTCATCGATGTTGTGCTGGGGGCTATTGTCGAACTCACACCACTTTTCAGTGTTTTTCTTAGACTTCTCATTACCCTTATTTTCCTGTGTCTTGGAATGGCTCTCCTGAGGTTGACATTCCTTTCTCTGTCCTTCATTCTCTGAGTTAGGGTTTTCTTTGCGATGATTATGTTGTGGTGAATTTTCAACCTCAAACTTGCTCTTACTCTATTGTTTGAATTTTTTCTCAATTTTGACTGCATATCGATAAGCATCTCCCAGTGAGGAGATGTCCAAGAAATCCATCTTTTTTTGGATGTACCAGTGCAAACCACTGTGATACTTCAAAACCGTGTGTCTCTCGGAGTCTTTGATACCCAAATTTGAGCACAAGGTATAAAATATGTTAGTTTACTCCAACATTATCTGATCTCTTTTCTGACACAGAGTCATCAATCTCATGTACTAGTCATCATAGTTTCCAACAGGGTAGAAATCCTCCTTTAGGGCATCTACAAAGGCCTCCCAAGTGGGTTCTCTATTGAATGGTGTATATTCATTCATGGTGTACCTCTCCTAGTAACCTTCCCACCAATTTCTGACACAGGGAAGTGATTTAAGGAGTGTGAAGGTGATTTTTTCACTATCGAATTTTTTTTGGGAGTAATAACCTTCTAGCAGTTTCAACCATTTTTCTAGAGCATATGCATCTATCTAGCCTTCAAATAAGGGGATATCAAAATTGACTTGTACCTTGAAGGGTGTCACACCTCCAAAATCATTGCTTGTTGACATGCCTTAGTCATCGCCATCGGTAGTCTTCGAAGGATCAGAGCGAAGTTGTCCATCGTCTCGTTCCTCTGTCGCACAAGGAATTCCTTGAGCAATGTCTTGAAAGGATCTCCTACTCTGTCATCTCTCATTTATTCCACCATGGGAGGTCTCTTGGGATAGCGAGGGAGGTTTTCCTAAAGCAAAACTAGCTCGAGACCCAAATCTTTATACCCTGACCTCGTCTGGGACCTTCTCTAAGAAATGACAAGGAGTAGACTGCTCTGATACCATTGATCTAGATTATTTTGAGAACAACATGAAAATAGAAATATAACAGAGATATAATAAGGAAATACACAAATATATTGCAAGAAACACATAAATATAGTGAAACCCAACTTCTATTAATGAATAAAAGAGAAAAACAGTGTAGAACACAAACTAACACAATGTGGTAGCTTATCTCTGAAAAGAAAGACATGTTGGCTACGCTTCATTCACAACAGGCCTTACATCACACTCCATTGCATGCTTAAAGGGCCTCCTTCACCTCAATTATATATGAGAGAGTGAGTGGAGAAAAATTCCCATGATGCATCTGGGATAAATTGGTCAAAGTGACTTCCCAAGTAGTCACCCATCCAAGTACTACTCTAGTCTAGGTGCGCTTAACTATAGAGTTCTAATGGGATGTGGTGCATTAACGTCATGTTGTAAGCATGTACATAAGACCACTAAGAAATCATTACATGATGTCTATAATTAACAAATGAAGATGACATTACATTCCATTCCCCATTAAAAGGGTGAATATCATGGTTTATCAAAACCATATGCTTGAAATGTTGATTCAGTGGAAAAGGTGGATGGCTACCGAGATCCACCTGGATCAATAGGTTATAGGAGAACGTGTGAGCTCTTAGGAACACATTCACATTCCTATAAGTGCACGTTCTTTTGAATTAAATTTTTTTGAGCGGGATTAACAATGTGTATGCTAGCTTGGTTTCCTTGGATTTAAGCTCAGGATGGAAAACCTAGTGGTTCACAAATTGATAAAAACCTCCATTTTTCTGAATACCTCTTTATATCTCTATTTTTGAAGTTATTTTTTTATAGGCTACAAAATTCAGTTGTTGACCAAACTAAGACATAGACAGAGTCAACTATGGAGATTCCAAATATATATATATATATATATATATATATATATATATATA
>JASDQU010737388.1:29459-46804 GCA_032191745.1 Picea mariana | reverse complement strand
ACAAAAAATAATGATTTCGCTCAGATTTATGTCTCTCACCAAAAAAAACAAAAAGTAGAACAATTAAACAACACACTAATACTCAAATGTGCATAATAATTGTTTTTCTTCAAAATGTATGGATGGATAGTAGATACTTAATTAAAAAAAATTCAAAATGTATTAAATATTGGTACTTAACATGCACTCTCCAGCAAAGCATTTAAAGTTTTATATGTTGAAATGTTTTCATCCAGAATATAAATTTGACCTGCACTTCTACCAGTCACTTAAATTTTTATGATGGATTTATTTTTAAAATTTACCTTCTGATAACACTTTATTTTTATTTTTCCAGATCATCTAAATATATTATATGTGTTTTTAAAAATTTAGTGTAAAATAATAAATATTATTAAATTATTTAAGCACTATTTTCATCCACTAACTATATTTTCATCCACTAACTATTAATTACAGTTACTCTACCACTATTAATTATTTTAGGGAGTTAGTTGTTTTAAATTAGAAAATATACATGTCAACATATAAAGCATTAAAAGCTTTGCTGCTGAGTGCCTATTAATAAATAGTTTGTTACAAAACCCAACCCTAAATTACATAGAAAAAGACATGTAAATGACACCATAGTGAAAAGTATAATAAATACTCGAGTGCTTTGTCAGACAACCCAACCCTACACTTACAAAGAAAAAAGACATATAAATGACACCATTTATGGAACCTCCTTTCCCTGCATTACTCTCCTCCGCTGACTTGGAATGGCGTCTCTTTATCCGTATGCCTCTCTTCTTGGATATCTGACAGACGGGCTCCTCATCCATTGGTTGCTCACGCTTGTTGGCAGATATGGATTGAGCGGAACCCAGCAATTTTTGAGAATCGGCTGCCTTTTTGCCAAGCTGTCCTCCACAGGGTTACTTCCTCCTTCAACTGGCAACCGCCCACAGTAAAGAACATCCTTTATAAAGCCTGTGATTACTCACTGCCAGCGGGTGGTCCTCGTCTGTTTTGATGGCGCACCCTTACCAAACGGTATTTGTTGCGGGGCTGGTGGCACATTCAAGTATCAGTCGTCCCGAACCACAAAATGGGTCTTAAACTGTGGTATTGGCTCAAATAACAAAGCCGAGCTTTTGGGTATGTGGGCTTCTCTCTTCCTTGCATCCAGCTGGTCATTAAATCATCTACTGGTTCTAGGAGACTCTAAAATCGTCATAGATTGAATCAATCATAAACACAAGCTACAGTCTGCTCACTTTGAAATATGGAAACAACAAACTCTGGAGCTGGCCAAGCTTTTCTCAGACATTCAATTCCATCATCATTTCCACAGACACCATAATACTGAGGCGGATGCTTTATCAAAAAGGGCGCTTTGTGAGGTGGCTGGCCGTCTATCGATTTTTCACTGTGACAATGGCATTGAGAGTCCTCACACCACTATCAATCTTTTCGAAACTTAGCAGCGCCCTCACAGTACACATTCGGTGATCCTTCAAAAGTCTGTTTATTTTTATATCTTACAAGCATCTTTCCTCGCTTGGGGCGGGCATTGACTCGTCTATTATTCCAGTAATGGCGCACAGGTTATATGTATCAATATGCCTATAGTCCAGCACTTGTTCTGTTCTATCAATTTCAGGTTTCAAGCTCTGTATAAGCATTTACTTCTTCCAGTATTGCTGTTATTTCTGTTACAGTCTGCTCATGAACCAGCACTGTCCTGTCATCTATCATCAGCAGGTTTCCAGATTTGTAAAGGAATTTATACTTTTTATAAATTCGAGAAAATTTTCTTATTGGAAAAAGTAGTATATTAATGGCAGCTGTGGGTCTGGTGGTAGGATTAAATGAAAAAGACATGTAAATGACACCATAGTGAAAAGTATAGTAGTACATGGTTCCGACCAGCTTATGAAACGCCCTAAAATAGTTGATAGTGGTGGGGTAACTGCAACGGCGAGTTGGTGGGTGGAATTAAAATTTGTGGATAAATGATTCTACTCTTGATGTTACTGTTTGGAAATCTTGTTTATAAATAAACGGACGTGGTGATCTTGTCCATAGAGAACTAGAGAAGCTTTTCATCAATATCCTTTCAATTTCTGCTCACATGGCCCCTCCTGTGTCCATGGATCATGTTTCAGCTCATGATCGCCATGATCATGTTCAACAGATTAACTCATCATGTGAATCAGCAGCCAATGAGCTCCAGCTGTATGAGCTGATACTCTCTGCCGCCAAGCCCATGGCTTTGAAAGCAGCCGTGTTGCTCAACATTCCTGATATTATCGATCAAGAAGGCCAAGGAAGTCCTCTTTCCGTTGAGCAGATTGCTTGTCACATCGTTGCTGCTAATGCTTCATCTACTAGTAATTCCCATGTGGATGTGGGATACCTCCACAGAATTCTCAGATTCCTTGCTTCTTATGGGGTTTTTACTGAAGAAGAAGAAGCCGGTCAAGCAGACGATGCACAGATCAAGAAAATCAAGTACGGCTTGACGGGCCTTTCGAAGTTATTAGTGCGAGAGGGAAACGACCAGTCCTGTGCACCTATGGTACTCCTAGCAACCGATAGGGTCTACCTGGAAGCTTATCAACATCTGAACGAATCTGTGACGGAAAGATGCTACACATTCAACAAAGCTCATGGTATGAGTCCCTGGGAATATGCGGGCAAGAATCCTCAAACCAACCGGATTTTCAACGACGCCATGGCCACTCACAGTAGAGCTGTCATGGCTTCCGCCGCGAAGATGTATGGTGATGGGTTTAAGAATATAAAATCGCTGGTAGACGTTGGAGGAGGTACGGGCTCTTCCTTGTCCACGATTGTTAAGGAACATCCACACATTCGTGGCATAAGTCTTGATCTCCCTCATGTCATCGCTACTGCGCCTCCCATCCCTGGTATGTTATAAAACGTTCATTACCCTAAACCCTAAACTTGTTCTTGTAATACTATAGCAGGCGCAGGATGATTTCTATAAAGTTCTAATGGGTAATCAGTGGGTTTTGCAGGAGTGGAGCATATGAAGGGCAATATGTTCGACCATATACCTTCTGCGGATGTAGTCACGATGAAGGTAATGAAATCGTTTCTGGTCTCTCGTTTTGCATTTGCGCAAGAAATTAACTTATCCTATGAATTGTTATTATTATTTGCTCTTTTATTCTATTATTACTACTATTATTTCAGTGGATCTTACATGACTGGGAGGACGAGGAGTGTGTAAAATTGCTGAGAAGAAGCTACGATGCGACGCCAAGAAACGGGAAGGTCCTAATCGTGGAGGCAGTTATTGAAGAAGCTGAAAGTGTGCGGAGGCGACTGGGGTTGTTATTTGATATTGCGATGATGATTTATACAACGGGTGGGAAAGAAAGAACGGAGGAAGAATATAAACGGCTGTTCAAGAGAGCAGGCTTCAAGAGGTACAGGATCATCAAGCTCCCTTTTCTTCAGTCACTCATAGAGCTATCGAAGTTCTAAGCTCTTCCGATCGAAATAACTTTACTCGACTTTAATTCTCTAAATTAAGCTGATGTATTACATTGCTAAGTACACATGGATCCGGTCAATTTCTTTATCATTATGAAATGTATTTGGTTTTTTATCTTAAGCTGAAGCATTGGTTATGTAGGGTTTATTGGTTATGTAGGGTTTATTGGTTATGTTAGGGTTTATGCTGAAATTAGGGTATTGGTTATGTTAGGGTTGTGCTAAAATTAGGGTTTATGGTAGTTAGGTTAGGGTTAGAGTTATGCTAAAATTAGGGTTTATGGTAGATTTTTAGAGTAGAGTTAGAGTTTGTAAATTAAAAAATAAGCCTATCTTTTAAAAGTTTTTATGTTAAGGTGAGGCATTGGTATTTTGGTACTGACAAGTATACATGGAATTTTTTTTATTTCTATTTTTTTAATTATGAAGCATTATCATGAAATGCATTTTTTATAATTAATAAGTTGAGGTATTGATTTTGTTTTTTGAAATGGATATGTAATTTTTGAGGTTATATATTACATAGTATACACTTAAAAGTTTTCAGCTTTACTGATGTTAAATGTATTGTGAACATAACTGTATACACTATAGTAAAAAATGATCTGATAATTTTAATCCATTTTGACATTTATTATATCAGAATATTTATATTTTTTAATATAAATTTTTGTTTTTTTAAAAAAGATTAAGATATTGGGACTGGACACATGAATCTAGTTTGTTCTCTTTTTTTTTTAATTTTCTTAAAGCCTTTAAAAAGGAGCACCATATAATTTTCAAATGTAAAATGAAAATTGTATTGGATAGATGGTATTTGATTTAGTTTTAGTTAGTAAATACTAAATTTTATCTAATAAAGAGATTTATTATTCTAAAAATTATTTTTATAATAAATTTTAATTTTAAAATCTTTAAAATCAAATCAAATCAAAATTTAAAGTATATATTATACATAATTTATTTTGTTTTAAAAATTTGTAATTTTTAATTTTATGAAAATCATTAAATGTTTTATTATTCTTCAAATACAATTAGATGTTTTATTTAAAATAAATTAAAATCAGAATTTAGAATATCTATAATACATAATTTATTTTTCTTTTTTATATAATTTTTTAATTTTTAATTTTATGAAAACGATTAAATCCTTTATTACTCTTGTAAGACGGTTAGATGTTTTACTTTGAGAAACACATGTAAAAATGTAAAAGCTTGCTATCCATTCTAAAATCTTTAAAATGAATTAAAATTTAAAATATATATTATAGATATTATATTTATTTTTTATATAATGTTTTGATTATTATTATTATATTTTTAAAATAAATAAAAATAAAAAATAAAAAAAATATTTTATGCAGAGTTTATTTATTTTTTATATAATTTTATAATTATTATTTTTATAAAAATTATTAAATATTCTATGGAAGAGGGTGAGATGTTTCACTCTCATAATAAACATGTAAAATCTTTTCATCACTTTTGGAAGGGGGTGAGTGTTTCACTCTCACAATAAACATGTAAAATCTTTCCATCAATACTTATGGAGTGAGATTTACTTGCTACCACTCCCTTGCGTATTATAAATATGCATTATTCAATAAATTTTGATTTTAAAATCTTTAAAATAAATGAAAATAAAATTTTCAAAATAAATGTTTTATAATTTCTCAATCATTTATTTTTTTAGAAAACACTAAATGTTTTGCTATAAGAAGGTGAGATGTTTCACTCTCACAATAAACATGTAAAATCTTTTCATCAATACTTATGGAATACTTATGGAGTGAGATTTACTTGTTACCATTCCCTTGCTAATTATAAATATGCATTATTCAATAAATTTTGATTTTAAAATCTTTAAAATAAATAAAAATCAAAATTTTAAAATACATGTTTTATAATTTCTCAATCTTTTATCTTTATAGAAAACACTAATTGTTTTGATATTTTGTGAATATTATTATATGTGAATATAAATATATCAAATAGTGTTAGATGTTTCACTCTCCCAATAAACATGTAAAATATTTCCATCAATACTTATGGAGTGATATTTACTTTGCTACTACTCCCTTACTTATTATAAATATGCATTTTTCAATAAATTTTGATTTAAAATCATTAAAACAAATAAAAATCAAAATTTAAAAATATATATTTTATAATTTTTCAACAATTTATCTTTCCCTTACTTATTATAAATATGTATTATTCAATAAATTTTTATTTAAAATCACTAAAACAAATGAAAATAAAAATTTAAATATACATATTTTATAATTTCTCAACAATTTTCTCAACAATTTATCTTTATGGAGACCATTGAATGTTTTGTTATTTTGTGAATATTATTATATGTGACTATAAATATGTCAAATCTTCTTCTTATGGATATAGACTTACTTATTATCTTCTTATTATAAATATGTAAAATGTTTATTGTTTATTATTATTTAACAAATTTGGTTAAAAGTTAAAAAGTGAATAAATTTGATCATTTTTTTCTCTAAACTTAATAAAATTTTGTTAAAAGTTATTGTGTCATTTAATTGATGGAACTTTAAACATAAACTTTGATTTTTGGAGTTTTATTAAATATTAAAAAGACAATAGATTCATTTTAACTATAAATTTATCAATTATCCAGAGGGATCTTGAATTTCTCAACTAGATCCATCAAATCCTTAAAGGTGCAAACTTTCTTTAAGAGATCTTGAATTCCTCAACTAGATCAATCAAATATTTAGAGGTGCAAACTTTTTTTAAGAGAATAAAATTTGAAACAATGTTTGATCCCTCACTTGATATATTGAGAGTTAAGATGGATTTAGGTGGCAAGCTACTTTGTGACAATTTAGATGATCATAATTATTGTATATGTTTTAGATGAATCTCATCATTTGAAATTTACTAAATATCATTTATAATATGAAGAATGCTATTAAGATGGTCACTTCAAAAGATACACGAGGATCAAAGTGAATAGTAACAAAGTCACAATATTCAATGATGTTTACATTTTACTCTATGATTTTGGTTTTAATACATTGTATGTATCAATGCATGCAGAATATGTAATCAATGCACTCTATTGTTTATTTCTTTTAATTATCATTTCAACATCTAACTCTCCTTATGAGCTCAACATGTCACTTGTGGAAATTGAACCTAGGTGGGAAAGATAAAAATCATTCCTCCCAACCACCCAAATGAAATCCAATTGACATATATATAAACTAACTGAAAGTAAAAGAATTTCTTATTTAACCAGTAATGTCAACTTTAAATAAATTATATATATATATAGCTTGAGTGGGCCTAATGATTAAGAACATCTGTTTCCTTCTAAGAGGTCACATGTTCAAATCCAGAGGGGGGTAGGGTATGTATACCTTTGTAGACTTTACCCATAAAATTGCATAAATAATCCATTTTTGAATGAAAAAACATGATGAATGTTTTGCACCTTGAGGGATTTGATCCCCCTAGTTGCATGATAGTTTGGAGTTAATATGGGTTTAAGCTTGTAATTATGTATATGATGAAGCCTCATAATATCAAAAGGATGGAATGGATCATGCAATTTGATTCCATTTGATGTATATTCAAAAAACTCAAAAGTATAACAACAACAACAACAACAACAATAACAACAACAACAATCCCCAGATGGGGTGCCACACATCCATCATGCATTTATGTCATCAGACGAGGACCGTCGCCTTACACCTCCCTTCCCTCTCTTCGATGAGCGGCATTAATGCAGAGATATGGAGTGCAAGACTAAGTTTAATTGTCTAGTTCTTGTTAGTTTGGATCTTCATCAAAGCATGTACCATGGATAGGATTGTTGTTAACTAGAGTTTTATGGCCTCTTTAATCATGAGAATTGGTATTATTTCCAAGCTTTGGTTTGTGGTTCCATGTAGTTATCCCCTAAAATCTTTGATCACTTGGCTCACTCCTTCTCTATTGGTACACAGTTGCTATCAACTCCTGGTTTGGCTCTCTCCCTCTTTTCTATTCCTGGGATGCTTGCATGCATCCATGCCAAGGGAACAAGGAAATCCCAAGAGGGGGCCAGCCTACTATATCTGCCTAGCCAATACTGATCGAAGCATTGGCCCTTCATTAACTGAATCGATGCCCCCTGCTCCTTTTACTCCTATGGCCTCACCCTCTATGACTTTGTCCCTCAACGCTTTGTATTTGGATGAAGATGATTGGGGTTTGGTCCCTATTATGCATGAATTCATCTCTGATCTGACCCAAATGATTGTTGGACCCTTTGTAGTGCCCTATACAGAGATTTATCAAAAAACCTAATCACATGTGAGAGGCAATTCTAGGGTTCATTTGCAGGAAGGATATTGGAGTTGTGTTTTTGTTGAAGAGGCGACTCTAGTGGGTATGACAACATAAGCACCCAATGAAATGACCCAGGACATTTGGAATTCCCAGGAAGAGTTTTATCACTTTGAAACACCTCTCCTGTGTGGCTTCTCGATGGAACAACTTTAGCCTATCTTTGACATGTTCGAGGACTCAGTTGATAAAATTTTCAAGCAGGAAATTCTTAGCTACCGACTGGATGTCGTATTTGATACTTTCTCCAGTGAGATTGTCAATCGTCATTGCCAAACCTATGGCCATCCTTTCACCATCACTGTAGCCTGGCATCATCGTCCTTCGTATGGGGGGAGAAAGAACACCCATCGAGTATGATTTTCCTTAAGTTTATGTTTTATTTTTTCTTAGATAAGTTTGTTGGTATAATGTTGATCCAGATTTAGGAGCGAAACGAACTGATTAACAAATCGAATACAATAAACATAGAGATATGAAGAACAACAAATATATCCAATGAACACTATCTTCTATTGAATAAATGAAATAGGATGAAATTGTAAAACTATAGAACTGAAACAATTGATCGAATGGTGGTAGTTATCTCTGAGAAGAGATGTGGCTGCTATGCGCATTCATCTGAGTAGAATGATTACAATGAGGCCCCAAAGGCCTTTTTGATATTAGTCATGAATGAAAAAACTCTATACATCTAAAAACCTAACCCTAGAAGGTGAAATGCCAAAATTTATGTGGCCCCCTATGGGTAAGTTGGTACCTCAACTTTTTGGGGTCATAACTTTTGCATATGACCTCCGTTTTAGGCACATGATAGCCCATTGGAAAGGTATTTCAAAGAGCTACACATTCCACCATAAAAATTTGACTCAGTCTACAGTTTGTTTGTGGCGAGCCAAAAAAAACTGTTTGGGGCTCCAAAACGAGCCTAGAAGTACAACACGATGTGCTGACATGAAAACATACAAAATAAGCTAGTATCCACCTAGAATATGTGTAGGGATTCAGAAATCCCCAGAAGTGTAGAATGCACAATTACAAAGAAGTACAGAAGAATGTGTTGAACTAAAAACGAACAATAGGAGCCAGTTGGAATAGGTGGGTGGCCATCGATATCCACTTGGATCAATCCTCCCCCCTTAGGAAGCAATGGTCTCCATTGAGTTGAGTTCCCCCATCAGGTGAGGAAAATTCTTCTAGATTTGGCCCCGGGTGAGACACTTCCCTTGGTGGAGGATTTTCCCTGCCTTGACAACCTGATAAAGTTGGATCCTTTGCTGGCGAGTTCCCTTGACCTATGTGTCCACTATCGTATCAGTGGATGCTTGTTCCATGCAGTGGTTGAGCTCTATTGGTATCAGATGTTCTGCAATCTTTGAGGTGTCCAATAATGGTGGAAAATATGGTCAAAGGAGGTCCACATTGAACACTGGGTGCAAGCCAAGGAAGGGTGGATTGTTGAGCTCAAAAGCATTGCTACCCACAACCTTGGTGATAGTGTAAATCCCATAACAAAGTGGGAGGAGCTTTTGATGGGGTCTGTGAGACACTCCTTCTGCAAATGTAACCAGACTTTGTCTCAACTTGAAACTAGTGTGGTACCTTGTGTTTATCATGGCGTTTCTTGTACTTGGCATTGGATTTATGAAAAATCCCTTGGAGCTATTAGCGGATGTGGTAAATTCGCTCAATGAATCTGGTGGCTTTGTTAGTCTCATATTGAACATGGGAATAGTTTGTCTGTGTTATGGAAAGAGGTAGTGAAACATTAATGGGACGAAAGGGTTGGAATCCCAGCCCCACTTGGAATGGGATATGGCCGGTGGAGCTATGGAGAGCCTTGTTGTAACTATGTTGAACATAGGGGAGACTCTCATCCCATGTACGTGGATACTTAGAATTGTACATGAGTAGGATGTGCACAATCATTCGATTGATGACCTCTATTTGGCCATTTGTTTGGGGGTGGAAAGAAGTGGATTTAGTGAGCTTGGTGTCCAATAATGACTAGAGACTCGACCAAAATGTGCTGAGGAACCAACTATCCCGATTGGAGATGATGGTTTGTGTTATTCCAAAATGGATCCACACTCGTTCAAAGAAGAGCTTGGAATTATCTGCCTCTATGATATTCTTCTTGCAGGTTGTGAGGATGGCCATCTTCGAAAACCAATCAACGACCACAAATACAAAGTCATTTCCTTGCTTGGTGGATGAAAGGCCAGACATGTAATCCATTGAGATGGATTCCCAAGGCTTCTCAGGACTAGGAAGAGGGGTGTATAAGCCTTTCTTATTGATGGCTCGCTTGGAAATGACACAGACAATGCAATACATGATATACTTGTTGACGTTGTGTTGAATTTGTGACCAATAAAAATGTTTTTGATGAACAACCAAAATTTTATTCACACCAAAATTTCTTGCCATCCGACTGTAGTGGGATTCCCAAATCATATTTTCATGCTCACTTGTAGGAACATAGAGATGGACCATATGGCATAATAGTTCATCCTGAATTTGAAAATCAGTGACAGTCACACCTGTACCAAAGAGATGATAAGTGGTGGCGAAATCTGGATCTTGTTGATAACGTTGGGGCCATTCAAATGCCTCATGTCCATAGGAATGGAGCACAGTGGTGAGGGAAGCCATGAGAGGTCAATTGAGGAATTCAACGACATGATTAGAGATCCTTGTCTTATACTTGATGTTGAGATGGAGCTTTTTTAGGTAGGTGGACCACTTTTGATGGCGGTCATTCTACAATTTCCCCTATGTTTGTATGAACTGTAGAGGCTTGTGATCAGTGTGAATGATCATCTCCTTTCCCATAATTTAATGTTTCCATTGACAACATTCTTGTACGATAGAATACATTTCCTTTTCATAGGTGGGGTATTTCTAGAAAGTATCTGAGAGTGTCTCACTATGGTATGCCACCAGATGACCGTGATGAGTGAGAAATGCACCTACAACATAGTCAGATGCATCAATCTCAATCTTGAATGGTTTCTGAAGATCGAGAAAGGAGAGTATTGGATCTAAGCATAAGTGATGCTTCATATCATCGAATGCTTGTTGTTGTTCCTTCCCCCACACGAAATTGGCCCTCCCACCTCCCTTGATCACCTTGCTAAGGGCCCATACAATATGGGAGAATCCCAACATGAATCGTCGGTAGAAGTTGGCGTGTCCCAAGAAGCTCTGAAGCTCGGTTAGTGTGGTCAGGGCTGGCCAGTCATGGATGACTTGGATATTAGCTAGATCAACATATAACCCATGCTCATCAACAATGTAGCCCAAGTATTGGACCATGTTCATGCCAAAAGAGTATTTTTCCAAGTTGGCATATAACTTGTGTTGCCGCAGAGTGGTCAAAACCTATTGAATATGCTGCATGTAATCCTCATGAGTTATGCTAAAGATGAGGATGTCATCCAAATATACCACCAAAAAAGAGTTGGTGAAGGGTCTCAATACATCATCCATCAACCTCATGAAAGTGGTTGGTGCATTTGTTAAGCCAAAGGTCATGACCAACCATTCAAAGAGACCTTCTTTAGATTTGAAGGTTGTCTTCCATAAATTAGTTGGTTCAATGAGAACCTGGTGGTAACCAGACTTTAGGTCAATCTTGCTAAAGAACGTTTCTCCCTTGAGTTGGTCAAGAAGGTCATCAATCCTTGGAATTGGGTATCGGTTCCTGACTGTGATTTTTTTTAGGGCTCTGTATTCAATGTAGAGTCACCAAGTCTCATCTTTCTTATGCACCAGTACAATTAGGCTTCCACAAGGGGAGGAGTTGGGTATGTTGTTCCTGTTTTGAATAATCTCTTGGATATGACACCTGATTTCATCATTTTCCATCAACGAGCGATGATAGACTGGTCCATTAGGTAGAGATGCACCGGGGGTCATATCAATTGGATGCTTGACTTGGAAGTGCATTGATACCTCGATGGGTGAGGAGAATATGTATCTATATTATTCCACGATCCCATCCACCTTTTTCTGTTGCAAAGAGAGGCTCTGTGTCAAGACCACAGATGTGGCGACGAACTTCTACTTACTGTGAGCATAGGTCAAAAATAAGAAGAAATTTTCGGTCTGTGAAATGACCTTATTGCATTTCTTAGTAGATATTAAAGAAGTAGTGGTAGGCAATGCTACCTCTGGTATCGTGTACAATTGTCTACCCAAAGTAATAATAACACTGCAGGGTATATGATCATACAGAACATGACGCTTCCACAAATATGGTTGTCCTAAAAGAACATCACAAACTTCAAGGGGAGAAATATCACACAATACCTCATCTTTGAAAGGCTTGATGTCGTAGGGTAGACAACACTGTTGGCTGACACAAAGATCTCTTCCTTGGCGAAGCCAACCGATGGTGGAGGGTTGTGGGTGTGGTGTCATTGGCAGATCTAGCCGCTTGATGACCTCTATTGAAACCAGGTTCTTCTAACTACCGCTATAGACAATGAAATGAAGAGGATCCCCCTTTACCCACATCTATGAGTGAAAGAGGCGTTCTCTTTCCTTTTTTTCTTCTAGTTTGCTTGGCCGGACTTTGGTGGTAGCAACAGTGGCACTGGGTTCAAAAAAGATAATTTTCCTCTTTCCTTTGGGATTTGATTCGGAGTCAGAATCGACCTCTGACTCAGAATCCTTTAGCTTGACCACGAGTGACTGCTTGCAGCAACATTATTTGGTGTTGTGCCAAGGGATTTTATGGTACCCACACTATTTTCCCGTGTCCTTCTTTGTCTTCTCATTTACCTTCTTATGCTATGGCTTGGAATAGTTTTCCTAAGAGTGGCCATCTCTTCTCTATACCTTGTTGTTTGGGTTGGGGCTACCTTTTCACTGCTTTGACTTTGAGGAGTTTATAGATCCAAACTCTCGCATTTTCTGCTCGATCTTGACAACATATCTATAAGCTGTACCCAATGAGGTGATGTCCACAAACTCCATTTTTGTTTGGATGTATCTATGTAAACACCTATGATACTTGAGCACTAGATGTATCTCAGAGTCTTTGATACCCAATTTGGTGTGTAGAGTATGGAAAATATTGGTGAAATATGGTACTGTCTAGCCCCTTTCTTGATGCAGGGTGGTCCATCTGGTGTATTGGTCCTCGTAGCTTCCAATAGGGTAGTATTTTTATTTAATGGAATCTTGGAAAGACTCCCATGTAGGGGAAACCACAAATATTGCAGTTTCCTCTATTACCCTTTACTCCGAGTAAGTGTCCCACCAGTCCTTAACATGGGAGGTGGCCTTGAGGAGTGAAAAAGTAATATTTTCCCTATCGAAAAAATTGTGGACCGAAAAATACCCTTTGAGAAGATTCAACCATTTATCTACAACATCCTCATCTACAATTCCTTCAAATAATGGAATACAAAAATTTACCTATACCTTGAAGGGGTTTGCATGGTAACTTGATGAAGATTCTTCTCATGTGGGCAGTCGTCGAAGGATCTACGCAATTTTTTCCATCATTTTGTTCCTTTGTCGCGCAAGGGCTTCGTCGAGAAACATTTTAAAAGGATCCTCTGCTCCATCATCTTTATTTTAGTCTCCCATGGCTTTTTTCCAAGATCGACATGACCAATCTTGCAACAGATTGATTGGTTCAAGTCCCAACTTCTTATACCCATATCTTTTTGGGGACATGCATGAAGAAAAATAAATGAAGAGAAGACCGCTCTAATACCATTGATCTGGATTTAGGAGCGGAACAAACTAATTAATAGACTGAATACAATAAACACAGAGTTATGAAGAGAAACACAGATATCTACTGAACACTATCTTCTATTGAATAAATGAAATAGGATGAAACTGTAAAACGACAAAACTGAAACACTTGCTCGAATGGTGGTAGCTATCTCTGAGAAGAGATGTGGTTGCTACGCACATCTGTCTAAGAATAATGATAACAATGAGGCTCCAAAGGCCTTTTTTATATTACTCATGAATTCCAAAACTCTAGACATCCAAAAACCTAACCCTAGAAGGTGAAACACCAAAATTCATGTGGGCCCTTATGGGTAAGTTGGTACTTCAACTTCCCGGGGTCGTAAATTTTGCATACGACCTCTGTTTTAGGCATATGATAGCCGGTTGGAAAGGTCTTTTAGAAAGCTACACATTCTTCCATAAAAATATGAATTTCTCTATAGTTTGATTTTGGCGAGCCAAAAAATCACTGTTTGGGGCTCCAAAATGGATCTAGAAGTACAACAAGATGTGCTAACATGAAAACATACAAAATAAGCTAGTTGGATTAGGTGAGATGCCACCAGTGTCCACCTGGAAGATGTGTAGGGATTCAGATAGTCCCAAAAGTGTATAAACCACAATTACAAATAAGTACAGAAGAATGTGCTAAACTAAAAATGGAAAAGAGGAGCCAGTTGAAATAGGTGGGTGGCCACCAATATCCACCTAGATCAAATGTACAGGCCTATGAGTCACTTTTGTAAAACATATGGTTTTTTTTAACCCTTCAGTTTCAACAATTAAAACAGTTTTGATACTCTCCTTAATGGACCTAGGTCTAGTTCTGGTTTTCATTATATGAGATAATAAAAATATTTTACCTACAAATAATAATAATAATAATAATAACACAAATTTTCTTAAAATTGAAAAAACACGAAAAAAGTTTTGCACTTTAAAGGAGGGATTTGATGTTTCTCAGTAATGTAGTGCATGATAGTATGGATTTAAAATGGATTACTCATAACATCGTAAGAATGAAATGGATCATCCAATTTAATCCCATTTGATATATAATTCATCATCATTAAATCTATATATATATATATATATATATATATAATTTAATTTAATTTAATTGATTTTTATTATTTATTTAATTTAAATTCAAAATTTCATATATGATAAAATAATATGAAAACAAGTTATATAAAAACACATCAATGTTTTTATATGGTCAAAAATATATTATTTTATATGAAAAAAATACATTTTAATTAAATTAGTTAATTGGGAAAAAGTGATCCAAGTTTCATATCAATAAAAACTTTGAAGAAGGAAGATTACTACAATTAACCTACGAGTAAGTCAAAATTAACCTACAATTAATTTATTTATTGTAAATATTTTGTAAAATTAATTCTAGGGTCATAAAAGCCAACAAAACATTGACTTGTTAAACATAGTAACTCTCTACCTGGAATTTGTCAAAGGCATTGTTAATTTATCATAAATCTTTTGTAAAATTAAATTAAGGTAATCAAGACAAACATATTCTATTATATTAATTAATTTTGATGATAAATATATGATAATTTTATTTTGATGATAAAAATATGATAATTTAATTGCTTGATAAAATGATTTTTCATAAATAAAAAATATGTGTATAATTGTTCTATGTTTTTGTCTTTTTGTTTGTAATTGGGTTATAAATTATTGGATACATAGATTTGAGTGGTTAATTTTGTATAATTTGAGCGTCCCAAGGGTTTTCAACACTTTGAATCCATTTATACATCCAAAAATGCAATTTAAAAACTAAAAGTAGTGATTTCGTGCAAATTTATGTCGTCGGATTCTAGTGAAAAGGAAAAAAACATAAAACAGTTAGAGAACGCCATAAAAAAATGGAAATGGTAATATAGATTGTTCAAAATGTCGATAGCAACTTCTACATTAAATTGTTGTGCACCTTATTTAGCTACAAAGTTCATTATGATATTCCCTTGAGCTACGTGTTAGGGAGTGGAAGCAAAATGTAGCATAAACATAGCATAAAACTAAGAAAAACAAACCAAACACAACACAAAAACAATCACACAATTGACATATTTATTTATGTGGAAACCCAATCCAGGAAAAAACCATGGGCAATGATAATCGGTATTCTTATTATTCAAGGGATGATTATAATAGCCATCACATGTATACAACCATCCTCTCCTCACATACATACTTCACTCCATAGTATTGTGTCTTTCTCACACACTCTACAAACATTGCACTCTCACCTCTATGGGTATGCTCCTATATATAACATCTCTCAAACAATTAGACAAACTGATTATAATTAGATCCACCAGTTACACAACTTCTTCATAAAAGAGTGGATGCATGCACATTCCTAATATAGTTGATATGCATGTGCATGTGACCGCATGGGAAATTGGTTGGCATGTTTCCAACAATATCCACCTTGACAACAATTTTCTTGATATATCATGAAAAAATTAATTCATAACCTTTTCTTCAATCCAAGAGAAGCCAAACGCCATCATATATTCTCTAAGAAAATTGGTTTTGTAAACATGTTTGCTGAATTCACTTTTGTATGGACCTTTTCCAAAGCCACTCCCCCTTCATCAACAACATGTCTTACAAAATGGTATTTGATAGAAATATTCTTCGTCTTATTGTGATAAGATGGATTTCTTTCCAAATGAATAACACTTTGACTATCACAGAATACTTTCACTTTGACTTGAATCCTTTCAAACTGAACCAACAAACATTTTAACCAAATTTCCTCCTTGCATGCATGTGAAGCAGCCATATATTCTACCTCAGTAGTGGATAAAACAAATACGTTTTGAAGCTTTGACATCCAAATAACGTGTCCTCCTGCAAGAGTAAATACATATCTTGAAGTGGATCTCTTTTTGTCCAAGTCACCAGCAAAATCTGAATCTACATAACTGGAAACTGAATCACTGGAACCATCATAAGTGATATAATAATTACTTGTGCCTCTAAGATATCGAAGCACCCATTTCACTGTTGTCCAATGCTCTTTACCTCAATTTTCCATGTATCTACTAACAACACCAACTGCATGTGAAATATTTGGTTTAGTACTCACCATCGCATACATCAAACTTCCCACTGCATTAACATATGGTGCAAGAGACATATAATCATTTTCTTCGTCATTACTAGGACATAAACCTAAAGAAATATTGAAATGGGAATCCAAAGGGATCTGTACAAGTCTCACATCACTGATACCAAATATTTTAAGTATTTTCTCCACATACTTCTATTGTGATAACCACAACTTACCATTTTTCATGTCTATGTGTATCTATGTGCCTAATATTTGTTTTGTTGCTCCTAGGTCCTTCATATCAAATGCCCTATCCAACTAAGCCTTTAACCTGTTGATTTCAACCATCAAGATTTCTTACCACAAGCATATCGTCAACATATAACACCAAAATAATGTACATTCCATTTTCCAACATTTTAAAGTAAACACACTGATCATATTCACTTCTTGTAAAATCTAGGCTCACCATGAAGGAATCAAACTTCTTATACCATTTCCTGGGAAACAATCTCAAGCCATACAATGACTTATTGAGTTTGCAAACAAAACTCTTATTGCGATCTTGAAAAAACCCTTCTGGTTGTTCCATATATATATATATATATATATATATATATAT
>JASDQU010737387.1:145555-180789 GCA_032191745.1 Picea mariana | reverse complement strand
CTGCTATCTTAACCCATCCTTCCCCCCTCAACCTAAAAACACGATTGCCACAAATCTTGCCCCTCCACAAGGGGCATGGTAGGTACCCCTCATCACAAGGGGTCTTCCTCGAATGTTGCCATTTTCATGTGTGACCAAATGGTCAATTTGAAAACATGAGCCAAGAATTACGACATTCCCCGGTCTTCTCATGCTGCATCAGAACAAACATCTTCTTCCTCGCCTAGTGGCCCTCTTCAGATTGAGAAACCATCTTTTTGTGCTTCGATTTTCCACCCAAAGGGTGTTCTTTAATGCACAACACATAATCCCAATACTCGGGCTTACCACAATTACAATATTGTGGAAGACTTGGCCCAAGCACCTTGTGACATGTCGGCTCTTGAAGTCCTCCAAAGTTGCCCCATGTAGTGAAAATCCTTGCTAGCTGCCATAGATTCGATTGATCCCTTGGAGTCGAGTTTGATAACCTTTGATATCTGTCGGGTTACTCATATGATTTCTTATGGAATTACATTGCTTCCATATCCAAGATCATTCTTCTTGCAAGTTCAATGTTCACACAACCAAACAAATTCTTAGTTTCTCATGCACATTACACTTTCATTTTACACTTGCAGTGGCTCACATACATTTTTTAAAATTGTGCATACTAACAATTACATCCCTTTTGTTCACCAATCATATGAAATGGAATGATAGAATCATTCCTTATACATGCATTTTTTTAGCATACCAAGCTCTTTATAATGCATGTAAACTTCATAAGAATTCAATCAATGTGCCAATGTCCATGACCACATTCACACACAATGCATCCTTGCTTGTTTTCATATTGCCACATTTTATGTTAGTCACTTTTCCATGGTGTTTTGAAAATCATCCAACCTCTCACCCCATGGATACTTTATTCACATCCATTATTATAGTAGGAGTATGTCTCCTTCCTCAAGCTGATCATAACCTAAAATTAGTACACATACATGAAATTGAAATTTCACATAATGCATCCATGCATTCTTTCTTTGTTGGTAACCAAGGTGTCAATATTCATGGCCAACAATTCCTCTTTTTACCATTTTCACAACTATGTTGGAATACTGGAAGGTCCTCCTTCCATAATGGGAATTTCAATACCTGCAAAAAGAATCTCCTCAATGCATTAAAAATATGTGCCACTTATGTGCACAACTATTTATTCACTCGTGATTATCCAATTCAACATGACATAACTATTCATGCATATATTGCAATATTTTCAAAATCCATTTTAGTTTGTTACCAGATGTTCCTTCCTATTTCATACCCCACCTGGGTATTAATGACATACATGCAATCAATTCACAATAATAAAAACATATAAGACATACTTGAAGGAAAATCCTTGCCCAATTCCTTCTATATTTCATGCCACAAAGTCATGATAAATTTATACATGTATGGCTACCAACAACTTTTATGATGTTACCTTATTAGTGGTGCTTCATGGGGACTCCTAAATTCCCTTCACCAATTCCTTAATCAACAACCCTCTTGTACTTATCCTCTATACGAGGTTGTCCACCATTGGAAACTATGTCCTCAATAGCTCCAATCCTTCATACACACAACAATTAGTAACACAATTTATATGAACCATCAGGCCAAATGATAAGGCATGTAGCACAAGATATTCAAATCAGCAAGCGTTTATTAGATATGTCCTAGCATATCTATATGCACTCTATCACATTATTCCTCAATATGTTCACTAGTGCAATAATCAAAATATTTTAGTTGGTTGTACTTTTAGACAACCATCAACATTCTCATGTCGGAAACATTTACACACATTTTTTTTCTCATTCTAAAGAAATACCATGATCAACAAGACATGAGTCAAACGATTATCCCTTTTCCTAAATCCTTTGTATAGTATGGAATTATTAGCATAGCTGAGCCATTTCCATGACCTATCTTCCATGTGCAATCATGGAATTAACTAAATCATTCATTTAAACATCCTCATTGATTTAATTGCTCTCACAATTGTTCTTTTAAAGCAAGACAATTCTGTGAAATAGATCAGACTTTATAATGAGAAAGGTGTCCCCCTTTTTCTACATTATTTTTGTATTCTGCCCCTTTCCTGGGCCTGCCTACTCTATTTCCTTGAGTAGTCCTAGTCAAGTTTAACTTGACATGTTCTCACTTAGATAACCCATTCTCCTTGGATGTACCAACATACTACACTATTAATATTATCTTATTAATTTTAATCAAAACAAGGTGCATTATGCACATAAACCAAATGAAATCAAAATTATTAACATTTTAGCATTTGCATGTCTTCCACACATGCATATTTTTCAAAATGTAATCCGTGATTCTTATGCAAATAGGTCTTGTAGCCAATTGTCTAATTTCCCACCAGTGATTACTTTTATGTTTCTATTCTCTTGACATAGTATTTACATAGCCTAATCACATAGAATACTTACTCAACATATAACCTTCCTTGTTGCTTATCTATTAACACCTAAAATGATCTCAACCCATGAATTAGCATCAACTTCATCATTTCAATGATTTACCCAATTTTTCCTAAAGAATTATAGGTATGCATACATTCAACTACACATTCAAACATGTACATTTATTCTATCATCTTGCATTCACATTGTGATTCCATGCACTTAACCATTTGCATCAACATAATGTGTGTGTCTACCATTGACACACTTACAATTTCACATGCATATATCTTTAAAACAATTTAATTCATGATTGCTCACAATAAATTTTTAAAGGCATAATCACAATCATATTTCCTTATTCCATAACAATAGAGAATTCTTTCTCATTTTCTCTTTCTTTATTTTACACTAAATCTTTCTGAGAAATGGCATACAACCCCCCCCTCTCCAAGCCAGTTTTAAAACAATAATGATCAGACCCTTCCAGATAGGGCCTGCTAAATAAATAACAATGCTTCCCAAAACATTGAAAACACTATTCATGCTTCACAATTCAAGCAGTCATACCATGCCTTTAAGACTATGTGTGTGTGTGTGATGCAGGTGCACCACTTTCACATTTTTATATAATTCATATACATTTATTAAATATTAATATTGGTCTTCTCTGATGAGAAATTACAGTCATTCACAAACATAATCATAATTATGTTTCCCTCTTTATATGGCAAGAACCAACAAGGGATCACTCTTTCCTATCCACTATAAAATCATTCCACAAATCATAAAATACAAATAGGTAGCTGCAACATTACCTAGGGAAAAAGATACCAATTTCCTATCTCTTTTCATACCTCAAATAATTTTCAATAAGCAAACTTTTATTGAGGGAATTCCTTGCTTAAATTCCCTCTGAGTGCTACTTGAGCATACTAAGGCATACCTATATGGCTATCATCCTTATCTGGATGTTTTCTGAACCATTTGTCTTCTAGGGAATTCCCATGCACTCCCTTTTCTATACTCTGGATCAKAACCTCATTGATCCTTTTCCATATCTTCAAAGGCTATATGTATTCTGACCATTTTTTCTCTTCCATTTACTTGCATAAACATGCATTCATATCAAGWAATATATACACACATTCCTCCTTTACCAAGACTAGCAACAATCCAAATGTSTCYTTTTCCTTTTCTTGCAAACTTAAAGGGGATCTTGATGAACATTTCCTTCATCCTTGGAACCTCTCATTTCCAAGAAAATACATCATTATCACTCTTAAAATCTAACAAAATGTTTCTTTCACTATAGGTCAAATAAATCAAGCTTATCAATTTTCCATGAGTCCTCCAAGCATGAGGAATTATTTATACAACCATCAAAGTTAATAGGGATATATCAACCCATACTCATAGACAATATTATAAACTATTCAAAACAATATAGCTCATCCATTTTCAAGACTCATGCAGTCCTATAACATGATTCTACTTCTTCTGCCATTTACATTTAGATTCTACCATCAATATCGATCAACATATTCAATTTTTTGTAGGAGTATTTCTCATTCCAACAAGGTCATGGCATACTTCTGCTGCTCTAAATCAACATTATTATATTTTTTGATGTAAGAAAATTACATAAACAATATTTTTGCTCTGCAATCCTTCTTCTCAGGGAACTTATGTAGCTTGGTAATCAAGATTTTAATGTAGAGATTATTTATTATAGGCTCATTTTTGCCTTGATATATCAGTCATGTGACTATTCTCTGACCCATCTAAGCCTAGTGTTTGAACCTCAATTCTGATACCATTTGTAACACACCTAGCCCCCTAACCCTTCATTAGGTTAGAGTGGTGTCAAAATTTCCTCTTTCTCACCTTAATTCCTTTCCAAAAACGGATCCCATATATGGAATCTTCTCATCAAGAAATTTCCAACGAATGCAACCATGCTCAAAACAAATCTCGGGGTGGAAAGTTATGACCTCCTAAAGTTTCCAGGCCATCTTCGCCAAAGTCCACCTCACGCCCATGTGGCTCCCACATGGACCTTTTCCACCTGTACCATCCCGCATGGAACTTTTCCACCTGTACAATCCCACGTAGAAACACCTGGAGCTGACCTATCAGGGAATGAGTTCCTCCGACATTGCATGTTTATAGATGGAACTTAGAGAAATATCTATGCCCAACTAGGCACCGAGACCCCACGACTCCCCTACAACTAAGATAACTAGAATCCTTCCTGGTGGCCAGTTATGTGGTCCCTGGGACTTTACTCCAATTGAGAGCCTCACCCCATAGGGAGCCAGAACCCCTTCCTGACCGAGCACCAGACCCCCAGGAAATCCTTAAACACTCACCCCTTCTCCCTAACACACTTGATTTGATGGTCAAGCTAGTAGCTACAAAACATCGACCTGATGTGGCATGACTATTTCATCTTGACGTAACTCTGATATCATCGATACATGCTCCAACTTCCTCCTGATTGTAAACTAACAAAGGGAAAGGGTTGGAACTCTTATCGAAACCTTTCCCAACCAGTCATCAGGAAACCAAGGAAGAACATAGGGAGAAAGGGCTCAAAAACTATGGTGGTACGATGTTGATGGAAAAAAATGACCATGTTCAACATTAAGGAGATCACCTGGTCATGGCCCCAATTAGACCCTTACCCATTTGGTGTGGTGATTCCGACTGGTTAAATGGCTCTAATTACCCTTTTTATAAAACTAACCTAATATAAATATTAATCTAATCTAAAACCTAAACTAGCATTAAATCTACCCCTCTACCTGTTGATGTATAATAACACTTGCTTATACCAAGAAGCAAGAGAAAAGACTTTCCTTTTGCAGTTGCTTGAAAAGGTAATATTTGAGTTAGCTGAAATGAGGGTTCAACTAGACCACATGAAAGGTTTCTCCTACGAAAGAACACTTTCATTTAAAATAAATGAATCTATATCTAAATGCAGTACTATGTACAATAAAGAAACTAAAGAAAATTATTCTAACCTGGCACATAGGAAAAAGTTCCTAGACACCAAGTGCAATGATAATGTAAAATGGGGATTAAACATGAGATTAATGATTAATATTGACTTACATAAATAGTTCCAGTAACATGTATTATTTGATCTTGTTCATGCTCTATTCAACAAATTCATGCAGCTTGAAAGTGCAAAAGGATTAGCCATCATAATAGGAAATAGTTCACATATTGTGATAAATTTTAAATCAGATGCATATTAACAAATTCACCAGTAAATAGTTATCAAGATCCTTGCTAATATACACAAGTACATTCAATACAAATGACAAATTCATTTAATCACATAAGCAAATAGGCGATTACATGAACAAAACTTGCATAAATAACATTAGTGCTATGATATACAAATTCTGGAATAAATATGACAAATATGAGAATTAATCTTGCATTCAAACCAATGATAGCATACAAATTCAAATGAAAAAAAACCTCAAAATTATAAATGTTTCTTCAAGCTAAAATTCCACAAAAAGTCTCCCTGAATCCTTTAACTCTGTTATCAAAAGACAGATTTACAACAATTCATAACCTCCCTTCAGATATAGAAAATAAAAGAACATGAAGTAATCCCCAAAATCAGATCTAAACTCTGTAGATTCTACAAAAAAATTCCCCCTTACAATAATGCAAAGATTTGATCTCTTATGCAGAAATTCCCCCTCCCCCTCCGAGTCTCTTTATAATAAAGAGTTATGATATACAAAGATTATATCATTAATAAACATAAGATATATCTCCTCAAAATTAGGAGGGAAACCATATATAACTTATCGATTATATGTTCTAAATATATATGAAAAGTTGATTATATGTTCTAAATATATATGAAAAGTTTAATTCATAACTAAGTCTTTAACAAACTTTTTCAAAAATAAAGATCATAGTATCAAAAGATATTCAATAGCCAACATGCTTCTAACAAACAGTCAAAGTGCACTTGGCTTGATCGATTCCAGAGATATGAATCTTCTATTGAAAACCTCCAAATCATAAAATAGAACAAATTAGTAACTAACTCACTTTAAATAGTGTGGCTAGAAAATCTACAATTCTGTAGCTACTCTTAAATAAGCAAAAATAATTAAAAAATAAAAACGAATTCATACCTCAAACAAAATCTTATTTACAGAAACTGGACATTAATGTTGAGTATTCTTCGTAGGCCTATAATATTTCATCCCCCACAGGCTCAATCCTTACTACTGGTTCCATGAATACACAGATAACTCAACCAAGGGGGCTTCGAGCATTAGCATAGATAAGTAACACAAATGCAGAGAGGGTAACTTTCAACAAAACCCAAAGAAATGCATAGGTAATGAGTCATACTAATGACCATATACTTTGAACTTGAGTTACCAGACCTCAAAAGTAATATGAATGATGGATTTGACAACATGCAATATAGGTTTTATAAATTCAAAAATAAGCATGTTGCAAATATAACGTTCCATGTAATTGTTTAAGGTCTCGAGGTAATGGTCACTCATGGTAGTCATTAAATCGTTTTGATTGACAAGTATGCCACCCAACGACCAAGATTATTGTAATGATAGCTCGAGGTTCATACTATGGTAGTTATATGGTAATGTTTTTCTATTGATAGGGCCATAGGAATGAATTTTTAGAAGTGACCTTTACAATATCACCATTAGCGATCTAATCAAACCAAAAGGAATCGAAATATATGAAAACCATTTCAACTATTTTTCATAACTTAAATAAATCGAAAGTTTTGAATGATAGGATGTATGATCAACTTTTGAAGTGATAGGATCAAAGGGTTATTAGTAACATAACAAATTAATCAAACCAAAAGATAAAAAAATAAAAACAATTCTACCATTATACAAAACTTCAAATCATGTCATGGTAAAGATTAAGATTATAGTGATAAGGTGTAATGTAAAATGAAGCCATTCCTTTGAAATTTCATTTAGAAGTTCATAAGTAAGTTAGGAAAACAATAACCAACCATTCTTTTGAAATGTCATTTAGAAGTTCATAATTAAGTTAGGAAAACAAGAACCATTATGTAATAGTAAAAGGGAATTTACTCTTGAATTTCATCTTTGAAACATGAAGATAATGGTCTTTATTCAAATACAAACATAACATGAATTCACATACTAATTATTGAACGATATAGATAAATTCTTCGTAGTCTAAGTTCGTCTATATCAATATGAAGAATTGTCGTTAAATTCACTTTCAATAATTAGCGAATTCATAATAATGTCCAGTAGAAATCAAATCAATCACAATTATGACCAAAATATTTACATAGTTATATGCAAACCAATCAAATAAAAGGAACTCAAACAAAGATAAAGGGAAAATTTCTTATTAAAATGAAAAGGGACCCTAACTTTCTATCGACCAAAGAAGAAAATAAAGGGAGTTGTTGTTTTCGACAACAATTGGTGACATGCTGCGAGAACCAGTTATCTCTATTCACGAAAGGGAAAATAGTTAGATTACAGGAAGTAGAAAATTTATAAATTTTGAATATCAATGATAACTTCTTTATGATTAATTTTAAAGATAAGAAAAATACAACTGTACTCATACTTGTTCACTTGGTCTTTGTAGAGGGAAAGAGATTAAATTAATTTTAATTAAATATAAATGGGAGAATAATCTTTTGATTTGACTACTGAACAAAGTTTATGTACCATGAGTTAGTGCAATAAGTTCAACTCATCTTTCTATTACCCGACATTGCTTCATTTCCAGTGGGGTCCATAGCCCCGACGAAGTTGACTTGATACCATGTATACATTTACCTGCTTCCAGTGAGCATCCATAGCCCCGATGGGTTTGTATACACTTCCCACACCTTTTGGTGCTTTCAACTCCCTATGTATTGAAATTTATTAATCACCTTTTGATAAATATATTTGAGATTTATCTTAGCAATGGTGAATAGGAGGTGGGGTGATATTGAAAGTTACTTTGATATATTGCACCTCATGGGATAAACTAAGCCTTTCATCTTAAGATTTTCTATTCCCATTATTATAGATTTCATTTATGTAAAAAGTAAATTGACTCTGAAAAAACCTTGTTTCAAAATATTTTCCAAGGTAAATTTTCTTAGAAAAGATGATTTGATCATAAAGGAAGTGTTATCATGATAAAAGAATATGAATAATAAATTTTCTATCTTAAAATAATATAATAATGATGATTCTCTTTCATTAAGGATGTGTTGAGGGGTCCTAAATCCCTTTAACTGAACAACATGAACCAAACCCGCCACAGAGGCCCAATTAGACTTTGCAGCGTTTGATGGTGGAATGGTTCTTGAGATCTTTCGATCTGGCCGATTTACCGATGGGATTTACATAGTGATTGTCAAGATATCTTCTTATGAAAGTTCCTCCTCCAGTTTAAACATTCTCTTTTTTTCTTTTCTTTTATTAGATGGGTCTGATCAAAAGATGTGTGCTAGTATAGACCAACTGGTAAAGGGGGTTCTTAACTACTAAAGAAGGCTGAGCTTGGGATAATCCTTGGGATCAAGCATGCAGACAAAGATATTCACACCTGTGACAAGCCCAATACTAATACATTAACTTGCTGGTATTTCAATGATTGACTGAGATACAATTATCGTAAGAAAAACACGCATGCAATAAGATGATGGAAAGAAAAATAGTTTCCTTAGCTCTAGCATTAATCACACATTAACACAACGATTTTCTTTCATCATTAGAGATAATAAATACAAAAAATATTGAAACAACTAACTTATCAATAAACTCATAAACTCTTACTTGTTACAACATCCATTCATGAAATAAAGTTGGAAGTAATTCCTCCTCAATCCAATCACACAATTCCTTTGATGAAAAACAAAACTTGGTCTCCGGTCCTAAACCAGACTTCTCAATTAAGGTAGTTCAAAAGTAGTTCTTTACAATTCCAAAAACCAGGGTCCTTCCCAAAACCATCGACCCTTGCTAAAAGGTCAATCCTCTTATTTATCATGAATCATTGACTAAAAATAGCTATTATAAGTGCAACCGAAGTAAAACAAAATATTGCCACATGACGCTTTCATCTCTTTGTTCTCTAAGAATCATCAAATATTTTAACTGAAGTGGATGACTCTTCTCATAATATGACCATTTGACGAAGAGTTCCTCGCATGTGTGGGCATACGGGAACCTGTGCTGATCCATTGGGGCCAAAAGAATTTCTTTCATTTCTACTTCCCGTTCTCTGTACTTGATTATTTTAACACTCAACTGCTGCAGAAATGCTTGATCCTTAATCAGATGCTCCATGAACTGCTGTACTTGAATTGGCACCATGCTCACCATGTTTGTTATCTCTGATGTCCATGCTAAGTCTTGTTTTGCATGTTTCTTGACTATGTCATGCAGGTTGACAAAGTCTTTGGGTGAGCAGAATTCTGGGAGGCCGATGCCTTTCATCTCCTGATTAATATTTTCCCATCTCTTTTCGCACTCGGTCCATTTCTCCTGAATCTCCCACTGAGGTTCCTGGGCCATTTTTACCCAATATTCAGACGCTTTCCTCATCCGATCGATGATGCTATCCCTTAGCACCCGAATGTTGTTCTCTTCGACGTCTCGACCCTTTTGAACCGCGCTGATGTAATCGATCCTTTCTACTTCTTGGTGAGATTTATCATACAACCTTTCCACATCCTTGTAGGTCTCTAGTGCCATAAGGGTGTCTTCTTGGAAATTGGCTATAACTGCAGTGAAAATGTGTCGTTCATTCGTGAATTTGGCATAGACATCTTGGAACTCACTTCTCAAAAACACCATGGCCTGTGTGGAGTCCTGAATGTATTTTTCCAAATGGCGCAGATGCTCCAACTTGTTAAGTGCAACGACCATCTACTTTTCATCTCTTCTTTCTCTATCCAATGTGGAAAGCATGATAGCCCTCCCTTCGCCGATAATCTCAGATGTCTTGGCGTGTTCTGTGCTAAGCAGCTTCTCCTCCATGGTAATAACAATTGAGCTATCTAATGTGAGCCTCCTCTTCTTAGTGGTCCTCTTCATGATGGATTTTATCTTCCTATCATAGGCGATCGCTTGTATGTCGGTGACCTCATCAACAAGTTCAGGGATTTGTTGTTCTCCCCAGATTATAGTATCTCCTAAGCTCCCGACTGTGTGTATCTGTTCTAGGATTGGATTCTAAACTTCTTCCATATTTCCCAATGGATCAACCTCCATTTGTTTCTCATCGGCTGGTGAGGTATCAACCAAAACTGAAGAACCAGTGGTAGGTTTGGTACTTACTTGGTAATCGGTTGTCGAAGTGCCGATTTCTTGCTGTGGAATTTCCTCTTTCTAGACACCCGATCCTAGCTCATCCCTCGAGTTGTCTATTGGGGTTCCTTACAAGTCGAGTAGATCAGTGTCTAATACACTTTCGACCTCATGGTCGCTCTGGGTAAGGTTTTGAATTGAAGCATCGAGACCTAGGGTAGATTCTTTCTCGGGTTCCTTTTCCTTTGTAATCTACACCAGAGTTACAAAGGAAACCTCTGAACTCTCCTCATCATCATAGATGGTTATTAAGTCAAACAAGGGGTTTGGTACACTTGTACTACTTGGTGTCCTTGCTATCTCAAGATGGGTTGAAATTCACCCTAGTGATCTGATCTGTGGTGGTGGAACTTCAGGGTTTTCTAGCCAAGTGATTTCTTCAAGCTGTATTGGATATAAGCCACTTGGCTCTCCTTTGATTTCGATTGGGTCGTCAACATGAAACCTCGACATCTATACAAGATCAGGGTCATTCTGCAACTGATCAATGATTCTCCGTGCCCCTTCTATCAAGAGAAATCCTCTTCTTTGTGCCTCTGTAGTCTCTACTGCTCTGATTTCTTCCCTAGCTCTGAGGGCCTCTTGAGCCGTCTTCTGTATTTTATCCACATGATCATCCATTCTCATAGCCTTGAACCTGGTCATGTTCATATTGGACATCCTCTATACTACCTCCTCCCAGTCTTGAGCACATTTTGTGAAAATTTCATCCTCAAATTTGTCATGCGCATATGGTTAGCACGAGGATACCTGTGAACCATGTTGGGGGACCAGGCCTTTAGGGTCATGCTTTCAGAATTGGCCTATCGAGAACCTGAATTCAAGTTGGCTCAACCCTTCTTTTTTGGCTTGAGCAATGTCCTTTACCAAATAAAACCCCACATGGAAGCCGTAGGGTATGAAAGCCCACTTCTTGTCCTTGACTAGCGTGGTTTATAACCCTGTAGGATAGTTTGATAGTAGATTTCTCCCACAATGAGCTGGTCTGGGACATGAGCAGGGAGTATATGCGGTGCTCCAGTGGCCCCAAACACCCAGATATAGGTTGCACGTTCATCTAAATACTAGTGGCCTACCTTCGCTACCATTTTCTTAGCTGCTGCGGATAGTCTCGAACATTCCTTTTTAAATATAGTAAAATGAATACGGGCGATGAATTCATGGCAAATGAGTGCATAGGATTTTTGTACCTGTTCTCCCATAGTATGCTGAAGAAAACATGAACCGGGAGATCTGCAACATGCCAACTTAAATTCATGCTCAATTGCTTGGAAATTATGCTTCCCCTTCTCTCGGTGTCTGAGCCTGCTATACACAGATGCTCAATTTCTTGGAAATTATTGCCCCTTAGTTGAATCTCCTTCCATAGATCACCACTGTGTATTACAATGACATCCATGCTTCCGAAAACTTGGAATAGTCCTTCTATCGATACAGTCAATAGATGTGAGCCATAAAGTAGATGTAAGGCTCCCTCAGGTTAATTGTCCCATACCAACCATTGCTCCGGTTTGTAAATTTTTTCCTCCTTCCACCATGAGGCCATCAACCGGTTGGTGTCATGGAATTTGTTGAACTTCACCATGAATTCTGTGTTTAGCTGCTCCTCTGGGTATATGAATTTGTAGTACTTCTGGACTTCTGTTGGGAGGAAAAATCAGACCCACCTTCCATTATAATCGTTGATTAATCATTTATGCGCATATGTATGGTCGATTAGCCGCTTCAAAACTTCTATGCATGGGAAAACTAGGGTTCTGTAGGCTACCATGTGAAAATATGACCATCAGATATTTGGGAACACCTAGTCATCAAGCGCCCTTACATCTGGGTCGCTGTGTGGGATGCATTCCAAGTAGTCCTCCCGGGTGATTCTATTGAATAGGTCTTCCCACTGTGGGAGCATTACCTTGGATCTGATGTTTTCTTATGTATCACCAAAGACCATAGGTGGAACAAAATATTTATTTGTTGAGGTTTTTATGACCGGCTCCGCCCTCGGAGCGTACTAAAACTACCTGGAAGTACTAGGAGAAGAACCTTCACATGTTTCTACTTCCTTTATCTTGGGTGCTCTCGACGAGCGTCTGGTGGCTGGATTTCCCAGAGGCATTTCCATGCAACTTAGAAAATAGTTAGAGATTGTGCAAGAAATCAAATGCATATATAACAAATCATGACCGTTGAATTGACAAACTTGAACACATACCTATGCTTCTTGTTTAACCTGGTTTTGATAATCTGAGAATCAATATAGTCTCGAGACACTTGATTTGCTTCTTCAAATGCTTTGGAATTAGAACTTGTGTGCATAATGAAATTGTTCAAAGCCATTCTAGAGATTTTAAAAGGGAAGAAATTATCTTGTTGCATCAACCATTCAATTTAGGTTATGAGTGCAGTTCTATTAAATTTGCCACCAGATAGTTAAAGACGTTTAATATTAAATTTGATCATAGGTTGATAGTGCAGGCGCGGGTTGTAACGTGGCCTATCAATGATTTCAAATCACTATTGTTCAATCGATGCATGAGGTAGCATAAATGCGGGATGAAGCATTATCTGATCTATTAAATGTCAGAATCCGATCGTATCTTGTGCTGAAAACATCTCATCATTTCGCTAGTCTAGCTAGTGAGTCAAGGGTTGGGGTTCTGCTTTGAACACTTTTCGTTGATATCTCCTCGCAAAAGCTCCGCTGCCAAACAATCTTTCCATATAGAGCTGATGTGGCAAGGTTGACTTGGAGGTGTGACTAGGACATAGGAAACCTTAATATGACTTGAGACAAAAATAGGCCGTACAACACCCCCATGTGAAAAGGACATGTGGCACTCGAGACCGACGTCTTCGTTTACCTGTGTTATTCAGAATCAAGACTTTTCTTAAGCTAAACGTTATAAAAATCGATACTATCTTTTCGACGCCGAAAAGTATCAAGGATCAGTGATCGACGATAAACCTATCCAAGTGTTCCTGGATTGACTCTCTTGAAAATTTCTCGATGCCAAAAGTGTATTGGGGATCGAAAATCGATGATATGTTTATCACAGAAACAATTGATTGTTTTAAACCTTCTAGATTTCCCCGACCCTAAGCAAGCACATCGGTCATTGGCTATCAGTGGTTTCTTTATGGATTTTGTCAATGTCTATTCATCCCATACTCTTCCGACATTGATGGGGATCGACTATTTCCTAAATATTTGTGGCGAATAACTTACGCAAACCAACTACCTTCTATCGATGCCAATGGTGCATTGACGATCTACGATTAGTGTAACTGTGTGGCCACTTTACTTGCTTGAATTTTTTCGACGTCGAACACAAGCGCGTTAATCACAATGTTAGTTGTAGATTCTTAGTTAGGGTGTCATGTTATTTTAGACACAAGGTTTCATTTAACAAATNTCAAATAAACCCAACTTGATTGATAAGAGTCGTGAAAACAAAACAAAATAAACCATCCCCCAAAGTGAACTCAATTTAGACAGTAAAAGAAAACAACTGGTACCCAAAAAAAGACAGAATTTCATAAGACTTTTTAGGGTGTGTTGATCACTGAACAAATGGTGATTTACTGGGCGAAAGCATAATCTCTGTTCCTTCCTCGAGCTCAACTAATGCAGAAGCTGGTTAACAATATAACTGGTTTTGATTTTATCAGAGTCTCTCCCATCCTTGCGTTTACAATTCCCCCGATTCGTGAATCCGGGCCCACCCATAGAGTTTCAAACTTTATTCAGCCTTCGTTCCTCTTGACCATGACCCACGCCTCTTTTTAACAAAAGACGAGTAAATTATTCACTGGCAACATGCCTTTAGTTATCATCATTCACTTGCTGCGGTGTCGCTCCGCTGCCAGTGAGCGTCCATAGCTCCGATGGAGTCACCCCGACATCACAGACCTTTCTCCGCTACCATCGAGTGTCCATAGCCCTGACGTATTTATCTGCATACCCTTTATTACTTTTCACTCATTTGATATAATTGATTTATTTTTGGGCAGATATGCCTTGAGCGAGTGGGAGAGGAGGACATCTGTTATCTGCAAGATGAGATGTTTAAGGTGAAATTATTCCTAGCTCTCTCTTGAGGGACATGAGGTCCTTTCCAAATTTCCATCTTTCCCTTTAGGTTTTACCAGATCACCATGCAGATACTTCATCACTTTCCAAGGTCGTCTATTTGCGAAGGTCAGATACAAAACTCTTTTAAGAAAAACACAATTTTCCCAACGTTTCTTGTGTTTCATGTAAGCGTGAGTCAGGAATAGAGTTTTATACACCATATTGATTAAGGTAAGCCAATGCATTGAATATCACAACTTTATTGCACAAAAAATACCACACAAAAGAAAAACAGAAATAAATTACTCTTCAATCAACCTACCTAGCACCTACAAATAGAATAACATGAGAACACACATTTTTTTTTTTAACAAAAATATTGTTTTAGCGCTTGGCCATTCACCAAGAGGGTGTTGAGTTCCCCCTCAGATTTTGCAACCGATACGTTCCTGCCCCAAGTTTCTCGGCTACCTGGAAAGTTCTGAGCCATAGATTCTGAAACTTTGAATGTCTTCCCTTCAGTTCATTTTCTCTATCCCATTTCAGGACCAAGTCTCGTACTTCAAAATTCTTCTCTCTGGCCTTATGCTTGTCAAACCATATTTTAACTATCTACTGATGAGTGACAAATTTTGATTTTTCTTTCTCCCTTTCTTCTTCCATCATGAGGAGGGTATCAATTCTCTGTTGAATAACTGATGAGGGTTGTCCTCTAGATCCTTGAGCAAGCTGAAGAGATGGAAGATATATCCCATTCCGGAGAATGGATTCTTGTCCGTATACCATAAAGTATGGGGATTTACCTATATCTTCCTTGGGTGTTACTCTATCGGCCCATAAGGCATTATGAAGCAAACTATGCCAATTCCTCTGATTGTCTGCAACTGTTTTCTTCAAGATCCTCACTAGGTTCTTATTGGTTGATTCTGCCACTCCATTCCCCTATGGATAATAGTTTGTAGAGTATCTGATTATGATTCATTTTTCTAGATAAAACTATGTTAGTAGGGTGGAAGAAAAGTAAGCGACATTATAAAAAACAAGAACGAAAGGCATACTGAACCTAGTGATAAACTGTTGTTCTATGAATTGGATTACCACCTTTTCGTTCACGTGAGTCTGAGGGATGGCCTCTTCCCATTTCGTGAAATAGTCCGTAGTGGCCAGTATGTATCTATGTTGTTTTGAAGAGCTCGAGGTAATATCCCCTATGAAATCTAACCCCCATTTCTCGAATGGTATGGATATGACCACTGGTTGGAGTGGGACAACTGATCTCTTTTCCCACCCCACGCATATTTGAAAAGTTTAATAGTTTCTAGCATATGTGTGAGCATCCCTAAACAGAGTAGGCCAGTAATAACTGGCTCTCAATATCTTGTGAGTGGTGTTATTCCCTGCTAAGTGTCCACCCACAGGACCATCATGGAGCTCCTTCAGAACCCTGTTTGCATCTTCATGTTCAAGACATCTCAAAAGTACCCCATCATAATTTACACGGAAGAGCACCGAATTTATGAGGCGACATTGTGCCGATTTTAGTCTGAGAGCTCTCCTTTCCTTAGGTTTTAGGTTTTCTGGGCAAGTCCCATGATGCGGGAGATAAATTGGTTTTCCATACCAAGACTCCTACCCTGGGGGAATATATAAAGCTTCGCTACACCTTAACACCAATTCATTCTCCTACCCAGATTCTTCATTTACTTGGTCTTGGGCTTCAACGACCAGTTTACACAATCCCTGTCCCTTAACAAGTTTTGTAGGTTTTATATCTAAATCAAATTCTTGGACAATTGCCATCCAATTTCCTCTTCTTTCCCCCATCTTCTGTTGAGTGAATAGGGATCGGATTGCGAGATGAGGCACAATGACTTTGGTGTGATTTTTTAGGATCTAAGATCTGAAATGTTTTAATGCTTTGTATATCACATAAGCCTATTTGTCTATAGAAGGGTAATTTAGTTCGGCCCCTTGGATATTAGTGCTCATAAATGAGACCGACGCCTCATTGTTGTCATCATCCTTCTGAGTCAATATCACAGCTAAAGATTGGTCAGAGGGAAAAGTATAGAGAAAAAAATATTTGCTAAAGTTGGGACTTCGCAACACTGGAGCTTGAGATATCATAGTCTTGATATTGTTGAAAGCATCTTTTCGCTCGTCATCCCACTTAAACTCAACATCCTTGCGAATAATTTTTTGTAAGGGTTTGATTGTTTCAGCGAAATCGGGGGTGAACTTCCTCACAAAATTGATTTTCCCGAAGAAGGATTGCATAGCCTTTTTTTTGTGGGATAAGGGAAGCTGAGCTATTGCCTTAATTTTTTTTGGGTCTATACGAATTCCTGCTTGAGATATAATATGACCTAGTAATTTCCCTTCCTCGACACCAAAGATAATTTTCTTAGGGTTTAAATATATACCATATTTTCTACACCTTTCAAAAATCTGGGTTAGATGTTGGATGTGATATTCTCTATTCTTTGAATACATAGTCACATCGTCCAAATAAACTAATAAACACTTGTTGATCAATGCCCAAAAAGCTACGTCCATGGCCCTCTGGAAGGTTTATCCTACGTTAATTATCCCAAAGGGCATGCGTTTATAAGCGAAGGTTCCCCACTTGTTTCCGAAGGTAGTTTTTAATCGGTCTTCCTATGAAACTAGAACCTGGTTGTAACCTGAAAAACTGTCTAGCAAGGAGAAAATCTTAGAACCAGACACGGTCTGCAAGAGATATTTCATTGGTGGGACTAGGTAGTTATTCTTTTCTGATGCTCTATTGAGGTTTATGAAATCCACACACAGGCGGATTTCCCCAGACGTTTTCCTGACATGAACCAAATTTGCTACCCAGGTAGAGTGTCTAACCTGAAAGATAATTTTAGCATCTAGTAGTTTCTTTAACTCTTGACACATGAGGGGTTCCAGAGATGGGTGGTACTTCCAGAGCTTCTGTCGAAAGGGTTTTACTCCAGATTTTAATGGGATTGTGTGTTGAAAAACATGAGTGTCATAAGTTTTCATATCTCGGTAGGGCCATGCAAAAGCATCTTGACATTGTCTGAAAAGTTGAGATAGGCTTTCCTTTCTTCTCTCGACACTATCTTGCCTAGATTTATATTTTTAGGGTTTTACGGGGTTCCTAGATTTATAGTCTCGTACATGGGACTTGAGCTCCCTATATTTTTGTTTGTTGACCCTTTAAATATTTCCCTTAGGTCAAAGAGGTTCTCTAAATTGGCTACCCCTTTCAATATCATGTGAGACTTGGGTTTGTTAATAAAGTGATCTGTTTCACCTCTCCATTCATGGGAATCAATTTCTACTATTTTCTCTTAGAATACTTCATCATCAATAGCTGGGGATGTTGGCATAGGGGCAAACCCAAGGTTCACTCCAAGAGCGCACCAACAAGCCCTAGCTATTGGCCCTTTCGGCAACACCTGCGAAGCAGATGCAGTCTCAACCTTAGCAACTATGAGGAGGTTGCAGGAAAAAGATGTCTACAATCAGGGGAATATCAAGTGGATCTAATACAACAACAAGGAAACATTCATATATCCCTCACCAAGATTGATCTACCTTGCACAGTTATAGATCTGATCTAATTACAACAATGCAAATAAAAATATAACAGTGACAGAGATCAAAGCATCAATCACACACACAACACAAGATGTACATGGTTCACCCTCTCTCTAGGGATACGTCCACAGAACTGTGCTTATGATTTATTGAGGGAATGCATATAGTTCTTGTTTTCAGTCTCAGCTAGCAGATATTCTTTCTTCTCTCTCTTTCTCTCCCCTTCATGTGCACCCAGCTGCAAGACTTGACCTTCACACACAACTGAAGATCTTACAATACCAGAAGGCTCTCTCACTTAGCACTTCTCTCTCTCAATACAATAATATCTCACCACAACAATAGAGCTAGATCAACAAAAATATCGTACCAACCCAACCTAGGCCCTTTAGACCTCTATTTATACATTACAATCATTCACTGACAACCCTAGGCCGAAACTAGGTGCCAAAACCCTAGATACCAAAACCCTAGGTGTCTAAAACCCTAGGTCAACTTGACCCACTTTTTTCGGGCTTCGCCAGCCTGTCTTTCCCTCCTTCTCACGCGGTGCTCTAAAGCATCCAATGATGGATTTTTCCACTTGCTGAGTTGTCCTCGATCCCTCTTCCTTGCTGATCTTTCATCCTCGATCTCCTCGTCCAACGACTTGCATTTCCGTACTTCACTCCATCTTTTTTTCTCTTTTGTTCACTTCAACCCAGTGACAGTCACTGTGTCTTCCGCGAAGTTTGATTTTCACCTTTTCTTCCTTGTTCTTCACTTCCTTCCATAACCAAGGGCCAATAGGCCCCCAACATTCACTTGTGACTCATCCCGAGGCACTTTAGATCTGATACTTCTATTTTACTTCGACTTTGGACTGTGCAGGGCAGCCTTTGCTTTCTGCTCTATGCCTCCTTCCAATCCTTGTGCAGACTGTATTTTTTGTGTCTGGTACCTAGTTTCAACTGCAACTGGTACCTAGACCCTTTTTCTTCTTGCTTTTATTGAGGTCTGCAAGGCATCTGGTTTCCGTAGTACAACTTCAATCGACTCCCATTCACTAATCTTTCCTTCCACTCTCCATTCAATGCCTTCAGCTGCGTAGCTCCCCCTTCGGTATCATAGGTGACCTCATATGGCCTGAGCCAATGCATCCTGAACTTCCCTGGATGTTTTGTAAACTTACTGTCATACAATAATACTAAATCACCCTACTTGAATGCCTTCTTCTTGATGTGCCTGTCATGATAGGCCTTCTCTCATTCCTTCTGAATCTGCTGATGGAATCCTACAATAAATCTGTCTTCTTCCAGTTCAACCAACTGTGCAAGCCTCTCACGAACAGTGCCAGTATCATCCATGTCTATAAATGTAACAATTCTTAAGCTTGGCACCAAGTATTCCATCGGGACATCAACTTCAAGACCATAAACCAACTTGAAAGGAGTCTGCATTGTTAATTTCTTACAAGTGGTTCTATAGGCCCATAATACTATAGGTACTCTTAACTCCCATTCATCCCTATTCACACTTCAAATCTTTGTCAGTGCGGTCTCCAAGATCTTGTTGAATGCCTTAACTGTTCCATTTGCTTGTGGATGGTAAGGTGTACTCCTCTGATGGTGGACTGCAAGTTCTTCAGTCAGGGCTTCAACTGTATTATTGATGAAGTGTGTGCCTTGATCACTCATAAGGGTCTTGGGGCATCCAATCCTGGTTATTATGTCATCAAATATAAAATGCGCAGCTGTAGTTGCACTACAATCCTTTACTGCTCTTGCTTCAACCCATCTAGTCAGGTATTATGTCACAGTAATTATGTACCATGTGCCTATGCACTTTTTGAGTGGGTTTATGGGTCCCACAAAGTCAATGGCCCACTTTTGAAATGCTTGTAGGGTCATCTGTAGTGCTAATGGAATTTCATCTATTCGAGATGGTTTTCCAGCTCTTTGGCATACATCATAGGCTCTGGAATAATCTTTAGCATCTCTGTGTAAGGTAGGCCACCAACGACCATCTCTAAGAACCTTCTGTGCAGTTGCTTTCCCTGTGTAATGTCCTCCTGCGATGCCTTCGTGAGATTCTGTGAGGATTAGTGGTCGCTCTGTCTCCATAAAACACCTTCTTAATATCTCATTGGGTCCCATCTTGTATAGCTAACCAACTATCAATGAAAAGTCTGCAGTGCGCACCACTAGCTGTTTCTTCTGGGGAATTGTATACTCACTAGGTGCCATTCCTGTCGACAGGAACTGGACTATGTATGTGAAGTGGTCATCAATATTTCTAATGGCGAGCAGTTGTTCATCCAACAATGTATCCTCCAAACTGGTGGGTTCTTCGCCATGTTCCAACCTTGAGAAGTGGTCATGGCCCTTGTTCATTCTGCCTGGCTTAACTATGATCTCAAAATTATATTCTTGAAAAAATAGAATCCATATGCATATTTTCCCCCCCAACATTGGCTTTTTGACTAGGTACTTCATCGCATAGTGATCTGTGAACATTTTAAAGTGTCCTCCCAACAAGTAGTGGTGGAATTTCTGCAGCGCGTACACCATGGCTAATCCTTCTCTCTCTGTAGTGGTGTAATTAACTTCAGATGTAGATAGCTTCCTGCTAGCAAAATCTAATGGATGGTCGATATCCCCTTCTCCAGGTTGTGCCAATACTTCTCCTAAGGCAATAGAAGACACATCGACATGCACATGAAACTCCTTGCTCCAATCTGGAAAGACCAGAATGGGCGCAATTACCATCATATGTTTCAGTGTGTTGAAGCTTTGCTAGCATTCGTCTGTCCAACCAAACTGACAGTATTTCTTCAACAAATTCTCCATCGGTGCTATGATATGAGCATAGCCTTTAATGAATTTCCTGTAATAGCCAATATGTCCTAGCGCAATGAGCATTTGTTTGACTGAATTAGGAGGTGACAAATCAACTATGATGGCGATTTTAGAGGGATCTACCAGTAATCCTTGCTTGCATACAATATGACCTAATAGCACTCCAAAATGGTGAGAAGAAGATGCACTTCTTCAGATTTAAAGAAATTTGACACTGCCTACATTTATCCAACATTAGCCTTAGACATTCAATATGGTTTTTCAACAAACTAAACACAGTCCAATCATCAAAATATGCTTCTAAAAATTTATGAAAAAACTCTTTGAACGCTTCGACCACCACCCTAGAAAAGATGGCTGGGGCATTCTTCAATCCAAATGGCATCACTGTATATTGGTAGGATCCCCATTCTATGGAAAACATGGTCTTGTGGAGATCCTCTTTGGCAATCCAGATCTGATGGTATCTTGAAAATCCATCTGTAAAAGAATATACCTCCTGGCCTCCCACATTGTCTAATACTTCATCAGTGAATGGTGTAGGGAAGGGGTCATGCAGACACGCATCATTCAACTTTATGAGATCTACGCAGATCCTGATCTTGCCTGTCTTCTTGTCTTGTACCACCATAGGGCTGATCCACTACGACTCTTCGACAGGTTCAATAATCCCTGCTTCCAGCATTTTTTCGAGCTCAATCTTCACTTTTTCCTTATATTTTGGGTTCAATATGTAGGGTCTTTGCTTGACTGTATTCACACCTGGTTTCAAAGGTATCCTCATATCTCCCATAGGACCTTAGATACCTTTCATATCAGTGAAATTGGTCGGAAACAAGTCCTAATATTCATGCAACAACTCTGTAATCTTGTCAATGGTAGCAACATCCCAGTAATCTCTGACATTGGCAAGATTTGGTGCCTCCTCTATCCCAATATTGAGTTTTTTTTATCTTGATTGGATGACCAATAAATGGTATCTCAACTCCCAATCCTTCTACATCTCTTTGGCCTTTTTTTTTAGTGATGTTTACCTTCCTGGGATCATCATCGTCGACATTGATGTTGTAGCAACTCTGCAATTTTTGGAGAGGCGCAATCCATTCGTCCTCTTCTTGTTCCATAGGGAGGCTAGATGCCTATTCAAATACCTTCTATCTCAGAATCTGTAATGCTTGGTCTACTGAAGGATATTCACTTTCAAATAAAGAGGTGGTTACAAAATTCTGAATCATACCCTCCCAGTCTGCAGTGAAGATGCATAACTGCGCTTGAAGGTACCAGTTGATAAGGGTTGTGTCTAGCGTGTTAATGAATTTGTGCACCCATTATTCTTGGGGAATGTCACTCCAAGCATCTTCATAGCTCCGCACATGGTCTTTTGGGGAGCTTCGACTTGTGCACCTTGCTTTGCATGCTTCTACTTGTGTTGAGAACCACACTATCATCAAAGTTCGGCATTGTACCCAGTCTGTAATATTTCTTTTGTGGGTTCCCCACCATCTTGTTGGTGTGGCTTTCAGGGCCTCATTCATTTCCAACAACCTCTGTTGTGTTGGTACACTTGCTTCAAAATCTAATAGCAAGGCTTCTAAAGGGTTTAGACCATCAAATGTAGGTAAGTTACTTAGTGTTGTGCCCATCCAACGAACTTCTATGGTGAATTTGGCACATCTTCTGGTAGATACGTCATACATATGGTTCTGCCAGTTCTCTAGTGCTTCTTTTGAATCTAATGAACATGCGCTATCACTTCACCAACTCAGATTCCCATCGGCTGTAGGGTTGATGTAATCCTACTGTCTAGCTGTCAGTTTGTATATGTTTTCCAGTTCGTATGCATGGTCTTCTTCTCTGATGGGCTCTGTATATCGCGTACCCTCATATGGATCTAAGGGTGCAATGACCTGAAGGCCATCTCTTTAAAATGTCATTCGTCTTTTCTTAAAATCAACCACTATGGATTTATCGAAGGCCCAATCAATTCCTAACAATGTAGGGTAAGGGCAACTATCATCAACAATTTCAATTACCTCTAAATCTGTGAATGTTCTCACTCCATCGATGTCCACAGGGACATGTTCCAATATGTGAAAGGGGATGATAGCTTGCTGGTTAGCCATCCTAAGCCTGATAGGGGAGCATATTAGCTTCGGTTTTCCCATCAGTGCCCAATTTTGCTTCGTCATGAAATTGACCTCCGACCCTAAGTCAAGGACCACATAGTCTATATCATACTCTCCTATTTGAGAATTCAAGTGTAATTCTTTATTTGTCCTTCACCTTTTTCTGATTTGATGTACGACCTTATTCAATAAGGGGTCTATCTTTCCTAGTTCATACTGTCTGATTAAGTTCTGTAGCTCTTGTACAATGCCTTTATCCTGAATCAACTTAACATAGGTGCTTAAAAATTCCATGAGTTTGCTTACCTCTTTTCCCTCTTGTGGCAAAGCAGATTGATCAAATGCCCAAGGAATTTCATATTCTTTTATTTCTGGCTATATTTTTGATGAGGAACCTTGATCTTCTTTAAACTCTTGTCTTGCTTCCTCAAAGATTTGTCTTTCTTTCTTTGCATCAAAAGTTTAGGTCTTCTCTGTAGCCTTTCTGATACCTGAGTCTTCTGCAATATTTCCTTGAGTCATTCTATCTTCTTCTGTAGCAGCGCCTCCTCAAGTGATAACAACAACTTTAGGGTCTTCCTTGTGAGGCTCAGCATATATCAATTCCACTTGTGGATTCTACTGAGGTCCTCGTCTTTCCTGTAGCTTAGCTAGCAGCACAAGGCATTCTTCTATAACATGGTCGAACGAGCTGCAATAGCTGCATGTAGTGCAAGGATTTTGACAATCCATTGCCAAGTGTCCTGGTTGTGCATAGTTGTAACAGATGATCTGTCCTCAGCCTCGGCCCGTTCCTCCTCCTCTTCCTCTCTATCCACCATGAGGATTGAAATTTCCTCTTCTTGGGGAGTTATACTGCAGAGTGTTTCCTTCTTGTTGTGCTTCGCCTTGGATCTGGTATATGTCCCTCGATCTTTCATGTATAAGGTCATAGGCCCTACAATCCCTATCGTCGTGCCCCAAAAACTTACATAATGTGCAATATAAATTTGTGGGAGTCTGAACATACTTCAACATGTAATAACACTCACTTGTGCGATGCCTATTTCTGCATACTTCGCACTAGGCCAAGTTGAGTTGCTTCAAGGGGCTCAGTGCTCTTGAGGCCAAATATTCATGGAATAAAGGAAAATGTTCCTTATCATGGCCTTCTGATCTGCATCTTACACACAAAATATCTTCTCTTTTGTCGTTCCCCTTATCTTTCTTTATATCCTCGACCTGTAGAGACAAACTAGTCAGCTGGCTCATACCTGAGCTGGATTCTCCCACAGGGGTTGATTCAAGCTTCATAGCGATCTCTAATGCTTCTGCCTGTGAAGTAATCTTTTGTTGTATCAGGGTAAATCTGATGTGTGGTAAAAGGGTAGAGATGAACCATTCTCAATTCTATTCATCTGGGATCTGAAAAGTTAATCAACCTATCAAGGTCTTGAACCTTTGGTCGAACTCCCAAACAGACTCGGCTACTTTCTGCTTGATCTCCTTCAGTTCTGTAATACATTGAGACTCTGACTTAGGTTTCTTGAACTCTGCAATTAACGCATTATTGATCTTTCCCAGTGTCTTAGGTTACGCAAGTCCTTGGACAAGATTCATGTACCAGCTCAGTGCATGATCCCTTAGGGTAGTGCTGAACTGGGTCCTTTTAACAGCTTCATCGGTGACATTTTTAATATTCCATACAGCTTCACACAAAAACCAATGCTGATCAAGATATTCAGATACATCTCCCCTAAAGATAGGGAGCCTCATCTCATCTTCCATAGAGATACCTAGGTTTCCTGTCTGAGTAGATGTTGAGCTACTAGTAATAGTACTCTGAGGATTCTAGTGGTTCTGATTATTTTGATTACCTAGTGCTGCTGAAATAACAAGAGGATTAACGGTACTTACTTCAACAATTTGCGTAGTTCCTAAATTTTCGGGCTCATCCTGGTGAGGTTCTTCAGCTTCTCCTTCCTCTGTCCTAGTGGGTTCTGAATGTTCTCCGTCTATTAGATCTACCTCTTCTCCATTGTATAAACCCTCTTCCCCGTATTTTTGTTTAAACAAGTTCTCAAGGTGAACCCCTTTGAATACTCTCCCATTGCGCATATGTTCAGCTTCTGTATCATTGTCGCTGTCTGAATTCTTGAACATTAGCCTTTTCGGATCCAACTAATCTATTGTATCTTTAAGATGTTCTTCTCATGCAATAACATCTTGAGTCTCAACTTCAGAAATTGTAAAAATTTTCCTCTGGGTCCCATAAAAAAATATCTTTCAGCTTGGTTGTATGACTCTACTCTATCAACAACAAACTCTGTGATGTACCCTCCAATGGTACTATCGAATCAGTGATCTACTACTCGTGATACAACATTATCAACTCTTTTGACCTTCTTGATCAACTCCGACGTCCAAACCACATGAGGTCTAGATCTGATCTCGAACTGGGTATCTGCTAGTCTAGCTAGCCACTCATATAGTTCATGGTGGATTCCTCCAAAGAAGATCTTGTGTATATCGGTAAAGATATATTTCTCCAACCAATCCTCTGTACTAAAATTAGGGTTCTTGTTCTGGCCTTCAATGAAGTCCCTCTCTTGATCTTCTATCCACTTTTGAGTCTCTGTCTTCGATGGAAACCACCTTGACATTCTCTCAAAAATATTCCTGTCCCGACAAAGGAACGATTTCTTGGCACAGGGGCAGACCCAAGGTTCACTCTAAGAGCACACCAACAAGCCCTAGCTACTGGCCCTTTTGGCAGCACCTGTGAAGCAGATGCAGTCTCACCCGAAGCAACTATGAGGGGGTTGCAGGACAAAGATGTCTACAACCAGGGGAATATCAAGTGGATCTAATACAACAACAAGGCAACATTTATATATCCCCCACCAAGTTGGATCTACCCTGCACAGTTATAGATCTAATCTAATTACAACAATGAAAATAACAATATAACAGTGACAGAGATCAAAGCATCAATTACACACACAACACAAGATGTACGTGGTTCACCCTCTCTCTAGGGATACGTCCACAAAACTTTGCTTATGATTTATTAAGGTAAATCACATAGTTCTTGTCTGCACTCTCATCTAGCAGATCTTCTTTCTTCTCTCTCTTTCTCTCCCCTTCCTGCGCACCCAGCTGCAGGACTTGACCTTCGCACACAACCGAAGATCTTACAATACCAGAAGGCTCTCTCACTTAACACTTCTCTCTCTCAATACAATAATATCTCACCACAACAATAGAGCTAGATCAACAACAATATTGTACCAAACCAAAGAACCAACCCAACCTAGGCCCTTTATACTTCTATTTATACATTAAAATCATTCACCAACAAACTTAGGCCAAAACCTAGGTTCCAAAACCCTAGATACCAAAACCCTAGGTGTCTAAAACCCTAGGTCAACTTGACCCTCTTTTTCCGGGCTTCGCCAGCCTGTCTTTCCTTCCTTCTCACGCGGTGCTCCAAAGCATCCAATGGTGGCCTTTTCCACTTGTTGAGTTGTCCTCGATCCCTCTTCCTTACTGATTTGTCATCCTCATTCTCCTCGTCCAATGGCTTTCATTTCCGTACTTCGCTTCATATTTTCTGCTCTTTTGCTCACTTCGACCCAATGACAGTCACTATGTCTTCCGCGAAGTTCACTTTTCACCTTTTCTTCCTTGTTCTTCACTTCCTTCCATAACCAAGGGCCAATGAGGGATTTAAAATTCTACTGACTGGTTAGGAGGTTTATAATCTGTTCATCTCCTTCAAAGACCTTCCAGTTAGAAATATTGTTGGGCACTGATGGTTTGTAGAGTAGTTCCATAGTGAACCTGGAGGCCTCATAGTCTCCTAAAGGATATAGACTCAAGGTAACAGTGTCTAGGGAATCAACAAGAGTATTCTTTGTCCTGGGGATCATCGTAACATTGAAGGCCTCAAAATGTTCTATTAGCATGTGCACTTCTTGTTGATAATTCCCGAGCTGGGGAGAGTTGCAATGTATAGTATTCTTTACCTTCCTAACGATAATTTCATAGTCCCCAAAAACTTCTAGTTCTTTAACATTTAAGTCTATGACTTTCTTTAGTCCTTGCACTAAAGCTTTATACTCAACAATATTATTAGTGCATTTAAATTCTAGTCTGCAGGACAAGAAATTTGCTTCCCCTTTGGGTCAATGAGGATACATCCTGCTCCCGACCCTTCTTGCGATATAGACCCATCAAAGTATAGGGTACAAAATTGTGAGCGAAAATCATCAGCTTCTCCATGCCTACTAACTTCCTCCTCTCCACCTATTTTGTCTGTGGCTTCCAACAGAGGTTCTTGATAGAAGAGGGTTTCTTCAGCCACTACTAGCAGATTTACTTGAATTTTAGAGTTTTGAGTGAGAGGTACATTAGATGAGAGAGGGGAGAAATTTTTGAAATCATAATAGTAGGAGTATTTCCCTAGCATGGGGAAATCTGTCGATGAGGGTTTGTTGAAGGATTATAAATCGATGCCAATATGTTTGAGATACCTTTCCCTATCGATCCTAATAATGTTTGTGTGTCCCTTTAATGGAAACCAGAGGTGAGCCTGGCTCATACTAAAGTATCCATTCAACTTCTCGGACCGATCTTGACTAAGTAGTAGTCCATAAGCTTCTGGTATATCCACAACAATGATGTCAATCACTTGAACAAATTTCGGGTGTGTAGCCATTTTGATCATGACATCCTTGAGTTCTCCAATAACTTTTACCTGAGTTTTGTCTAGTTGTATAACATGTTTATCACTTTTGAGTGGGACTGCATTTAATTTATTGTAGACAGATAATGGCATGACATTAGAGGATGCCCCTGAGTCAACTAAACAATTATGGAGGTTTCTGTTGAAAACTTCAAACGTTAAAAGAAACGGTGGGACAAAATGATTTCCTTTTTTATCTATAGATAAAGTGTCCACGCTTGGTTTATCTTTTAGGTCTGTGGGAGCTGGATTTTTCCCTTAGTCAATGCTTATAATAGGGGTTTCTACTGACTTCAAGGCTTGTAGAATAAATTCCTTTTGATGGGGAATTCTACACATGTCCATGACCGACACATTAGCCTTCAATCTTTTTAAGTCTTCTACTATGTTGTAGTCTAGCTTGGATGATTCCCGTGTGTGGATGTTTATGGGATTTCTTTGGGGGACACAAGATGCTTTCGGGTGATCGACTGTTTGTTTTCCTCTTGAGGTTTGGACAATGGTAAGATCATTTGAGACTGACTGACCCTTACTTCACGTTTGTACAGCCAAAACCTCAACATATGGTTCTTGCACCTCAAATATATCATCGAAAGGCATTGGCAAGTCAGAATCCCACAACAAAATGGTTGTTTCTTCCGATGGGTCAAATTCCTCATGATTTGCAATATTTACCATTGAGCCGGTTGATTTTTTGGTAAGGGAAACTTAGTCTAGGAACCAATTGGCCATCAAATTCATGGCATGCACCCATTGTGGACAATCTCTTTCAGAATGGTTCTCTTAATGATATGTATAGAAAGAGTCGTATGCTACATTACCTAGGCCGATGTTTAAGTTGGCTGGGGGAGGTACGATTGCTTTAACCAATGGGTTTCTCTTAAAAAAGGGTTTATAGGGCCTTTGGACTTGGTTTCCTTCCTCTGCAATTATTTTCATGTCTCCACTTCCCTTTTCATGATCTTGTTCTGTTTGTTTTCTTGGGGGTCTAGTCAACAAGAGTCCTCTCCTGGGTGGAGGTTGAGATTCGTTATTAAATAGTGAGACCCAACCCTCCTTAATTCCATTCATTTGGAATTCAATTGTTTTGGATTCCTCGAAATTTTCAGCTAGGATATGATTGGCAACCCTTTTTACAAACATGGAAATAGAAGGAGGGAGAACATAAGCATATACCTCAATTTGTAGCTCCTAAGTGGGTTCAACTTCATGTTGAAATTTGTTCAAGATAGTGGCAAATCATTGATTTAAGTCTTTAACCTTTTCTTTTGAACTCATGGTGGCGGAAAACAATACAACCATTAAAGCTCCTATAGTGGTTTCTTCTGCAAATTTGTTTAAAAAATCTTTTTGAAACTTTGTCCAACTAGTTATGGACCCTACAAGCAAGTTAAAATACCACGTTGAGGCTGAATTCTCAATGGTATTGGGAAAAATCCTGCATGCTACGTCCTCATGTTGAACATTCATCAGTTTAATAACTAGTATGAACTTTTTAATATGGTCTTCAGGAAATTCAGAGGTTTCAAGTTCAAACTTGGGAAGTGACTTTTTTGGATGTCGAGGGAGGTTATGTACCCATCTGAGGATTTCCAGAGCATCTCTGGCTAACCAAGGTTGATTATTTTGAGGTGGATTCTCCCTTTCTTCATTATGATCATTGTTATCCTCCATGTCGTCTGACTACGAAGATGAACGATCCGAGTTAAGCCCTTCCTCGTCAGATTCAAAATTGTCGGGCTTAGAGTAGTTACCAGCTAGGGTTTCAAGAATCAGATTAAGGGGATGTTTGATCTCAGTGAGGGTGAAATCTATCAATTCTTCTAATGTGTGAACAAAAATCTGGTCAGGGGTGTCGACCAATGATATACTTACTTGTTTTCTATGAGGAAGTAACAGAGCTAAGGGTAATGATCCAATTTTCTGAACGTAAGTTATTGTGATTCTTCTGAACTGGTTCAACTCCTCGTGAGGAAGAGCATAAGGTATTTCAGGGAAAATATGTTCCTCCTCTTGCTAGGGTGAGTTACTTGTTTCAGGAGTACTCAGTGTATGTGGGTTGTCTTGAGAATGACTATCCATGCATGTGGGATGTTCTGAATTTGTAGGCTATGCAAAATATTATATCATAAATATTGTTAGCCATTCATTCACAAGACCTCCTTCTAGCACCAATTCTATTGAGGGGTCCTAAATCCCTTTAACTCAACAACAGGAACCAAACCCGCCACAGAGGCCCAATTAGATTCTTCAACATTTGATGGTGGAATGGTTCTCCAGATCTTTCAATCTGGCCAATTTATCGATGGGATTTACGTAGTGATTTTCAGGATATATTCTTATGAAAGTTCTGTAACAACCCTAGTAGAATATATGTTTAGGAATTATTAAGTAAAAATTAATTAAAGGATTAATTGTCTTAACATGGTTTTAATTAAACAAAGATTGGTATAATGATACTAATTAAATATTTATTAATTAATTAATGGTTACAATTTGATTAATTAATTACATGTTACATTCATTGACATGGGTATTAAATTAATAGGGCTAATAAATTATATTGTTTAAATTAAAAAGGTTACGTATACGAAAGGGATAAGGGGCATTAATAAACAGATAGGGAACATTAAATAATTGGATAAGGGGCAATAACTAGGTGTAGGTAAGGAAGTAAATGGGGTGAAAGGGCGGTGAAGGAGGGATATGAGGGGAGGAGGTTTACGTAGGAAGGGATCATTTTTTTTACGGGGGGTTTTCTCTTGGATTGGCACAGAGGAGAGTTTGAGTCCTGGAGTCAGGAGGATTAGTACAAGGGGCACCGGTTTGCTGGGGGTTTTGGGCACGGGGGCTAGGATATCCATATGGTATCCTGGAGATAGGTAGTTGTCCTAGTTGGCAGGGTGGAAACTCGGTTTTGTGCAGAGTTGGTCTGTGGATTAAAGCTGGTCAAGGCAGCAGCAGGAAGGTCAAGAAGACAAGCGGAAAACAGAGGGTTAGCATCAGACCCAGGTATTTTAAATTACGTATTTGTTTATTCTGTTATAAAAATTAATATTCGTTGTTAAATTTAACTTGCATATGTGCTAAATTAAAAGGAATTATTGAATTTTCCTGAAATCAAGTAGCAGTTACTGTTTTGTTTGTAGAATTAATTGATGTAAATTTATATGGCCACTACAAATGGTATCAGAGATTTTGTTTGAAATCTGGGCCTGAGGGCCAAAGCTCCAAGCTCTAGCTCAAGTCCCACCTAACCTGCAAACCAAACTCACTATTATTTTGATTATATATAAACAAATCTATATATATAAACAATATGAATTGAAAATGAAAAGGTACTGAACTCCAGCTAGTCATTGGAAACCTATTTCAGAGCATAAATATAGTTAACATAATAATAATAATAATATATAATATATATAAAATAAACAACAAAATCATACAAAAAAAAAACACAAAAGAAAACATAATGAAATATTTCATTTTATATCACTTGTGACTTACAAGGATAAAATTCATAAATAACCTATTCCAGAGCCTTCCGCCGCAAGCTCCTCGGTAGATCATTCCACCGCCTTCTTTTCAAATATCGTTACTTGAATATTTGTCGGATATCTGAGACTCGCTAGCTCAAAATTGAAACCAATAATACTGAGAGAAAATTTGTTTAACTTTCAGGGACAAAAAAAAATAGCAGAAGTAGCTACAGTTTAGCAATAGGAAGCAAAAGCATCCTGAATGGTTTATTCTCTATGGTACTATTTTTATGATACCTAAAAAAGAATAACAATCACATTTTAACTGTGATAATGAAACACTAACAAACATGCTTTGCATGCCTCCTTCAAATGGATCTGATTAAGCTTGAACCATAGCCGGTCACAAAGATTCCAATTTGTTTTTATAAGCTAAGCCCTCCTAAGATGACTTGGAAGAACAGAAATCTACAAACAATGGAACTAACTAAAAAGAGTGTTTTAAGAGTACAAATATTCAGAATAAATGAGCAAGTCCTTAACATAGGCATACCATCAGATCCTACGAGTAATGAAACTTATGATGCTGATGATTTGAACCAAAAGTATGTATTTATCAAGAAACAGACAACATATTTATCAAGAAACAACTAAGGTACCCAACGAGAATGAATGCGAACGAACAATTTTATACCAAAGCCTTTTTCCTGAAGCCATATCTTATGACTCTACCCAAATGCACTGTCTTGAAAAACATGATGCTACCAATTCTTAATATTGTAGCTAGGATGATGCCCTCATTATTCCTTGATGGACTACTACATCCCAGATGAGTCAAAATGTCACAAGTCATATCCACTATTCTAATTGAAAGAAATTTATTCGTAATGATGTTCAAGTTCAAACTATTTATTGTGATTTCCCTACTTATAAAAGAATAAAGAATGAAGGTTTTTAAAATTTAACCAAGTTTTTAATCGTTAGCTTATTATTCAGGAGCAGAGAAACATACCCGGTTGACCTTCAAGGCCTTGAGCAAAAAAAAAAACAGCTTGCTTTGTCGTTTGCAAAGTTTGAATCCTGTATCTCACAATGGTAACAAAGGTAGCATCCCTGCATATACTTAAAGTCACATTATCCTCTACACCTTCAAGGTTATGAAGAAATGTAAAACAGGCATTCAAGCATTCTCTGCAACTATCAGATGATGATAGTGATTGCACACAGCTCAGTTGCACTTCCCTGAAGCTCGACGTTCCCTCCATCTCCTCAACATTTGTACGACCTTTGCAATAAAAATTAGCAGTAATCTTTGTACCCAAGCCATAGAATTGCATTACATTGGGTGAAATTCCATTTGACTGCAATGTGTCTGATATTTTCTTGAGACAAATCTCAAAAGACGATGAAGGAACTGCAAGGTCGCCTGTGACGTTTGTGTATTGTGACATAGAAATGGCTACTATAGCATTTACAAATCAACAACATCTTCCTCTGTCTGGAGTAAAGCATGCAGAGCTTACTTTTGTGAAGTTCAAGTTGCCAAACTCAAGGGGGCAACCAATGTCAACTGCAAGGCAAAAGGTCATTTCCAGGCACCACAGAATCAAGAGACTGATAACCAACTGCTTGAACGCCATTCCCTGCATTTCTGAGGTTAAATGCCCAAAAAGAAAATCTCAACACTACATTGGCTGAGCTCAAACTTAAGCACACTAAATCCTCGTATCCAAACTTCTCGAAAAAATGCCGATGCCTAAATGCCAATGCCTAAAAATAGTATAAAATCCAACAGTAAATAGCTTCACAACCCAACAGTAAACCCCCTAAGGGCTGCTGTCACATACTGAGTCCAATAACCGACAACTATAGCAACAAGTCTGTAACAGAGTTTATCTGATTAAATCCTAACTTCTACCACAACATAAAACCAAGTAACCTGTACATAGAAGACTCATGACAGATCTCCAACCCTCCCAGAATGCCTTCGCTGTACTTCAATCAGCTCTAGTAGACCACGATCTGCTCCTTCTTGGTTGTTGTAGGGTCCAGCCCCCTCCAGGAGGCCACTACAGGGTTCGATACTTCCTCTGGCAGCCAGAATAGATGGCGACACCTCGACGGCTTACTCCATGGCCCCTCTGCCAAATCGTCCACACCTAATTTGCAGCTTGGCACCTCAGTTTCCTCAGCGTACCCCTGTGCCTTTAGCTCTGAGTTACTGCCGCAGATAAGGAAAAAAGGTTGAGCGCATATACGCAAGTCCACGATATTATTCTCACTTAGCCATCTGCTCTGCCATTATCCCACCTCGAATGTACCAATGTGCAAGGTGGCATTCAGTTGCCATTAACCGTGATTGAATTCGCATGGAAGGATAAGAGAAATGCGTCCATCTCGCCGAAACTCCTCCAAAGATACCAATGATTCTATACTTAGCAGCTCTTCAGCGCCACCGCCATGCACAAAGCCATGACCAAACTAGCACCAGTGCACACGAGGCCACGAAGAGGAGTCTCAAAAGGGATGAGCACCTGGAGGAGGGGGCACATGGGCCTCATGCGAGGACCCATGATGCCGATTTATTATATATATAGTATTTCACGAGTAATTATATATATATATATATAAGTTTTAATTGTTTAAAATTAATTGTTTTAATTTTATTTTTATTTTAATTATAATGATTTTAAAATAAAGTTTCAATAATTATTTATTTTAATTTTAAATTCTTAAGTAAATTGTTTTAAATTAGTTTAAAATTTAATTAAATTAATTTAATTAGGTCTTTACACATGTTAATTTAACCAAATTAATTAGGTATTTTGTCCTTTTTTAAAAATGAGTAAAACAATTTATTTATTTATGTATTTTTATTTCACTTAATTAAAGGGTTTTGAACCCGTGACCCCCACCAAGCGATGCATCTTAAGAAGAGAAATAACACCAACACGCCACACATATCACTTTTACAAATAAATTTGCATATAAATAGTTTAATACCAATAATAGCAAGGTACTAGCCTGAAGAATAATCTCCGATTATCCAAGCGTCAAGCTCATGAGACCTTACACACAACTCATCGAGCCAAGCGCCAAGTCCCTCCACTCCATTCCACCAGTCAAGTCAATGCTAAATCTCAATGCGGAATTCGAAAACGCCAACACTAAATGCCAAGGAAAAGCTCCCGAGTCAAGCATCAAAGGATATTTAGTCGTAAGCGAAAAGTTAAAAGGACTTAGACTGGGATAGGCGGGGAGGAGGTGGCATATTCACTAGGAGGGTAAGCATAGGAATTGGCAAGTATGGCGCAAGGCTAGTGTAGCTACAGGGAAAGGGAACCAATAGTTTTTTTTCATAGGGCGAAGAAATCAAGCTTAGACGCTTAATCCTAATCCTAACCTAGCTAATCCCCTAAAGGAGTAATGTCTGTTTACAGACAAGTAAAGAAAACTTACGCCTAACCCTGTTTCTAGTTTGAGTAGCACCAATTTGAAACATCCTTGAACTCACCCTGACAACTTGGTTGATGCAGGTTAAAGCATACAGGATGGTCAGGACTCGAGGGAGT
>JASDQU010737387.1:131413-145466 GCA_032191745.1 Picea mariana | reverse complement strand
AGATGAGAAGGCTGGCTCGTGATGAGACCCCCTTTCCCTTGGCCATGCAACCAAAGGTCATTGCCCTGGCGTGGTAACCAGATGGTGGCAATGTCATACTGTTAGGCACCCATGAACCTAATAGGTTGGCTCGTGATGAGACCCCCTATCCTCTTGACTAGGTCTTGTTTGTTATTTTTCGGGTCCCTCTTGTTTCTTGCCGAGAGGCCTTTTATTGCCTTCTCGGGGATCCCTGGGCGAAGCATCTCGAGGTTTTATTTCTAGGCTTTTATCTTTTACCAGCTACTTTTACCTTCTGGGCCTTTAGCCCCTTCTGCCCACGAGATAAGGTGCAATCCTACAAACAGGTCAACCCAATGCCCGGACAAGGGGAATGGGATAAATGATTGGGAGATAAGATGAAACAGTGGTGCTATAATGGGAGCGGACGATGGCTTTTCAAAAACCCCCCTAGTGGCAAACCAAGACCTATGGGCACAGGCTTGCTAGGGCACCCTGTCAATTTCCCCAATCATGGTCAAGTGGGCTAATTTAAGATCCAAGCAGTTGTTAGAGATAAAAGAAATCAGATGCATATATTTAAGGGTTTCAATGATCAAAAGTGACACATACCATGATACCTAGACCAATTACCTCATGGAGCAAGAACCTCTTCTGATACAGGACCAAGCCGATGGTGATGGATGCTGCTGCTGACAAGATAAAGCTGATGGAAGAAGAAAAGAATGGGCCCTCCAGGGCCATGCTCAGGTCAATCCTGCTCTCGATACTCCATGTCTAGGACATGTGGGCCTCAAGACATGATCTCCTAGTTATCCCTAAAAATCGGGGATAACAATCCAAATATCTAAAAGTGTGAGATAGAGGGCTTTTGCCCATGCAACCACACATAAGGAGTCATATCGGTGACGCCACGAGTAGGTGTGCAATTGATGATGCATGTTGCACAAACAACGGCCTCTCCCCAAAAAGACAACTTCATACTCTCAAAATGAAGCATACAACAGGACATTTCCATGATGGTCCTAGTCTTATACTCAGTCACTCGATTTTGTTGAGTATAGGGAACACTCTTCTACTAAGAAATGCCCTCAAAAAGAAGAAACTACCTAAAAGCTTTACTCTGGAGACACTTGATCTTATGATTACATTAAGCTTCTATAAGAGACTTGAATTCTCATAATTTTCCAAACATCTAATCCTTGGATTTAATGGTGTAGATCCAGAGAAACTAAGAATAGTCATCAATAAAGGTGAGAAAGCACTTGACTCCAAGAGAAGGGGTGGTCATGGGGCCATAAATATCCTTGTGAATCAATTCAAGGAGCTTGGAAGCACACCTTGATTGATCCTTTGGAAAGGACTCTCTATGATGTATTCCCATCACACAATCCTCACAGACACCACTAGGACGGTTGATCTATGGAAGACCATCGACAAGGCAAAGATGGCCCATGTGTCACAAGGATCCATAATGGTATGACAGACAATAATGCCATAACATACTATCATCATCTGCATTGGCAACCATTGCAATGAATTTGTTTTGAGCTGGAGGTGAAGAACTCTTTCCCAAATTGTACATACATCCAAATTCATCACAATATCCAAAGGCAACCACTTTGAACTTGTCACTAATATCCTTGACAACCCATCTATCTGACCAAAATTCCACCTTTTTGTTGGTGTGATAAAACAAATAGATAAAAGATTCAGTCCAACCCCAAGAACATGGAGAACATCCCCAAACATAACATTGTCAATCACAACAATGTCACAACCGGAAACTTGGAGAGTAGAGTCATATGCCAAGTAGCCTGAGTATCTGTGATCCATTCCTATGAAGAAGTTGAAGACCACAAAGCAAAGTGCATAGCTAGATGTGTAGAGTTAGAAGTACCAACCTTTTCTTCAAAGAGGTTATTGTTGCTAGTTGTTTTCCTAGAAATACCTTCATCTTTTGAAGATGAAGGAAACAAGTTTTGAAGAAATGTCCCTCCTCATGGCAATAAGATGGCAATAAGAACATGCCATCCTCTTCTTCTTGGAGGATTTGGGAGTTTCCCTTGTAGACTCATGCTTGCACAAGGATGGAGTAGTTTGAGAATGGGCTTGATCACAATGGGGTAGTTCTCCCAAATGCCTCAACGTGACTTGATGATGGATAAGGTTTAAAAGCACATCATCAAAAGAGGGAGAAATAGGTGCCTTGGCAAAGAGAGGAATGTTTTAGAAAATGATAGAAAAAATTTTGAATGCATGGGAAAGATTATTCGAAATAATACTTACATATTCTGAATCTGATTTAGCCTTGCCACCAGAAGCAAGAATATCAGCTTTCAGGTTCTTGAACCTTGGCAATATACTCCTCGACGCTAGCAAAGTCTAACATTTTGAGGTTGGAGAACTCAATTTCAAGTCGATTGACTTGAGTAGTGTTCACTATGCCAAATAAGTCGTGAAAATCATCCCAAATCTGCTTTGCACTTTCGTTATCCTTGATAGGATGAACAAGATCCGGCTCCACATGGAGAGTAAACAACCCAAGGGTTTCATCCTTTTTCAAGCAAACAAGATCATAGCTCTCATCATCGGAGGCAGTGAGAGGTTTCTCCAAATACATCCATAAACCCTTGCTATGAAGAAGGGCTTGCATTTGATTGGCCCAAATACGCTAGTTGGCCCAGTTGGGTTTCTTTTAAGTAATTAATTTTCCATGATGCTATTTGATGCCTATATTAGTGACTTGGGAAAAAGTTGTCAAAGAAACAATATCGGAATAATTTCATCACTAGGTTTGATAAGGCTAATGCTTCTATTGAGTTCCTGGACACATCCTTCTAAGATTGTGAAAACAACGTTTTTTCTTTAGCAATGAAACTTGGGCTTGATTTGTGTCTATTTAATGCCCATCCATATCTTGATTTTATTCACCAGAACTTGTATAGCCACTGTTAAACTGTCTATATTGATCTTGATTTTAATGAAAGTACTCAGGATGCTCTCTCAATCACAGCCTTTTATTGTCTGCAGCAGATGCTAGATTACCTATTAGAATGAAGCAAAAATCAAGTTTGAAATTAAGTTGCATGGAAACAGATACGAATCCAGATATATATTATGAATCCTACGGTTCAAAAGTCAGGACTCGAGTATAGGGAAACAACATACATAAATATATTATTTAAATTTTGATAATTCAAAGAAAAAGGAAACATAAATTCAGATCTCCTAATATGTATCGCTCCAAATCACTTAAAAACACATAACTGTGAACTGCTATGAAAAAATCAGATTTGTGTGTTTTAGGATGGGGAAGGGACTATCTTTTAGGCATAACTTAGGATGGAGATTGTCAGTTTGACGATTCTGGCAAGCTGGAAAAGATCTGAAGTGGATCCGAATTTGGATCTATGGAAACGTGGACCCTGTATCCTCCATATGTGGGTCCAGCAACCTAGGTTTGGAAGGATCGGAGCAATGTTTGATCTTGTAAACGCACAATTTGGAGGTCAGAAACATGGCTTTGTGTTTCTTCAATTGAAAATTTTAAAGAGGTTTCCTCACAGAAAATGCTATATGGTGAGATAAATAGTGGTTGTCTTGAGTAAATTGTTTGCTTTCATCGCACAAGTGCCTTATCTGTGTATCTATGTTCCAGAATTGGTGTTTGTGTAAAAGAAGTATATCTTTGTTTCTTCTAAATGCCGTGTTTACAAAAAATTGATATTGTGATATCCTTACCATTTGAAAAGACATCCTGGTTTTTGAAAATGTGGAACTCCAGAATCTTCCACAGCTCCAGAAAATAGAGTACAGTAATTCTTAAAGTTCAACTTCCGGATGTTTGACTAATCAAATTGATGTCATGGAAAAAGGAAACATACAAAGTTACAAACAGAACTGCAAGTTGAGGAGGCCATTGGGCCATTATTTGTACAGGTCAGGCCTGCCTTCTGGCAAGGCCTTGCAGAGGTTTGACTAATTCATTTTCGATCAGAGGATGCTAGAAAGGTTCATCCCTCAAAGACAACAAAGTGCTTGGAGGCGATTTGGATAATCCCAGGGCCACCAGAACCAGGTAGATCCCACTTTTGGGACCTTATCAGTTGGCAAGTATCTCCCAGCTCCAACCCAAACTAGAATGCAGGTCATTTGTCGGATATCTGAGACTCGCTAGCTCAAAATTGAAACCAATAATACTGAGAGAAAATTTGTTTAACTTTCAGGGACAAAAAATAGCAGAAGTAGCTACAGTTTAGCAATAGGAAGCAAAAGCATCCTGAATGGTTTATTCTCTATGGTACTATTTTTATGATACCTAAAAAAGAAGAACAATCACATTTTAACTGTGATAATGAAACACTAACAAACATGCTTTGCATGCCTCCTTCAAATGGATCTGATTAAGCTTGAACCATAGCCGATCACAAAGATTCCAATTTGTTTTTATAAGCTAAGCCCTCCTAAGATGACTTGGAAGAACAGAAATCTACAAACAATGGAACTAACTAAAAAGAGTGTTTTAAGAGTACAAATATTCAGAATAAATGAGCAAGTCCTTAACATAGGCATGCCATCAGATCCTACAAGTAATGAAACTTATGATGCTGATGATTTGAACCAAAAGTATGTATTTATCAAGAAACAGACAACGTATTTATCAAGAAACAGCCAAGGTACCCAACGAGAATGAATGCGAACGAACAATTTTATACCAAAGCCTTTTTCTGAAGCCATATCTTATGACTCTACCCAAATGCACTGTCCTGAAAAACATGATGCTACCAATTCTTAATATTGTAGCCAGGATGATGCCCTCGTTATTCCTTGATGGACTACTACATCCCAGATGAGTCAAAATGTCACAAGTCGTATCCACTATTCTAATTGAAAGAAATTTATTCGTAATGATGTTCAAGTTCAAACTATTTATTGTGACTTCCCTACTTAGCAAAGAATAAAGAATGAAGGTTTTTAAAATTTAACCAAGTTTTTAATCGTTAGCTTATTATTCAGGAGCAGAGAAACATACCCGGTTGACCTTCAAGGCCTTGAGCATTAAAAAAACAGCTTGCTTTGTCGTTTGCGAAGTTTGAATCACCATAGCTCACAATGGTAACAAAGGTAGCATCCCTGCATATACTTAAAGTCACATTATCCTCTACACCTTCAAGGTTATGAAGAAATGTAAAACAGGCATTCAAGCATTCTCTGCAACTATCAGATGATGATAGTGATTGCACACAGCTCAGCTGCACTTCCCTGAAACTCGGCGTTCCCTCCATCTCCTCAACATTTGTACGGCCTTTGCAATGAAAATTAGCAGTAATCTTTGTACCCAAGCCACAGAATGCCATTACATTGGGTGAAATTCCATTTGACTGCAATGTGTCCGATATTTTCTTGAGACAAATCTCAGAAGATGATGAAGGAACTGCAAGGTCGCCCGTGACGTTTGTGTATCGTGACATAGAAATGGCTACTATAGCATTTACAAATCGACAACATCTTCCTCTGTCTGGAGTAAAGCATGCAGAGCTTACTTTTGTGAAGTTCAAGTTGTCAAACTCAAGGGGGCAACCAGTGTCAACTGCAAAAGAATATTTGCAAGGGAACGATAAGTAATAAAAATGTTTGGATAAATAAAAGATTCATTGTTATTAGCAATTCTGTAGTGCTGTTATGCATGATAGAGTAAAGGTTTATTATTATCAGCAATTCTTAAGTGCGGTTGTGCAAATACAATCAAATATGTTATATGCATATACAATATTCAAAGCTAATGGTAGATTTCGCAGTAGTATTCTCCAGAACATTTTTTCCCTGCTTGCACCTGCCTACTCAGGAAAGCCGCAAAGCCACGTATTCCAGTCCACGAAGAAAGCAATCATCTTTTGCCATTTTATTTCACAAGGTGTTCATAAGACATTCCAATAGAATAACAAAGCATGAGTTATATTGTTCACGTTGATAGTAGTATCGTCTTTAAATCAACTGACAGTTATCTCATCAACTGTAGACATTAGGTTTACTTCAGCACTTATTCCATTCAAAGTGTTTCATACTCCAATGTTCCATATGGCCAAGGAACAAATGTCAGTTGGACTCTAAAGCCATTCTAAATCTTGCCCCTTTTGCACTGGGCTAACTCCATGGTTGCACAGGGGATGTGTCCCCAGCATTTTGTCATCCCTAAGGGATGGGGAAAAGGTGGAAAACGTCCCTTTTTCGGCCTCGATAATATCTATGGCAGAATAGGGGATGTAAAATCCATCCCAGGGACATTTCCCCATAGACAGTGGACATTCAAGGGCCGAGCCAAATGGCCCCGGACAGTCAAGGGACGTCTCCAAAACAATGCCACTAAACACTAAAAAAAAGGGAACAAAAACTGTTCAATGACATTTCTTGCATGCTAAAAAGACAATCATCATACACATAGGTGAACTGCTTCAATCACCGCAACAAAAATTTCTGCCTTGACATCTCTTCGATGTTGGAGCTTAAATGGTTTCTTTGAGTCTTCAACAGTGATAATATCTCCTGCTAAGATGTTCTGTATATGCATGTTAAAATTTATCTCCTAACAGGTAGAAAATGTTCTAATGTGAAGTTTCTTGCATGACAGAAATTCTCTGTGGATATCTGTAGAGTTGAATCTACTTTCTTATTTAAGTTCTGCATTTTTATTCCAGACAGAGACTAGAATGGCCTTTGGTTGGCCGTCTAATCACGCTAAAGGGAGGCGTGGCAAGGCTGATACACTTTCTTTGACTTATCAATCCAAAAAAGAAAGTAGCCTTTTAAGAAGTAAAAGACCTAGAAAGACTTGAGTATTCATTGATCTTAGTTAGATTTTGAAGAATTCCCTATTTTCATTGGTTTAAGGAAAAGAAACTAACTCCTATAGCACTCCTAAATTTGAAAGCCTCTAACAGTGGCTATGCTGAGCTCTACAAGTATAAACTAAACAATACAGTAATTTCCAGTCACTGCAACTTTTCAATTATTGCAAGACCTAAACAAATTTAGACTTTATCACCAAAATAGATTTTCTCAGGTTTTCTAAGGGCTCAATAAACACTTCATTGATTGGTAGCATGGAAAATAATGACTGGAATATGAGAAATTGCTTCGACGAGGAACTACTAGCAATGGAGAAGTAAACCATATCAGCAAGAATTTATTTATATATATCCAGAATTGTACATATTTAATTCCCTAATGGGCTTTGCCATTATTTTTCAACATTTTCTTTTCTTTTATTTTTCCTTTCCCACCCTCCAATTCCTAAAATTTGGTGCAACAGAGTATATTCTGAGTATGTAGGTTTCCACAGTTAGTCAGTCATAAAGTAGACAAATTTTCTGGATAAAAATTGTTTTGAAATGTCCAACATTTCAAGTGGACACTCCACCCATCATCGTAGGAAAAATGAAACTCATATGGTGAAAAAGAGATCTGAAGTATATATTTAAAAAAGAAGATCGATGAGTGACCATTGGTGTATTCATTGGTGTATTCTGATGTCAAGTTAGGCAGACTGTGTAACCATAGAGTCATGTCGACGACTTTTGGCAAGTTAGCTCAGCTCAGCCCTTTGCCAAGCGAGTGGTTGAGGCTCAGCAAGACTCGTTGAGTCTGACTAACCGGATGATTCTGCCTAGTACTCACCAGTGTCGACGAAGCTTGGTGAGTCTGATGGAAAAACTTGAACGTGGATACTCCGGAACGTTTTGTACTAATAATTACATGAATATATTTAACACAATATTGAAACTTTAATATCCATAAAGATTTGATTAGAAAATGAGAAACAAAATTGAAAAAACATATATAAAATTTTAACATCTTTTTAAAATTACATATATCAACTTCAAACATCTTTGTAAATTTGAAGCATTATTCTTGTTCTGATTGGGAAAAGCTAAATAGTAGTACTCTTGTAGTTGTAATATGAAATTACAATAAAATTCAATAATATGGTTGGTTGATAGCAACAACAAACTGGAGCAAATGCTTGCCATGGATAGGGTATTGACTTATTAGACTTTTATGTTTAGGAAAACATACATGCATTAAAAGTTTTTCATATCCACGACTATAAAGTAAGTAGTATTAAGTTTTTTTACTTAAATAATTTTTAAAATAATATTTGGTGTAGTTTACTCTTTGTTTTATAGTGATATTTTAAATAAATATAATGAAAATATTTGTAATAAATTATGTATTTGTAATAAATTATGTATTTGTAATAATGAAATAAAAATATTTACATTTTAATTTAATATAGTTTTAATTTAAAGCTTTCTATTTTGGAAACTAGTTTCCAAGCACCCATTTCCTTGATGTTGAAGCTCCCAAAAAGCTCCTAAGTTCCCAAAACAGTTCTCAGCCAATTGGGGGCGTTTCCTACCAGTTCCCAAGCTCCCGGAACGTCGGGAACAAGTTCCAGAGATGCTGAAAATACCGAGAGCGGTTTCCATGCAACTATGATATAAAATGAAAATCTGTCTCTCACACACTATAACGTTATAATGTTTCTGCTTTGTTGTTTTTTGTTGTCTTTTAGGATTTGACCCTACCAATGACATTGGAATCATACGGACCTGAAGTCCACTTGGGCAGCATTTTCTTGTAAAAAGGAGGCCACATTAGTTATTGATTCAGCATAAGAGGAGAGATTTCTAAGTAGATCACAAAATATTGGACTTATTTTGAATGATTTGTGCATGTTTTATTTGTTGTAATTTTTCAATTTAATTTATGTTTTTTATATATATAACATTTTTTATAATTTTATATAATAGAAGTGCAATTTTTTTTACATATAAAATTTGATTAAAATTATTTTTTATTATTTTACTTTATTGTTATATTTTAAAATATTAGTATGATTATTTTTTCTCAACTTTTAAATTAAGGAGCTTAAATGTTTTTATTTATCGACATTAACATTTTTCATACTAAATTATAAAATGCATTTCTTTAAATGGAAAAATAATAATTATATAAAGATCTTGATGAAAAAAAAACGCAATATAATTTCTACAATCAAACACTTAGTGAGGGAGTAAACCTTCTGAAGTACCACCTCCCTCAAATCAATGGCCATGATGCCATCACATGTACACACAAGACTGTAAAGTCAATCTAGACTTGGTGTCGACTTTTAAAGCTAGGAGCACAAAAGTAAGCGCTGAGATAGGAAACTTTAAAGCACTACTACCCTTTCACATACTGCTTCTTAAGAGTGCTTGATCGACTCTGACCCAAGTTTGGCCAAAAGAGTTGACTCGACTCTTTTTGGGTGACCAGGTGTCAGACGCGGGTACTCCTTGAAATATCCCTGATCCAGCTGATCCGGATATCTACTGCTGAACTACTGTTTTGTCACTGAGATCTGATACTCTGGGGGTTTCTGGATGCGTTAAGTTAATGTGTGAACATGCTTGGTGATTTTCGCATGTGTGTTTCATTCATTAAGTGTTTTAGCAGTATAAAAATAATGCATGCGAAAGAAGGACAACATAGCTCACTGATATATATAACGAGGAAAAAGCAGGAAATACAATAATAAATTGGAAGCAGATATACTAGTCATCAGTTAGTTCTCGTGGATCGTCACTGGAATACAAATCAACTAACAAGAAATACCCGTGATCAGAAGAATGAAGGCTGATCTGTGCATGCACGGATAGATCGACAAAACGCAGTCTGGAAGCTCATGGCAACTGCTGCAGATACTGAAAAACTCGCCCTAATGGCGATACCTGTCGGAATGGACTGGAAACTGTCTCAAAAGAAGCACCCTGGCCTCTAGGCTGATCCGGGTGATTGTCGGATTGAAGATCCGACCTCTGAAGCTCTGGATGTCACCCCCTAGGGGTTTGCGCACCTCTTGGGTTGTGGGAGTGTGCACTAGTGATCCCACCGACGGAATCTGACGATATGTGTCTCGAAACGATTGTCCTAGCCTCCTCTGTAATGGGTCGGAATGGTTTCCTTGGATCTGCCCCGGAATACCCCCTGGAACCCCAAATGTGCTTCCTCAAGAGTTGCGCACTTTCTGACTGTTTGTTGCGCCCTGGGAGATTCCACCGTCGGAAACTAACGACTGGTGGCTCAAAAGATGCGCCCTAGCTAGCTCTCAAATGGGTCGGAAGGGATCTGCAAAATACTTCACTGTCTTGTGCGGCCACACAAACCCTCTCTCTAACCCTTGCGCCCTCACTGGCTGAGTTGCGCAATCATTGTACTGGATCTCCTAAATGGCACGGTGAAATACCTGGATGGTATCTTCAATAGGCTAGGGTGTGTCTCTCAACACCGAAACCAATCAATGGTGGTGGTTTCCTCCAAATATTCACAAAACAACAAGGGGGTCGATTTCCTCCTCCTCTGCAAATATCTCAACATCAAATCATAACATAATGAGGAATTAGGTTGAATTCCTCCCTTTATACTCTTCCCGATCTAATTCACCATTGACATCACTTAAGCTAGGCACTTTTCCTCCTAAGGTGAGTAATTAATTAATTAAGTCCCCCTTTAACACCTTTTCATTCTATTTCTCCATTGACTTAGGCTTAAGTGTCTTTTCCTATGTTTTTTCGCTTAATTCATCGTTTAGCCATCCAGTCACCCTTATTTCTCCTATTTTTCCCTGTTTGTGCCTGACTATAGTCTACGAAAACAAATAGACTACTAAGTCACTCCCTATTGGCCTACTCTTGGGAACGGGACATCACACTCCTGAGCAGAAAAAAGAGCCACATTCTGATTCATGCAATTGTGCTGACATCATGAAAACGTAAAAACAGGACATTCTGATTCATGGATGTCATTGCACCGATTCTGCATCTAAGTGTCTCCTAAGCATCTTGGGTGTGGAATCTACAAAATTATGTCTGAAATTTGAAATCTTAAGCATGTAAATTTTAAAAGCTACAAACTCTGTTAAATGAAAATTAAGTATATGGGCTGGAAAACAGAGCTCATCTAAGATTATCATATCAGCAACAATTACAAAATTTTCTATCATTTTAAGTCCTCTGTTTACGGTTAAAATTTCTTCCAAATTATTGCATTATACTCAGATTTACTTCAAAAGTTCTTCCAAAACAGCAATCATGAAAAATATCATTTCTATACAACTATTTGCACCATAACTAGCAAATATTGCAGAAAACAGAGCATGCAATGGTAAGCACAATATGGCATAAAGGAAACTTCTTGCAAATTACATGATTGCAAGAAGTCAATAAGCATTGTACTCAAGATTGAGTTTTACAGTGCTACAATATTGTGGGCTTTATCGCTTCTAATCCCCTCTACTCCAAAGTTCATGATCAATGTACAAGCCTTGGTTTAGGCTTCCAGTGACTGTTTGAAGTATCCAAGCAAACCACATTCAAATGTGAGGTCCCTTGTCAAAAGATTCGTCCTCATTTAATGCTAATCATAATTGCAAATAAAATGGAGTTTACGTATCATTTGATTATCATCAACTTCTCAGGATCTCCTTCTAGATTAAGAATGTTTTTATTTTATTTTTGTATTATTAAAGTGATGTTTTTGGGTTTCTAAGCCTTGCTAGCCATTTGTGTGACCCAACAGCAGTGATGTGGCACTGAAGCAGCACTTAAAACGTGCATGTTTGGCACTTTTTAAGGGCCCGCGCAGTTGGGAATTCATAGGGGTTCCCAACCCATTGGGAGTATCTAGAGATTCCCAACTATTGGAACGGCCTAGAAATGCCCTCAAATCTCCTGAAAAGTTTCTGAAACTGCCATCCATTTTGGAACGTTTCATTCCAGCTCCCAAGTTCCCAGAAACAGGGAAACACTTTAAATTGGTAACCAAGAATATTTAATATTCACTGCAATGCATTCATCTACAACGAAAGTCTAAACTACAACTCATTTTGGGGTTTCTCTCAGTGAGTTGGGGTTTCTCTCAGTCAGAGTTTTATACAACAATATCCAAATCTAATTTACATACACTCTAAGAGGACTTTTTGCCAACTTTAATAACAAAACTCTATTAGTCCATAGATAGATTTACAACTGAAAATTTATACATCATGGTGAAAAAGAGGAAGGTACTTATCTGTAACGAATGCAGTACACATGTAAATTGACTGCATAGGAGCAATTCACTGTCCAAGCATAGGTATCTGCTAAATATACGACCCCCATGAAGTCTACCAACAAATCTCTATCCCAACCTCAACTCACAGTAGTACTGTAGATCTCAACCACAACTATACATCCACTATGTATCCTCTGATATTTGCACCAGTACTCAATCTGCCATTTGCTCACCTTCCTCTCGGCATATTGGTGCAGTTCTCAGAGTTCTAATCATGAAGGCAATCCATTGGTAAGTCTAGGAAGTTGGGCTCTCTCACAGCTCGACACGTTTAAACTATAGGTTACTCTATAGTAGCTTAGCACTCTATGGATGTTAAGCAGCATAACACTTCTTCATAATACATAAGGGCGTAATTTCAATTAAGGATAGCAAAAGAAAACACGATTATGGCATAAGGAAAACATAAGCATAACCAGAAAAACCTAGACCTTGGAATGAGAAATAACTTCTCTGTTTATAGGAAAAAGGATGAGTAGAGGATAAGAATGGGAGATTATTCAAGTTGGGAAAACTCCAATAGCGAAAGAAATCATGTCTCAATAGTCAAAAAGGTACCTTCCACACTTGGAAACAAGTGGAAGAACTAATTCAACAATGATGGAGAAAATGATCGTGTATTTCTTTGTCACATGTGCCCACTTAAAGACAAGTGGAAGAATATTGGGAGTGCTCCAATATTTCAACAATCATGGACATACAAGTCATATATATCTTTTTCTTATTGTCCCACTAGCACACTCATGTAGGTGCTGACATAAGATCTTCTACCTCATTTTTCCACCCCCATCTTCCCCTCTTACTAGTTCCTAGCAGTGTTTACCATGTGCGCATTTTATTGTATTATATATTTTCCCGATTTTGCAATATAATAACTTGACAAATTGGATTACGGTCCTAAGATGTCAAACTAGGAAAACAACTAAAACACATACCATTAAGTCTAAGTAGTAAGACTTATTATTCTCTAGTTGAGTCTTGGCCTTTGGCTCTGCATTAGGAATATTTACATCATTTACATTATAGTGTATTACAAACTTACCCCACATGGCTAAAACACTTGATAAATAACTACATCATTATTTATTTACATACTCTGATCCAATATATACCAAGGGTCAAAACCGAGGTATACACTACCTAAGATTACAACTCTTATCGGGGGGCCCTCAACCACTGCATATGCCAAAATTGAGATGCTTCTTCGAGCCTTTCTCTAGGCTACTTGGGAAGGGAGTAGAGGCTTCCATCATGCTAACTAGACCATTTGTTACGCTCCCAAAGATCTAAGAAGGTTTAGTGTCAGGAATGTGTGCCCATTGTTGGAATTTGTGTAGTAAAGCATAACAGTAATATCTTTTAAAATTTAATGAGTAAAACAACTAGATCTAGAGTTTAGACATCAATCTCCACTGCTTGTACAGATCTAGGAGATCTAAAGAGTAAGACTGTAATACAGATCTGAATTCAAATACAGATCTAAACTCAGCTTAGATAAAGACATACAGATCTAAACTCAAAATAGATAGAGACATACAGATCTGAACTCAGCTTAGATAAAGACATACAGATCTAAGCTTAAAACCAATCTGATCATTAAACCATCAATCAAACTGTAGAAACAGAGAGGTAAACTTAATATATTGTTTAGATCTAATAACTGTTAATGCTGGAACATAGATCTAGATAGATCAGACTGTATAAAACTCAAAACAATATACCAGATCTGAAAATGGTGGATAGATAGCATACCTTGTTCTGAACCTTACCTCTGAAGAAGTCACAGCCAACAAGAAGGATATAGAACCATTTGTAATTATGCTCAGGTAAAGTCTAGGTCATAGATCCACCTTATAGGTTGGATCTCCTGCCAAGAGATGAAGAAACTTTCTTGCCA
>JASDQU010737387.1:97893-130483 GCA_032191745.1 Picea mariana | reverse complement strand
TTTACTTTAACCCTTGAACAAAAAGCAACAAAACCCCAAACCAACACAAGCAAAGGTAAGAGTGGGTAAAGGAGGGTTTCCAAGGTGGCAATACTAGTTTAATCATTTTCAAGGTGACCTTATTACTTTATCATCACTGCATATGGGACTTATCCCTCATGTGGTTATGTCCTTCTACAAGGAAGGTCATGTACCATCAAAATACTTGATAGAGGATCAAGTAGCCCCAGAACTTTTTCTGGGGTCTTATCCACCAAGGTCAGAGACCAAGGATCAACCCATGCCATATGCATGGGTACCCTGGACATTTCCAGGGGCCCTAGGCTTATCTAGGGACTTTAACTGCTTGGTCCTAGACCAAGAACCCCAGTCGTATACTGGGGGCCCTCTCAGAGGTCTTTATTGCTTGGTTCTTCACCAAGAACCCCAGTCGTATACTGGGGGCCCTCACAAGGGTCTTTTCCACCATAGTACAAGACCATGGATCAACCCATGCCTCAGGCATGGGTACCCTGGACATTTCCAGGGGCCCTAGACATATCTAGGGGCTTTAGTTGCTTAGTCTCAGACTAAGAACCCCAGTCATATACTGGGGGCCCTAAGAAGGGTCTTTTTCCATGGCACTGACTGTTTGGTCCCAGACCAAATACCCCAGGAGTGCACTGGGGGCCCTAGACCTCAGCTAGGGTCTTTGCCATCCTCCCGGAGAATGGCTCTTGCAGCTGCTATAAATTTAACACCCATCAAGCTAACTAAACCATTTGTTGCACTCCCAAGGATCTAAGAGGATTGGGTGTCATTGATGTGTGCAAAGAGGACCTCACCTAATGTGATAAATGAATCATTGGATCCTTAGAAAGGGACAAAAGCTTGGAAGTCGTTTCTATGCAAATATACTTCTTTTGATGCTCCATACAGGAAAAGAGGGTGGAGAGCCTTAATCTTTGAACCCTCCTCATCACTCCATCCCTATTGAAAATTGAAGGCTCCTTTGTAGCTAAAAGTTTTTGGAAGCCTTGGAAGCAATTAAACCCTTTCTGCACTAGAAAGGGGGCAACTTTAGAAATGGCCTTACAATAAATGAACATTCCCTATGGTGGTCCCTAGTTATCCTAGATGAAGGCAAGCCTCTTGTTGAAAAATATATGGTTCTCGGCCGTGCACTTCTTTTGTAAAGGCACTAAGACTCTCCAAGATATCTTCTCCTCATAAACTAAAGTTTGAGTTCCTTGGGCTTAGATTAAGTAGGCGGCCTTTAGATTGAATGATGTTAACAGATTCACTTTTTATCAAATTCAAGCTTCAATTCTTGGTTGTTTCTCGTTCAAGTTGGGGGTTTAGCCTCCAAAGAGGTGGTGGAAGAATTAGACATAGCTAAACAAAAATCCCATCAATAAATACAAGCCGGTGAATAACTACATATAGTTGAGTCCAACCATGAGGTTAAATCTAAGACTCAAAATATATGGCAACTTCAATCAAAGCTCAGTGCATCACTTCCTTGGCTTCGAGCAATACAAAAACCACCTCTAGAGTTTAAGAAGGCTATGTTCAAGTCACTAGTACATGGAGGTGTGGTCATTGGTCAACGCCTTTGTCTTTTGGGTGTCGCCCAGTCTATATGCGCTCTCTAGCCATAATGAGACTGTTAAGCATATTTTTGGTTCGACACGAAAAGGCCAAATTTCTTAGGAATGGATGGAGAGCATGTGTAAGAGATCACTCATTTCCAATTGACTTAGAAACCAGTTACGTTTTGTAATATCCCTCGACTGAACCCAATTTCAAATGTAATATAAATATACTTAAGCTAGTGAGCCGTTTTGACCTCATTTGGTAATGCACATCATGTGGCATAGTGCGCGCATGAACTGCGCAGTAAAATGATGTAGTATGCACATCGCAGGATACCGCGCGCATGAACTAAGGTGCGCGCAATATGGAGGACAATGAGCCTCGTGTATATGATATGTATTATAGGCTGGTGAGCCGGTTACTATAAGCTGGGATGCTTATGTTTTGGTATTAGGCCGAAACGCCTAGATGTCAAGGGCCAATGCGCCTACTTTGTACATGACTCATGATTAATAAAAATACATCATTGCGCGCAGACCGACCACGATAAAAGAGATGGGGGACTGAACTTCACCAGTTAGGGAAAGGGAGGGCCAAAAGTGAAGGGAATATTATATTGATATTCCTAAAACGTAAAGTATGGATAATTATTTTATCCTAAGTCCTAAAGTTGGAGACAAGTGGACCAAAGTAACTTCCAATATGGCAAGTGTCAAGTTGGGGACATGCATTCGTATCGTGGAGGACTTAGCTCATTTGGGTGATCTTTTCCACAGGGGGGGATTTTTCCAGACAGGAGAGCCTGACCATCATTCTCACCATCACTTTCACGAAGAGTTCACAGTGATTCCTGTACACACTCAGTTATCCAGTCAATGTTTCCATGACCATTTTCACTCACGCATTTTGTTATCCTTGAGACAGCCATTTCACCATTCCCATAACCTGTTCCCATAGCTCCTTTTGGTTGGTGTACCTGGTTAGCTTGGAGCGAGATTGAAGAAGCAAGTTGTCAGGCCCGTGAGCAGTTCTATGAGCGAGAGAATTGTTGGGGATTGATTCCCGAAGGTGCTAAACTGCAGCTACAGCGATCTAAGAATTCAGGTCCGGCCTGTTGCTAAAGCCCTGGAAGGGAAGTTGGGCAGTCAAGGGACTATTGAACAGAGAAGGGGCACACTTCCTTGGGTGGGGGAGGCATGTGGGTAATGAGAGGCTGTAGGTTGTTAGTTGAGTGAGCACCTGAGACGGAGTCTTTCCTGTTGTCCTTGAGCCTTAGCCTGGATAGGAGCCCTTTACCCTGGGTGGAGTTCAATCCCAGCTCGGGGGTGACTCACTGTTGAGAGTGATGAACAGTGTAGTCTATGGTTGGGAGGTTCGTGGACGGTCTGTAAGCAGTTGGTGACAGTCTTTCTAAGATAAGTACCAATTGCATGATAAAATGATATGTTGTTTTGTTATTTACATGCCTATGTTACGATTTTAGCATATATGTGATTATGATTGCTTGTGTGCTTATGGGTAATTTCCTGTAAATGTTGCATATCTATAGTTACTGTTATTTCCATATAAAAGAAAGAAAATTATTGTTTAACTTTAAAGCTTCCGCAAGAATGTTGTATGTATATGTTCTAGCTGCAGGCAGTAAAAAGTGTAAATATAGGTGGCATAACTCAGTGATTACTGAGAATGTTACCGACTGGTGTCAGAGCATGAGTGGTTGCTCTGGAGTGGCGCACTCCAGCCTGAGGTTGGTCGGGGGAACATTACACGTTTTGTGATAAACTAGTCTAAAAAATTAATTTTACAATGGTGTGCTATTCCATCTCTGGAAGACTCAAATTAGAATTTTATTTAAGTGTGAGGAGCAAGACATTTCCTTTACCTTGTCTAACAAGTTGATTATTATGGTCAATCTATTCCTGTAGATTCAGGAGCAAGTGAAGAAATACTCTCTAAAATTTGAGCATCTATGTCAACTTTTGAGTATTTGGGTGAGGCCCCCTATAGCATGAGTTGAATGTTCTCGAAGAGCTTAGATCACATTTGTTGTCGCCTTCTCAGATGTCCAAGTGGTTAGGCATTGTAAGAACCATCACCAGGCGAGAGGGCATCTATGTGAGTGAAGGGAGAAGAGGTAGGGATCACCCAATGGTCGACACAACAAAACTCCCTGGACACCTTTAGATGACAAGGTGCCTTGCATCCCACTAGACATTTTCGAAGTGGCCAAGCTACCAAAGGAGCAGAATGAAGGTAATTGATGGGGATCGCTAGTTGTTGATAAGCCACCTCAAACAATCGGTTTGGCCCAAGATCAAGGATGATGCCCTAGGCCCAACTATAAAATCCATGTGTCCTCAAGTTATGATTGTTACACCTCATATTGTATGAGGTTTCACATTATGATTTTCATCACATTGATGGAGTTTGCTACTAGTACCTTTGGAGCTTTTGAATGGACTTTGGGGGGTACACCTTCATGGGGTCTTTTCTCTTCTTGGTGGTGGATTATTTGATGCAAAACTTTGTTAGAGGAACTTCATTTCTCTATGGTGGATGGTCATGGTTGATGATCATTTGATGGTTTTGGTGCTACTTTCATGCCTCTGCTTGATGGATCACTCTCTTGACATATGGATGACTGCTGCTTCATGTGTCATTTTTCTTGGCGCATCCTAGAGACTATATATGGTGATGTTATATTATTAATGTCACTAGGAGGGGGTGTTCTATATGGTCCCCTTTTGTTGAGTTTGTGGTGGGGACATACTTGATGTTTGATGGAGTTAGCACCTTCTTATGTTTCCTCCTCCTATAATGTTAATGTGGTGTGGTCATACAATTTTCCTTGGTGGGATTTTCCTCGATGATATAACATTGTAACATTAGACATCACATAGGGGGGATGTGCATTTGATGATGTTAATACCCTTGTTGATGTATTATTTCCTAAGCTTGAGTTAGAAGGGGGGGGTATTACATGTTTTTCCTTGGTGATCTAGCCTTTTCTAAGGCTCAATGATGTATTTATCTCTTGGTGGTGGTGCACCCTAGGTTCAAGCCTAGGTAGAGCTTATGTTTTGTTGGTATCTTTGTACATGGTAGTTTTGCTAGGGGGAACAACTTTATGTTGCATGGTACAACACCTTGATGGAAAGAACCCCTTTATTGGCACACATGTTGAGGCAGATCACATTATTTTAATATTATTTTGTTCAAGTGGAGGGGCCATCCCCTTGATCTTGGAGTTTGTTGGGTTGCATGTGGATGTATGGCTTGGTGGATACTATTTTTGGAGGGTTGTTATACATTGAAATTTGTGCTAGGAGGTAGTTATGAGGGCGCCCTTGCCCTACTGGTTATGTTGGATACTTGGTCAACCTTGTTGGAGCGCCCTCTTCTTGCTCAGGTGTGAGGAGGTTGGCACACTTCTCTAAGGCACACCCATGTAGAGTTGGTTGAGAATTGGTTGGCACACTTCTCCTATAATGTTAATATGTTGTGGTCATACACTTTTCCTTCGTGGGATTTTCCTTGATGATATAACATTATGACATTAGACATCACCTAGGGGGGATGTGCATTTGATGATGTTAATACCCTTGTTGATGTATTATTTCCTAAGCTTGAGTTAGGAGGGGGGCATTACATGTTTTTCCTTGGTGATCTAGCCTTTTCTAAGGCTCAATGATGTATTTATCTCTTGGTGGTGGTGCGCCCTAGGTTCAAGCCTAGGTAGAGCTTATGTTTTGTTGTTATCTTTGTACATGGTAGGTTTTTCTAAGGAGAACAACTTTATGTTGCATGGTACCACACCTTGATGGAAAGAACCCCTTTATTGGAACACATGTTGAGGCAGATCACATTATTTTAATATTATTTTGTTCAAGTGGAGGGGCCATCCCCTTGGTCTTGGAGTTTGTTGGGTTGCATGTGGATGTATGGCTTGGTGGATACTATTTTTGGAGGGTTGTTATACATTGGAAGTTGTGCTAGGAGGTAGTTATGAGGGCACCCTTGCCCTAGTGGTTATGTTTGATACTTGGTCAACCTTGTTGGAGCGCCCTCTTCTTGCTCACATGTGAGGAGGTTGGCACACTTCTCTAGGGAGCATACTTGTGGAGTTGGTTGAGAATTGATTATTTTATTGTTGTTGACTCCTTCCTTGCACAAGTTTTAAGGAGTTGTAACCACCTTGGAGCTCATTCATTTATTTATTGAGGTGGTTGCACATTGGAGAAAGAGCCCATGAGGAATCTTTCTCATGTTGAGAAGTTGTTGAAAACCTTTGACTAGCCTTTCTTGTGGAGTACTCCACCTAGTTGGCATCTTGCACGCTTATCCATGGAGTTGGTTGGAGGGCCCTACATTGGGATTCACCCCGTGTGAGTGGTTTCCCACTTGCTCCCGCAGCTTGTGAACCACTTACTATATTGGGATGGTGGTTATGGAGCACTCTCCTAGGGGAGAATATTTTATTATTCCTTCACTCATGCATCTTGGAGGGCGCACTTGGAGAAGTCTTTTAGGTGGACCTTGAGCACATCCTCCTATGCCAAGGAATATTTTTAATTGTATTTGCATGCATGCATCTTGAAGGGCACACTAGATGTTGACCTTGTAGCATCTTTACTTGGTCAAAGTGCCTATTTTTAGTGATGTGCCCTCTCTCTTGGAGACTTCTTGCACATTTCTTCATATTTTTGGATGGGGCAAGCTCTCTTGGAGAGGGTAGAGGCCACACATTCACTTGACATGGTCAACCATTTATTGGGGATAGATCTAACTACTCCATTATTCTATTAATCTTTGACTTGTCATGGAGTTAGTTGGGAAATAATGTATTTTATTGTGAGAAAGGCTAAGATTACCTTAATAAAAAGAGGAGCTTTATCTCCATTCATTTGTAATTGGTGATGGGGAATTTGTGATTATGGATTTGGAGAAGTGGAGAAGGTTGGAGATTGTAAAGCTTGGAGATGATTGATGTGGACCTCTCTTGTGTATTAGGCTTGAAGACTAATGAAGCATTGAGGTATTGATCTATTTTGATTGGTTAGGTTATGCCCTTCAATGGTTGTTTCTACGTTGTAAACTCTTCTTGTTATCATACTTATGTGAAGGCTTGATAATGAACCTGTAAAACTAAAAAGAAAATGTACACATTGAATATGGAACAGAACAGTTGCTCTCTTCATAACATAGAATGAGATAGATAAGAAAGATTTTATTTTACTTAACCAAAAATACAAGGCAAATATAAACTTCTTACAGCCTTGTCAAACACAGTATGGATCCATACTCTTGTAGCTTGTACAAACCAATAATAACCTAATACGGATTGGGTCTCTCCTTCTCCTACCCGTTATGGCCCTAGCTCGGCCCCTTTTCTTTGTTGTCTCTGCTTACAGTGGCCCTACTCGACCTGTATCCCTGTGTTATTGTGTTGTTGGGCAGCCACCAGTCACTCATACCAGGTGCGGGTTATGCGAAGCCTTGCTAGCTCGTCTTCCTCTATCTTGGCTATACCCACGCCTCCTTATCACTCACAATATTACTAGCAACTCTAGGTAATATTCTTCTTACCTTTTCTTAGGGTTTATGTGGGCCCTTTACTCGTGGGAGATTCCAGCCATTAGATCTTTTACTAGATCAATGGTTGGGACTTGATCTCTCATTGTGACAACTTAGGACTTCACCTTTATCTTGTGAAGGTAATAATTATTCCTCACTATTTCCTTAACACTCCCTCTTAGTGAGGAATGGGTTTTCCACAACACCCAATTTTTCCCAAAAATATTCAAACTTTCCCTTTGGCAATCCTTTGGTTAGAATGTTAGGTAGCTAGAGAGGTAGTAGTGGGGGCCCAGAGGGCCCATAGTGATAATAGTGGAGGCCATTCAATGTAAGGTGGACTAGGTCCACTATATTATTAAATAAGGCCCACTATGGTAGCTAGATATAATAAATGGGTAGTTAGATATAATAAATGTAAGAGGACTTCTTAGAAGGTTATACTTCTAGAAGATTCCTCCTCTAGAATGTTCTTAGGTGATGGTAGCACTATATAAAGGGGTTCAAGAAATGTAATGGGACATGAAGAGAATTATTGTATTGTGAGTTGTAGCTCAATAGTAGGATGCCCCCTCGAAGAGGCAAGTGAACAAGATAGGATCCCCTCCATAATAGGATCCATTGTATTGTGTTGCCCTACCTCAAGGGTTTGGTAATAATAAAGTGTGGTTTCTTCTATCTTGCTTTGTGGATCTATTGTGTATTCAGTATTTGTGGTGATTATATTTTTAGATCTATTCAAGTTCATAACACAGAATGTCTGCAACTTGTTCATTAGTGTGGACATACTGAAGTTTTACTACCCCTTTTTGTACTTTGTCCCTGATGAAATGGTATCTAATTTCAATGTGCTTGGATCTATCATGGAAGACTGGATTTTCAGATAACTTAATACAGCTTTGATTGTCACAGTATATTGTGGTGGGGTCCAAGTTTGTGTCAAAAAGATCCACAAGAATCTTTCGAAGCCAAATGGCTTCACAACTTGCTTGACTGGTTGTCGTGTACTCCGCTTCTGTTGAACTGAGTGCAATTGATTTTTGTTTTTTGATGTACCACGATATCATGCCTGATCCTAAACTGAAGCAGCAACCAGAGGTACTATTCCTACCAGTTGTACTTCCAGCGCAATCTGAATCAGAATAACCCACTAGTTTGACTTGGTCTCCCTATAAATACTAAAGTCCATATTGTAGATTTTAACCTTGTACAATATTTTACTACAAACAGATTTTCAATAAAAGAACAAAAAAGATACAATGGCAAATACACACATTACACAGAGATTTTTCCCCTAGAAACCCAAACCAAGAAAACCAGCGTATTTTATATTCATTCATAGTGATACATTGTTTACAATACAATATACATATAGGAGCCAGCGACATCCAAAACCCTAACCCAATGACCTGGATTAGTCAACAACCCTAATTCCTTAACCGGAAATAGAAAACCATCGGGAAAAACCATGTGCCGAAAAACCGTCCAACAATGGACACGAAAATCGAGGTGACACGAAAAACAAGGCAAAAATGCGACACGTTTCCCAAGGCAAAAAAAATCTCAAGGGTGCTACCCCCCTCAAACCCCCTTGCACACCCAGCGCAACGTAGAAAACACTAAAGCTAGTCGTGCAAAGAATATAACACATACCCAACACATATTATATTGTACCCTTCAAATACCTCAATATTTGTTTTGTTGCAACCCAATGTACTTTTCTGGGGTCCACCATATGTTGACTAAGTGTGTTGACAACAAAACATATATCAGTCCTAGTATTAGTCAAATACATCAAGCATCCAATTAATTGTCTGTAGATGGTAGGATTCACCTTTTCTGACTTAGATGAATTTAATTTCTTGAGATTAGTAATCATGGGAGTGGCCATGGGTTTACAGTCCTCCATCCCAAATCTTTTGAGGGTCTCAATTGCATACTTTCCTTGACCCAGGAAAGTCTCACACTCTTGCTGCCAGATCTCAAGCCCAAGAAAGTAATGCATTAGGCTTAGATCCTTCATCTCAAATTCCTTAGCCAGATATTGCTTGCAGGCTGCTATTAGAGTTGTTGCTCCTGTTAGAAAGAGATTGTCCACATAGAGTACAAGAATGAGAATGTCCCCTTCTTTTATAATAAGGTATATGTTTGAGTCGACATCACTCTTGATAAATCCAATACTTTGTAAGTAGCAGTCAATTATGGAGTACCAAGCTCCGAGTGCTTGTTTGAGGCCATACAAGGCCTTCTTTAGACAACAGACATGACTCGCTCTGTCTTGAACTTCAAATCCCTTTGGTTTTTCCAAATAGGCCTCCTCTTGAATGTTCCCGTTGAGAAATGCAATTTTTACGTCCATTTGATGTATTCTCCACCCCATCTGGGTGGCAAAAGAAATAATAGTACGAATGGAGGTGTATCGAGCTAATGGGGCGAATGTCTCTTCATAATCCACTCCTTCCTTCTGAGAGAAGCCCCAAGCAACAAATATGGCCTTGTGTTTGCCAATGCTTCCATCCGCTGCATGTTTTATTTTATATATCCACTTGGAGTTGACTACCGATTTGTTCTTTGGTCTGGGTACAATCTCCCAGACATCATTCTTTATTATGGAGGTATATTCCTCCATCACGAAATCCCTCCAGGACTTCCTTTCAATAGCTTCTTCAAAGCAGATTGGTTCTGATTCAATCATACTGCTCATGAGGGCAGCATATCCTGAATACCTCTGAGGAGGTACACTTGTTCTGACTGAGGTCTTTGGCGACACTACTTCTTCGTTGGCTTCCTTCAGCAGTTGCTCAGCCCACTTTGGTTTCCTTTTTTTGGAGATGGTCGGTTGTTCTTTCTCTTGTTGTTTCATTGTGGGAAGATCTGCCTCTTCTGATGAGGACTTCTCCTCTTGATTGGGAACTTCATTTTCTGAAATGTCCTTGTCTTGACATGAATTTCAGAGAGCTCTTTCTTCTTCAAATTTTACATCTCTACGTAAGACAGTTTTCCTTGTGGAGGGAATGTATATTATGTAGGCTTTGGAGGTCTCACTGTATCTAACCAAAATCCTCTTCTCGGTTGTACGATCTAGCTTAGTCCTTTTCTCAGCAGGAATATGACAGTAGGCAACACAACCAAAGATGCGGAGATGACTAATGTCTAGTTTCCTTCCAGTAAAGGCTTCTTCAAGTGTTACATTTCCCAGAACTTTGTGAGGACTTGTGTTTTGAAGGTATATTGCAGTGTTACAAGCCTCTAACCCAGAGAAATTTAGGGAGATTTTGATCATGCAGCATTTCTTTTGTTGCACCAACAATAGCTCTGTTCTTTCTCTCTGAGACCCCATTCTGCTAAGGGGTGTAAGGAACTGTCAGTTCTCTTTTGATTCCAGCCTCAACATAGAACCTCTTGAAGGCATGTGAAGAGTATCCCCCCCCATTGTCAGACATGAGGACTCTTATCCTCTTTCCTGTTTGAGTTTCCACAAAAACCTTGAATTCTTGAAATTTCTCGAGTACCTCTTCAGAGGTTTTTCCCGTCAAGAAGTAGATCCGGGTCTTTCTAGAGAAGTCATCTATGAAGGTGATGTAGTATCTGAACTTCCCTCCTATGGATAATGAGGACATGGGGCCATAGATATCAATGTGAATTAAGTCGAGAATGCCCTTGGAGCTTGAATCACTCTTGAGGAAGGGTGCCCTTACATATTTGCCTAGAACACACCCTTTACACACTTCATGGTGTTCTATAGTGAATGAAGGCATCCCTGTCACAATATTACCCAGAATTCTGAAAGCACCATGTCCAAGATGAGCTACATGCATGTGCCATAGTTCACAGTCTCTGGTGTTGTTGTTGCTTGCTAGTGCATAGTGAGAGTCAAACTGCAATTTATACAGTTTGTCCTTTCTTACTCCAATGACTTGTTCGAATCCCTCACTCAACCCTTTGGGTTTAATGTAGGCCCTTCAATCCTTGAAGGAGACCTCATAACCCTTGTCTTCTAGAGCTGACACTGAGACCAGAATCTTCTTTAGTCCAAGAACATAGAGGACACCTGACAAGTGGAGAGGCTTACCAGACTCCCTCTCAAACTTTACAGTTCTGACTCCTTTTGGATGATAAGCATAGTCATCGCCAAGCAAAATCTCAAACCCAAATTCCTTTTCGCTCAGGCTGCTGAAGTAGTGCTTATGGGCAGTCATCGCCAAGCATAGTCGTCACCAAACTTTACAGTTTCGACTCCTTTTGGATGATAAGCATAGTCATCGCCAAGCAAAATCTCAAACCCAAATTCCTTTTCACTCAGGCTGCTGAAGTAGTGTTTGTGTCCAGTCATATGACTGGATGCTCCATTGTCTATATACCAGACATCACTGGTTCGAGTGGAAGAGAGACAGGTCATGCAAACATCCTCTACCATTTCGTTTGGTGAGGGTTGTTCCATTTAGCCTGTGCTTTGATACCATGTAAAACTAAAAAGAAAATGTACACATTGAATATGGAACAGAACAGTTGGTGTCTTCATAACACAGAATGAGATAGATAAGAAAGATTTTATTTTACTTAACCAAAAATACAAGGCAAATATAAACTTCTTACAGCCCTATCAAACACAGTATGGATCCGTACTCCTGTAGCTCGTACAGATTGATAATAACCTGATACGGATCAGGTCTCTCCTTCTCCTGCCCACAATGGCCCTAGCTCGACCCCTTTTCTTTGTTGTCTCTGCTTATAGTGGCCATACTCGACCTGTATCCCTATGTTATTGTGTGGTTGGGCAGCCACCAGTCACTCATACCAGGTGTGGGTTATGTAAAGCCTTGCTAGCTCATCTTCCTCTATCTTGGCTATACCCGTGCCTCCTTTTCACACACGATATTACTAGCAACTCTAGGTAATATTCTTCTTATCTTTTCTTAAGGTTTATGTGGGCCCTTTACCTGCGGGAGATCCCAGCCATTAGAACTTTTACTAGATCAATGGCTGGGACTTAATCTCTCGTTGGGACAACTTAGGACTTCACCTTTATCTTGTGAAGGTAATAATTATTCCTCCATATTTCCTTAACAGAGCCCTATATTCATTTAGTAATAAGCAATGTGAGGAGGTTCTCCCTCTTGTTTATTTGTTGTTTTATTTCTGCAAATGTTTTCCATTCCTCTATCAAACTATGTTGTAGAGTTGGAAGTACATTTCAGCTATAAAAAATCACCTTCACAAATGTATTGATGAGTGGCACCACTATCCCTCCAAAACTTGGTTTTATAGCTTATTTTCAGCAAACACTTGGGGGTAAATTGTATGAAACTAGTTCCTTTTACCTTAAGTACACACCTAGGTGATGAATGTATCAAATAATTCCTTCATCCATTGATGGTTGATTGTAGCAAACTAGCCCTTTTACCATATAGCCTACCAAAGTAGTTGACTACGACAAACTAGTCTTTTCATTTCATGTAATATATAACAACTCCATTAGCCCAATAGGTCGATAGGCACTAGTCCCATATCATCCCATTTTCGTGTTCCCCTCTTCTTCATATCCTCGCATTCCCATATCCCTTTATTTTCCCCATTTCCAATTCCATTTTCATATACTACAACCACCTTTTGTTTTATCAAGGCGCTTACTCTTCTTTATTCACCTTGAGCCCCCACTCCATAGCCTTGATATTCTCATCTTTAGGGAAGCCCCTCTTGTCTTGGAGAAGAGCCAACCTAAAGTGCGAGGAAGAATTGTTGAGGTGACAGTGGGCAGCCTTCATAAGTTGCACAAAGATAACACCTTGGTGCCTGGGACTTTACACTTTTGTGGATGCTAGAGTGCAACAATAACTATTCTTTTGGATAGTGCACTCCCCAAGATAGATATTTTTTATATCTTTTTATTATTCAATACTCGGTTGATTGCAATATGTTTTGATAGATTTTGCTAAATAGCATTAGGGAGATTTTGTTTATCGAATGCCCCAATTAGTTTTTATCGTTTTTTATTATCAAGGAGACATTTTATTATGCCTCTTTATGACCTTATGGTGGTGCGCATTTACTTTTCCCAACCTCAATGCTAATTGTACATACAAGTTACAAGTAATGTTATAAGAAATATAATAATAGTAATGTAATGTTATAAGAAATAATATAATAATAATAACAATACAAGTACAAGTAACGTTATTATTACAAAAATAATAATAATAATAATAATAGGTCAATTAGTAAATAATACTAAAACCTTTTCCTAAATAAGTATATCTAAGCATGTAGTTCATCAGGCTATGGTCTAGTGACTTGGAGTAATTGTGTACGCTTTTGGAGTTACTCCAAAAGCGTTTACCCCATGCTTGGGGATGCTTCATGTGATGGTGCGTTGATTATATATATAAAATGTGTTATATATATAACACATTATATTAAAACTTTGAAAGATAAGATAATTTTATTAATGTCCAATGAATGACCACAAAGGTAGTCAATGGGACAGAAAACTACAACAAGTATGAGTACAATGTGGGAGTGCAAACGCAACTCCTAGGTAATGTTGAAAATAGCATAAAGAAAGAAACCTAAAGTACAATGATCCAAAATATAAGTGAGTATGCCCAACTCAAAAATCTGTAAAAAGAGAGGTGGAGTGAGAGAGAGGTTTGACGAGGTCTCACGAATCTGATGGTCGAGGGTGAAGGGGGAAAATTGGGCTATGTCTCGTTGTCGGAGTCCTCGGGGCCTATCGAGGGGTCCGATTGTGTGATCCAAGGGGGGATGTAGGACAGAGGGATACTCCTAGCATCCAAGGCCGAAAGGAAGAAACTCTGTATAGATCTCTGGTAGTTCATCTGAATCTGTGAGGTGGTCTAACGGACGAGAGGCGCCATGTTTTGTTTCTTTCTAGAGCTAGTCCCTCTAACTCTCTGAGAGTGTACAGACTGATGTATAGTTCGGCACCTCCGAACCGGTCTCAATGATAACAATTTGTCTCCCCGACGAGGAGGATGAGGAGAGACTCTAAGGTCTCACCAATCTACTATCCAATATACTCTGAGACTCTACCTGTCATTTGTTTCTCCAATCTAATGGGTCGGCCAAAAAGTATGATGTGATCGCCCTGGTCATCACAGGGCGGGGCGTGGTATGCAGTAACTGAGATCTGTGGCTAAAGATCTCCCCGATAAAGAGGGCTAGACATCGTTGGTCCTGGTACCGAAAGAAAGTAGAGAGTGAACCCCCTGAATCCCTACAGAGGCAATGGTAGCGTCCTCTGATCTCATAGTATATAAGGCACCTAAAGATGAGGTGCATCTCTGTCTCTAGTTCCTGTAAGTGGCACATCTAGAAAACCCTATCATACCATGGTATATGGTGGTACGTCTCAATCTGGAGTTGATGAGATCCGACCTGAAGTTGTCCTAAAGGGATCCTGAGTGAGTGCATCCAATGTCTGCGTGTATAGGAGGGGCGGATGATGATACCATCCTGTAGCTCCAGAAAGTGCTCTAGGTAGAAGGACATCTCCGAGCCCAGGCTCATCAAAGGCGAGGTCCAGGTGACCTGAATGTACAATCTATAGATGTCTTCTTTGATAGCTTGGTTCAGAACCTGTCTAGCCTTCAAGAGGTGACGCGATGCATCAAGGGAGAAACTGAATGAGGGGAGGCGCTCTGGGGAGATAATCAATGACTAAAGAAGTCGAGATGCCTCTGAGTACCAGCCACGTGAACGGCCTGGGGGGGTCCAAAGCAAGAGCCTCCAAGGAGCAAAGAGCGAGGTAGGGGTATCGTTCTCTCCTGATGGTAGAGTCTCTGAAAGATCTAATTCTATGAAGGAAAGAGATCAAGCAAAAAATGAGCTCGAGGCGAAAAGGATGGATGTCAAACTCTGCCGAAATAATGGGATGCGGAACTATCCACTTGCAGCGGATGATACGCCTGAGTAGGGCTTGAATCCCCTCCAACCTAGCCTAGTCAGTCTGTAAAAAGCTTGGCCCCCAGATCTCGGAGCCATATAGAACTATGGGTCTGATAATCGCCTCCATAAGGTAGAGTTTGGACGAGATGTCCTAAGACTGACCCAGAAAACACTATCCCTCGATGAGAGCCAAGGAACCATACCCTTTACTAAGTCGAGGTTGAAGGGCCTGCCGCATACCAAAACAAAGAAAGTATTATGAATAAATGAGCAAGAGCATTTAAATGAGACCAGCATAAGCGACAAGTGACACATCACAATTTACTAGCAAACCATCTCTATATTATTTCTTATAGATGATTACATAATACAAGCAACAATATCCGAAAATAGCCTTTATAAATGAGGCTATATATCCAAAAGCATCATTTTCATATGAGGCTACAATGTTGCATGTATTGAACGTAGAAATACAACACAAGCTACGCTAGTAAAGCCTAATAGTCACCATCGACATCTTCATCATCATCATGAAAAATAGAACAAGATGCAAGTTCATCGGTTGAATGTGGAGTGGAAGAAGTATTTCCAATTCCACTTCTAGGTTCCTTAAGATTCAGTGCATCAAGAGAGAAGTCCAAGTAAGAGGATTCTAGATCCACATCCCAATCTTTCGAAGGCCCACTATTATATTATGGACCCGTACGATATGTATGCAAGGCGAAGGTTGGAATGCACATAAACAAGATCCTCAGCCTTTTACAAGCCCAACTTGTTGCACTTCACTAAATGAATAAAACCATAGGTGCTCCAATTACTTTATGCTAATGAAGAGCTTGTAAAGAATACAAATGACAAGGATTGCAAATGTACACAATTTGCTCCATGACAAATCCACCATCTAATCGAATTCATGGTGCTCCTCTCATCCAAAGTTGATATGTCTGAATAATCATCCAAACAACAACAAAAGTTGCAAATTCTTCCTTCACCTCCCTGTGTAGATGAGCTGAAATATTCTCTTAAGGGCTCTTTTCACTCCATCAACACCTCCCTATCCTTATGTCGTACCTTTCTCTTCCCGTTGTTTCAAGCAATGAGGTCTTCATCATAAAATCTTAGGTTCAAGGCATGTGCTAAAGTGTAAGGAGGCCATCAAAACAAGATATAAGGATGAGAAGCCCAAGCATATGCATATTTGGGATATTATTGATGAGTGTTGGGATAGGTAATTACATTCCCCCTTACTTGTTGTTGGGTACTTTTTAAGCCCAGCATGTTTTTATGATAAGACAAGATTTAATGAGAATGGGGAGGTTGGTAGAGAGTTTATGATGTACATTAAAAAAGGTGCTTCCCTGATCAAGAAATCCAAAGCCATGTCATTGCCAAACTATAGGATTATAGGGCACTCGCAAAATTGTTTGCCTATACTAGTGTTATACACGAAAGGACTAAAACGTTGCCAAGTACCCTTGAAGGCTTGATCAATTCATTAAATTTTCTTTATTTTGTTTGTTTTATTAAATTTATTATATTTTTATCATTCTCAATCTTGACTCTTGAACCCTTGTCACTTGCTAGGTCTTTGGTGGCAAACCTTTGGTAGTGATATGATAGATCTTGAGAGAGTTTCATTCAAATCTTAAACCATACCTACGATGCTTCAAGTTGTGAACACAATTGGAGCATGTTTGAGAAAATACATTCTAGGAAGCACAACCAATTAATAGAAAAGCATTTAAATGACCCTGTATTTGTCCATTACAATCTTCGATTTGGCAACATGCAAATAAAAGGTGCGACATTAAGAAACACAAGACTTGGCTCAGTTTATCTAAGGCTTAAGCATTTGAATATGAAGGTTTGATTTAAACTTTGAAGTTTAATTCACATTTCAATGTTTCATGATGATGACAGGTTTGGATCATTCAATAATTGACCTCAAAGCACTAGGTCCTACATCAGATTGGCTTCAATTGAAGAAGTTGTTGATGCTTTGGTAGTTGCGGGAGGTATTAACCTCCATATGTAACCTTTGACTAGAATAGAATATTCCAGAAGCAAGAGAAACCCTTAAGATGTGTGAAAACCCTAGAAGACATGTCGGCTCAGCAAAATATATAATATTAAGGTATTATCCTCCGGGAAGACAAGTCGACCTCACAGGAAAAAGATAAACAGAAAATATAATTACCAGAATGTCAGGTCGACCCACCCAGAAAATTCACTGGACATATTAATATAAATAGAGGACGTCTTGGCTCATTTGTTCACTCACACTCACTCGGGAAACCAGAAACAGTGTGCAAGTTTGGAGGAGGAGGAGCAGCAGCTGCAGTTTCTCTTGTTCAGTTTTTATGGTACTTTCTCTTGTGAGCTACCCTTGGAGAAGGTGTGCTCTCTTGGTCATCTGTTGGTTCTGGTGTGGCTTCTCGGAATCATTCTTTATGTCAAAAGTCAAGGTGCTCAAGTGTGGCTTTTGTGCCTATGGTTGGGTGACAATGGTGTAGCATTGTCTATGGTTAAACGAGCACAATATTGTAACAGAAGGCTCCTCTTTTTCGCCTTGAGGACTTGGAAAATCTTGAGGGCCTTGAGGAGCCATTTAGTATTTATTTAACTTTTATAAGCATATGTTGCCAAGTACCCTTGAAGGCTTGATTAATTCATTAATTTTTCTTTATTTAGTTTGTTTTGTTAAATTTTATTATCTTTTTATCATCTTCGATCTTGACTCTTGAACCCCTACCATTTGCTAGGTCTTTGGTGGAAAAACTTTGGCAGTGATATGCCAAATCTTAAGAGATTTTCCATTTGAATCCTAAATGAGACCTGTCATGCTTCAAATTGTGAGCACAATTGCAACATGCTTGAGAAAATATATTCTAGGAAGTGCAACTAATTAACAATAAAGCATTTAAATGACCATGTATTTGTCCATTACAATCTTTGACTTTGCAATAGGCAAATAAAAGGTGACACACTAGTATAAGACAAGTGTGATCCCAATTTATTCCCAATCCGATTTGAACTCTTCACTCTTTGCCTTGCTGATTTTTGTCAATTCCAAGTCTGGTGACTTTGGATGCAAGTGTAGGTGCCAAGAGGACTTGCCAATGTATATGCTAGCTGGTTGTGCATCTTTGGTGGAGAGAACAACTTTGGTTAGGAGTGACTCGTAGCTAGGAAGAGTTGGTGGCTAGGGTTTTCTAATGGTTTCCCTAGCTAGGGTTCGGAGAGCTTATCTTGTACCAGCTTGTATTGAGTTGTTGTTGGTATATATATATATCGTGTTCCAACTTCCACCTGTCATGCACTTGCAGATTTGAATTTCAGCTTAAGTTATCTTCATGATTGACTAGATTCTAGCACTGGTTATGCATGTTGATTTTGACATAACATTGAGCTGAATTTGTTAAGTGATTTAACACGATATCTAGAAGGTAAAGGAGAAGATTTACTGCTGTAAGAAGTCATTTTCAAATCTATTATATGCTTATAAAGAGTACCCCAAGGGTTGAAACTTTGTGGTATTGAAGCACACTTGTTTTGGTGTTTCTTTTCTTGGGTCACCTTATGAATTGGGTTGAAGTGAAGTGAAATATTTGCTGCTGTAAATTAATAATTCAGATTCAGCCCTAAGGCTGAAAGTTCACAGTAAATAGATCCAGCGAACCTCAAGGTTGAGGTGAAATTTCTGAATTTACGTTAATTGCCCATTCTGAGAAAATTCTACATGGTGTCCGGGCACTTCAGAGATTTATACAAGTGGTTCTGATGATGACCTATTTTCAAACCCTGGCAAGCATGCTCCCTCTCTACCTAGGGTTGTCCAGGTGGCTATTAATATTGATGTAGCATTCAGGAAATTATTGAGATTACAACATGTGTCATTCTTTTGCTTAAGTGCAAGAGGGCAGAATGAGTTATTTCCAAGTTTACCATTTGTTAAAAAGACAAGTTACCATTTTTTTAAAGTATACATAAACACATTAGGGGATATCATATAGGATCATCAAGTATTATTAAGTGTTATCAAATATTGTGAAACTATTTTCAAAATACGAAATAGGTTCACATCATGATACTTAAAATCTTCAAAACAAAATAAAAGTTGTATGAATGGTTAGTTATGCCAATGAGATTACGCAGTTCTTCTAGCAATATCCATTTATTTAAGGAATAAGTTGTAAGACCATTAGGACACTTCCTTATTGTCTTTTAGATGGTACTGTAGTTTGCAGCAAATATTGATGAATACTTAGAGATGGCACTCAAAACTCTATGAGAACATAAGTTGCAAGCCAAGACAATAAAATGTGTGTTTGCAAAATAGTTCCTTTTGTACTTGGACTTTGCGGATGATGGAGATGACCTCTGTATAGACCTTGAAAGGACTATGGATATTATGAACTTTCCACCTCCTTAGAATTCAAGTTAATTAATTAGATTAAGGAGCTTCAGGATCTAGCCAACTACTGTGGGAAATTTGTGAAGCTCTCAAACATCGCAGTACCCCTTATTGCATTAGCTATAAGAAGCACAGCAAATCATTGGATTGCAACTCAAGAATGGGCGTTTGAAGCCTTGAAGCACAAGATTGTAATACATAAGTTTTAGATTTGACAAGCCTCCAATTCACTTTTGGAGGTTAAAATTTATGCTTCCAAATATGCTATGGGAACAATGTTAATGCAACAAGGAAGACGCATAAATTTATTATTTAGAAACTTTTGTTGATGCCTTGTAAATTACCCCACCTATGACAAGGAATTATATATCGTTGTCTAAGGGGTAAAACACCAGAGACAATATGATCATTAATTATCTTTATAAATAATACATGTGAATTTCCTTCATTGAATATGTTTATAAATCAATACATTTGAATTTTCTTCATTTGCTCTGTGCAGTTAACAAATTAATTATTTTAAGCTTTAATATTTAATTCTGCACACTGTTCATAATTTTTAAATATATATTTTGCCATCCCCATTGGAAATTGAGGAATACCTTTTGGCTGTTCCAAAACTCGTCCCATGTTCACTTGTCCCCGATACTAGGTGCAACATCATTCAAACACAACATAATTCGAACGGCATGAAGCTATAGCTGCATAGCAGACCAGAAAATTAGAAGCTAAAGAGATAGATCTATGGTCATGTTATCCATCGTCGGCAATGCTCTTATTTGCAAAGGAGGATATCAGACGTTATGAAAGACAATAACAAGAATCGAACATGAACCCGGCACAAGTAGGAAAGACTAGATCTAAGCGCCTTTTGGGAACCAGAGCTACAGCAAGTAAACTTCGTCCACAAAGAAACTGGAAGGGAAGAAACTGGACACGTTACTCAATTCTCGTTTGGATCTTCTCTGCATTAGCCTTCTTATAGTAGTTCTCAGCACCTTCATCTAACCCATACCGGTGTTCTTATGTTCTAGTTTCAACATCATTGATTAGAGACCGAACCTTTATAAACAATTAAGTGTTGCACTTTAACATAAAATTGGATACATAGAGGCATTGCTATATCTGTAGAGGCGAACTCTTCACTTGTAGAGGCAAACTCTCCACATTGATATATTTGTAGAACCCAACTCTCGACTTGTCTAATAACTACCAACTAAGAGATGAGCTTGCTGATTCATATCAGAAACAGACCAATAGTATGTTATAAGAATGTAAATGTGCTCGGACTAGTAGCAAGTGCCAAAGAGCATTCACTGCGTCCAACTAGTTGTATTCTTCTGGAGTCGTATGTAAGAGATTTGAGTCATCCTACACCTGCCGGGTGAAGAGGTATGTTTTTAGGGAAACAAGAAGCTTTCACATCTTGATCACCAATGTCTACGTTTCATACCCAAACAGTTAGTATCACAGAAGTATTATAATAAGGGCAGACTCACCCTGGGTACAAGAAGAACTAACTGACCTACATGCAGAGCTATTAAAACTCTCAACCTAAAAATGAAAATCTAGGATGGGTTTAAAAATACTTTATTTCAAGTAATAACGTTGCAAAATGCTCAACAGTTTGCGTTCAATGTACAGTTGAATGCATATGTGGCGAAGTCTGCTGCTCCCTGTACCTGGGTACAAATAACATCAGCCATGATTGTCCGTGCACAATATGATTGCGGAGATCATTAATTATTGGAAAATGCCATCACTAACAATGGGCAAACCCCACTCCATCGTAGCTCCAGCTACACTGAGCCAGAGAATTGCAACCATGGGCTTTGGGCAGCTGTCCCGATCATTGCTGAAAAAAGGTTTAATTGATGTACCATTTCACTACAAAATAATGCTCATTCTCAGTGCAGAAACATTAAGCTACTATACACAACAAACAGCATTGCCATATCGGTGGGCTTAGCATGAGTCGCTTTACCTTTATGGGCAGAAAAGGCAAACGGCATATGAATTGCTCACAGCCACTGCTGATAGCTCGAGGGGGCTGTAATTAGGATAAATGAATGACTTTACTCTAACAGAGAACCATAAATGTGGCAAAAGACAGAGCACAATTTAGGCATTTTTTCCTCTATTCTCTTCCCATTTCTAGGTTTTCTTCCAAAACTGTTCTGCAACCTTCCAATCTAATGCATTTTCTACTACATTGAGCACAGTTTTTCCACATCTTTAAGTTCCTAGAATATCAGATCTAAGTTACATCTAGTTTTGCTTCTTTTGGAACCAGGACGAGCATTCAAGTCGCTTCAGAAGACAGAACCAAAGCACAAACCGTAGACTAGTACATTCCACAAGCACAACAAGACTGTTATTGCCTCTTAGGATGAAGCAAAGCAAGACTGGCAAAACTCACAGCAATGGAATCGAAGGCAAAATCAAAATGCTCAAACACAAACCTACCTGCAAGGCAAAAGGTCCTTTCCAGGCGCAACAGAATCAAGACACTGAGAACCAACCACTTGAACGCCATTCCATGCATTTCTGAGGTTAAATGTCCAAAAAGAAAAGCTCAACGCTAAACTGGCTGAGCTCAAACTTAAGGACACTAAATCCTCGTATCCAAACTGCTCGAAAAAATGCCGATGCCTAAAAGCTTTACAGTTTCTTCCCCTTCCTCTTCCATCGCCTAAAGATCATTACATTTCACCGTCAACGGGCGTCCTGCACTGCAAACCAAACCGCATTCTCTCTGCTTCGAAGACAAAAGCGCTCTGAATGCCAAAAGACTGACCATGCGAAAGCACTCCCGTCCAGAAAGCCCAACAAAAATTCCAGAAGCGTGATTAAAGACGATCGGCTGTAAATAATAAAGTTAAAACCGACTACGTATGCATAGTGGAGTACTTGTTACACGTTCCCCCGTTGTATACACCTTTCACTGTTGCGGATCATTTGTCCGGAGGCATTTTTCTGTCCGTTTAGCCCATTCCCATACGTTGCTGGAAAGCAAACATGCGGCCAGGCTTGTCAACGTCCGCTGCCCTTGAAAATCACATACTTAAAGACTTTCTTTTCAAAAAAATAGTGTGCAACGGTCCAGGAATCTGACAAACCCATCATCCAGTGTGCTTATTGGTCCAGACGGACAAGCTTTTAAAGGTATGGAAGCCTACAAAATGTGTGCCGTGTGCTGTGGTTTGCTCTCGGCAGGATTCGAAACCGGGACCGGAACCCCGTGAAACTACGAGAAGTTCTATTCCACCGTAACAGTCGTTTTCGCGGTGGGCCAAGTGAGAGCTACCTGCGTAGCATTTATATCAATATTCGCGTCCAATTATCCCGTATAGCCGTTTGTGTCTTGTCTCGGTCCGACGAGACAGCTTAGTGCGCTGAATCATTACATTACTTTAGTGTTACACAATTGTTACAACCGCCCTATGAAAATAAATTAACAAACATGAATAAATATATATATATATATAAGGTTGAGAAGTATGATACTTGACAAACGATTTGAACTCTCTCCTGACGCGACGCCACGTCACGTCACAGGTTGAGAATCAAGTAAATTACAATTTTGGATTTTATTAAAATTAAATTAAAATTATTAATGATTTGAGTGCCTATGTTTTTACAATTGATCATAATTACAATTTTGGATTTTATTAAAATTAAATTAAAATTATTAATGATTTGAGTGCCTATGTTTTTACAATTGATCATAATTGTTGAAGAATTTATGGAACAATATATTACTTTCTAATCACTAAGCTTTCATTGTATGTGATGATGAAGAAGTGTTCATTCAAAACGTTAATGTTTAAAAACCTATTTATACAATTTATTTCGAGAAATTTTTTAACAATTTTCAATGATTGTTTATAGAGTCGATTAAAGTAGGGTATTGTTATGAAGTCGCACATTTTTAACAATTTGGTTTGATTCAAAATTTACTCATGAAGCATCATTCTATCATGAATGGAACTTGTATCATGGTGAAACTTTACTCGTGTATAAAATTTATGATGGATTCTTACCAAATTTTTAATTGCAAAGAGGGTCTTTTTATTTGAGGTTTGTTTACTATCATTATTATTGCTTGTACTAGGGTTTTAAGTTTCTCGGATGATATGTTCTCCACTTGTGACAAAACTCTAATCGAATTTTCAATGTTCTAATTCAATTCATAATTGAAAAAACTTGTGAAGCATCTTTCTATTCTCATCAAAAACTCTAGAAAGAGAGTCATTTTACTTTAGATTTACTTTAGATTTGCTTGTTGTTGTTATTATAGTTTGTACTAGGGTTTAAGTTTCTCTGATGATATGTTCTCCACTTGTTTTCATGCTTGTGATAGTGCATGTGCTTGTGAAAGCTATTGAGGCAAGCCCTGAGCAACCCCGGGAGAATAGATACCTCTCACTCGAGCCTATGAAGGAGCTTGAGTAGTTGAACGTTGCAAGCTGATTTCGCTTCATTGAAAATATTTTCATATTGGGAAGGTGTGTGCTTGTCACATCTTGATACGAGGAGCCTTTGTAAAAAAAATGAAATTGTCAAATTCATGTGAAAAAAAAAAAAATCGATAATGTCTCACACTCTAAAGTTAGATGTAGTTGGTGTGCTTGGATAGGCGGTGCAAAGAATGAAAACCTAAGAAGTGAAAATGAAAAGTAGTAATTGAACATGGTTGGTGTATGTGGATACACGACACAAAGAATGAAACCTAAGAAGTGAAAATGAAAAGCAGAATTTGAGGGGGAAACTCAAGAAACAAACCATCAATTATTTTGTAACTAAATTGTTAGTAAACTTTCATCATACCTCCCCATGTTTATGATGATGAGTCAAATTTCATCCATTCACATTAATTATTATATTAAGAAGGCTAAACATTCCACATTTTTTATATTTTCTGGTTTGTCATCACAAAAATTCAATCAGAAATCTTTTGCCAACATTCAAAAATGATTACCCACAGGGGTGTAGACCGATTGGCAAGTGTCGTGTAAATGGAAGGAAATATGTAAAACAGGTCTCAAGTTCGATTCTTTACTTGTGCTCCATGCTTGCGGACTGTGTAGCATACCTGGGGTTATAGTGGTAGCAGACAAATATCGACCCCATGTCACGCGAGTTCTCTTATTGATATTTTGAGCAATCTTAAAAAAAAACAAGTTATAATGCATTTAAACTACAACAAAAAAATTTACCCATAACAAAAAAAATATTAACTTTATCAATATTACTAAACTATAATATTATAAATTTATTATTATTTTTTTTGTAAACAAAAATAATTTAACAAGTAACTTGAATCCAACTTAATCTCACATCTAAAGAAACAAAATAACAACAACTACATCTAAAAAGATAAGATAACAAAATCTAAAAAAAACAAGATAACAACAAACACTTCAAAAATATTTTTTGTGATATTATTAAGAAATGCATTAATATTACTTTATATTAACTTCAAAATATTCTTTGTGATATTATTAGGAAATGCATTAATATTACTTTATATTAAAGTGTAAAGTTAAAAAAAAAATTATAATACATTAAAAACATTCCAATTATATATATATATATATATATATAAACTTAAAGAAATCAATGTATCCATTTTTTCTATATCCATCCCATTCTCTTTTGTATTTTAACTAAAACATCCAAATCCATGTATCCCTTCTTTTTATATCCATCCTATTCTCTTTTCTATTTTTAACTAAAACATCCATATTTAAAACTCACAAGAAAACATCTATTTTAAAGTGTTTTCACCCATATCAAGTCAATTTTTAAAGTGTTTTCACCCATATCATGTCAATTTGGAATCCATAGACTACGCTAAACACAGAATCAAAAATCAGTTTCTATAATAGATAGAGTTCAATTCCAATTTGTATGGTTTATAATTTCAACAAAAAGTCAAATGTGGAATCATTGATGCAATAGTAAAAGGGAGTATGTGCCTTAGTCTCTATGATGAAGCGTATGGAGCAAGGCTAATTATTTAATCCTTCTCTTTTTCACCATAAGGTGGGTGTGGTGTGGCTCCATATAAAGTCCAACCTTCCTCGTTATGATATGATTCTATGAGAGCACTACCCCAAGTGTACTGGGTACCCTTTATGTCCACATCCAAGCAAAGTTCACTCCCAGTCCTCCTTGAGAAAAAGAGTGCCCACCATACAAAAGCATATTGTTTCTCTTTTAAGGAATCTTACAGTGCAGATTAAATACATACATTGACATTGGGAGATGAAGTCAAATATGTAATTTGAAAATTATTGGGATGGTGGCCACATGAGGAAACCCTTGGATAGTGGACAGGGAAAAAGTTAAATGCAATGTGGACCTTTGATGATGTGTGAAAAGCTTTTTTATAAACATTTTTTTTTGGCAGAGACTGGCACGAGGTTTTTGAGGATGGATCATATTCCTTAAATGGTTTAGGATTGCATATATAATGTTGAATAAAGGTTTTTGAGGATGGATCATATTTCTTAAATGGTTTAGGATCACATATATAATGTTGAATAAAGTGCTTTGACTTAGAGAAATAAAAGATTACTCAAAAACCCCTAGTATGAAGACTACTCAAAAGCCCTAACCCTAGTATGGATTAAAATGTACTTGCTTACTTAGGAGTTATGGTGGGAGGAGATCTTTGAAGATACTTTAGTCTACTTGCTCACTTAAGAGTTATGGTGGGAGAAGATTTTTGAAGATATCATATATATTTAAGAATTTTTTATTAAAATCTCTAATGTTACAACAATTGTGTTTTATATCTCTTTTGCAATAATTTGTGTTAGGTAATTTTTCTATGTCGTTATTATAACTTTACATTGTCTTAGAATATCAAAGCTATGAATGGATTCAGACTTTAGACTATGAGCAAATCTATCTTTAATGGTGGATGTTCTATGATCATAGGCATTTGATGTGATAATATCTTCTAGTAGCAAAACAAATGGTTGAGGGAAAAGAAAAGATGAAGAATGGTTCACAAAGTTTAAAACAAAAAAGAAGAACCTCGAGAAGAAGTGGGAGAAGAAGTAGGAAAAACGAATGGAAACAACAAACAAGAATGAGATTTTAGCAAAGGGAATCAATTAAGAAGAAATGGAGAGCAGGGTATAGAAGAGAAGAATACCAAATGGTCTGTAGGATGGGAATGTCCAAAAAGTGCACAAGGAGGATAGCCTCAAGTACAACATGAATTTATATTGATGACCAATTCAATCAGAGCAACATATCCAACCACGACTAGGAGAAATTATGAAGACTTTGGAAGAGCCAAACCAAGGAGGAAAAAAGGAGCAATCCAAAATAAGAGATCAAATGGAGGAAGATGGATAATGAACTAATGTTGGAGGAACATATGCAAAGCAACAAAGCCCAAGGGAAGTAACCARCAATAATACAATACTAAAGGGAGGGATAGAGTCAACTCACAATGACATAGAGGGAACTAGTAGAGATAATGGATGGAGATGAAGAAATGGAAGATGTTGATTGGGAACCATCAATTTTAAAATATGAGCAATCCTATATAGAATTGCAACCAAAGGAGGCTCTTTTAACCCTCTACAAAAGCATAAAAGCAAGAACTAAGAAACCAACACACAATAAAATGTGTAAGCATCCTACCAAGGCTCTGGAAATAAAATCTAGTTCCTTAAAAAATCCTAAGCAAGACCAAGTTAATGGCAAGTTAGGAAGGAAATCTAACCAATTCAAGCTAGGAAGAAAGATTAAATCTTATAAATATGAGGAAAATCCAAACAATTCAAGAGTCATTGATCTAAAATAGCAAACACCAAGCAAAATAAAAGTGTTATCATGAAATGTGTGGGGCTTGAATGCCATGAGGAAAAGGAGACTTGTTAAAAATAAAATTAATATGGAAATCTTGGCATATTCATGATCCAAGAAACAAAGTACATTGATGATAATATGGTCAAATATGCTCAAAAAATTTAGAGAGGAAATGAATGCATGACAACCATCTCTAGAGGTTTCTCAAGGGCACTTGCCATATTATGGATCTAAGGAATAATATATTTAAATATGGTAAAGGAGTTGATGGCGGATGTCGATCTTTATAAATCCTTTTCTTTTGATATCTCGCGAACAATAATGAATATTTATGGCCCAAATGACTCTATCAAAAAAGTGTAATGATGAGAGGCCATAAGAAGGAAGAAAGAAGATCCACTAAATTTCATTGCATCACATAGAGGGGATTATAATGCTATGACTAGCCTATAGGAAAAGTGAGGAAGAATTGGGATATTATATCCTACAAGTAATCATCTCAATGACACAATTGAGTAAACAAAAATAGTAGATGCCCTATCTAATTCAAGTCTATATACATGGAACATTAGAAGGGGAGGAGCACCAAGTATTGCCAAGGGATTAACATTTTTTTATCAACAATTCAATGATGAGCAATAACAACTTATAAGAATCTTTCCTGTTAAGTGGAGTGGGCTTAGACCATTTGCCAATAATGCTACATATACAAGCACAAGCAAAACTTGCTAACCCCCTCTTTTAGATTTGAGAAGATGTGGTTTCCCCACCAAGGTTTTCTAGAGAATGTGAAATAATGGTGGTATCTTATGGATGGTCAAGGAGCACATGAAGTATGCATAGGATGCGAAAAAAGTTGAAATTTCTAAAAGCTCAGTTAAAAACATGTAATAAAAATACTTTGGAAACAATTTTTCTCAAGAAACTGTTGATGGGTCTTAAATCCCTTACTTCAACAGTAGGAACCAAACCCGTCATTGAGGCCCAATTAGACTCTGCAGCGTTTGAAGATGGAATGGTTCTCCAGATCTTGCGATCCGACCAATCTATCGATGGGCTTTGTGTTTTTCTTGTGAAGGCTCTTCCTTCAGTTAGGACTATTCTCTTATGTATTTTCTCTTGGGTGGGACTGGTAGGAGAAATGAAAGCTAGTATAGACCAACTTGATAGCAAACAAGATTAAGTTTTAACTACTGGGGAAGAGTCTGAGCTTGGGATAACCCGCTGCTCAAACATGCAGACAATGATTATATACCACGGGCCTAGTACTAATACATCAACCATGTGAGCATCCAATTACTGTTTGAGAAACTAGTTATCAGAAAGAAAAAACACATATGTGATAAGATAACGGTAAGAAAAATAATTCATCTACCATAACTATTCATCACATAGTAACACAACGATTGTATCTTCATCATTAAAACAAAGAACATAAAAACATTGCACCAGATAACTTGACAACATAATTAATTGCTCTTACTCATTACTGCATCATTCATGGAACGGGATAGGAAGTAGTTCTTCTCCAAGTCCAATCACATGCATCTGATGAAAATAGTTTGTCTTTGGTCCAGAAGGACTTCTCAATTCATAGCAGCTTCAAAATAATTCTTAACAACCAAAAAGAAAGAGTTCTTACAACAACCATCGACCCTTAACTAATTGGTCGATGTCTTTATTTATAATATAAAGTTTAACTGGAATTAACGGCTAAGTGCAGTTTAAGCAAAGCAAAAAATCGCCACGTGGCATTGTATTCTAACAGTTTCTTTAACAATCAACCTGAGATATTTCTTGGAAAGGGTGACTTCTCTCGTATTCAGTCTAGCTGATAAACAGTTCTTCACAAGTTTGGGCCCATGGAAACCTTTGTTGTTCCATCGGAGCCGCATATATTCCCCTAATGTCTACTGCATGCACCCGATACTTTACGAGACTGGATTTCAACTGTTGTAGCATGGTTCGGGCCCTAATTGGAGGTTTTGTGAATCGTTGCACTTGCCCTGGCCTCACATCGGTCATCTTTGCGAGCTCTTCGGTCCATAGCTAGTCTTGTTTGGCATGCAACTTGACTACGTCGCGTAAGTCGACAATTTTTTCGGGGGTGTCGAACTTGAGAAGCCCGATATCCTTCATTGCTCTTTTGATTCTGCTTCGATGTTTCTTTTGACCTCTTTGGCGAGATCACGGAGCAAGATTTGTTGGGTAATCAGGGAATCTTTCCTGCAATCGAGGTTGAGGTAGTTTAGTGATCAAGTAATATAATATAAGATACAAACAAACAGAATAGACCGATGCGTACCTATGGAGCTCATTAGTCTCGATCGTTTGATACTTACATGATCCCAATCGCCCCTTTGAATGACCTGCGATGTCTTTGTCCACGTTATCGTTCATCTTCAGTTTAAATGAGTTATGCCAGCACGTCATAGCGTGGCAAGTCAAGTACGGAAGATATGAGCGTCGGAACCGTCACAGTAGCCGCTCGACCTTTGGGGCTGGGAAAAGACACCAGAGTCAATCGTGCGTGCGTACGCTCCCTAAAGGTCGGATACCATAATAAGGAAGTCATTAAATGCCTCCAGAAGTCATATCACCAAGTGTGTCAACTATCATTCGTTAATAATGGAAGCTGGGGAGTTTAAAGAGATTGGAATGATCATACCGTATATTCCCTGCAACTTCGATCGACAGCGTTTTATACGTTCTGGATTGCATCCATCGAGCAGCTGTGACGTGTTAAATCTTCGAGACATCCTGTCGCGAGGCGTGAGTGTTCTTTGGCATGCTCTGTTTCGCTTCTTCGTTCTGCTATAAATTCTAGGACTTATGTGGGGAATTCTACGCATATGTCGAGTTTATACCTCTGTAATGCTGGTCTTGCGAGTTTATTCTGGCGAAACTTCGTGTAGTAGTCCTTTACCATCCGCAGATGTCTAAGCCACTACATTTTGGCACTATAGTATCCCCTTTAAACAAGGGATGAGGTTTGCGAGGTAGCCGGAGTGCCAGGTCCGAGCCCTAGCATGCCTCAGACTCTTTCTTATTGGCTTCCAGTGTCCCTGAAGCTCCAATAGGAGGTATCGAATTTTGCTCAGAAACGATGTTAGCATCTCCAGCAGAGGTGGGGGTGGAGACAAGTACATCTAAAAGACATATGTTGGGGGTCGTGCCCTCTCAAGAGCAGACACCATGGAGAAGGGGAAGGCCTAGGAAAGATAAGAAAAATGTTAGAAAAACAGGACCGTGGAGCAATAAAATAAAAAAAATGTGGAAATAAAATACAAAAGATACACAATACAATAGAGACACAGATATACGTGGTTCACCCAGTGTGGGCTGCATCCACCAGAGAAATTGCCAAGTCCTTCCTTTATTATTATCCATCAAATGAAGCGGTACAACCTACAACAAACCCACTATAACTTACTCTTATTTCTCTCACAGTCTCCTATCCCAGAATACAATATTCGCTATGATGCATAACCGCAATACATTTCCCTCATAAGAGAGGGTTGCCTTCTAGGGCAAAAAACCCTAACATAACTTCTGCCATTAGATCTGTGACCTTATAATGAACGATCCAAGTTTACAATGAAATTACAATATACTTTTACTTTTACAAGGCTATCCCCCCGAACCCCCAGAGGGGGTAACCCCCCTCTGCACTCACCTACGTGGAAGAGTGTACATACTTATGGGGTGTAAATACTTCATGGGGTATAAACACGGTTGAAAATAAAAGATCTATGAATCAGGAAGATAATTGGGCTCCACAACCAACAATCTCCCACTTGGAGACTGATCTCAACAACTCCATTGTTGTTGTATATGTTGGACTCTAAACCTTCTTGGACCTGGAAAATTTCTCATCTTCATCTTCATTCTTGAAGACCAACTGAAACTGAGCAGGAACTCAGTTTCTCCCTAGTTACTCCCTTTGTTAACATGTATGCAGGATTTTGGCTAGTGTGTATCTTTTCCAACTTCAAATGTCCATCTTCCAAAATGGATCGTATGAAATGGTACCTCAATTGTATATGCTTAGTCTTCTAATGGAAGGTTGAGTTCTTTGCAAAATGAATGGCATTCTCACTGTCACAGTACAACCTGTTATTCTCCTACTTCTTTCCCAATTCCTCCATAAACCTTTGTAACCAAATCATCTCTTTACTAGCCTCTATAGCAGCAACATACTCTGCCTCTATTGTTGAAAGTGCAACAACCTTTTGCAGTTTCGAAATCCAACTTGATGTTGTTCTACCTATAGTAAAAACATACCATGTGGTGCTCCTCGTGTTGTCTTTATCACCTGCCATATCTGAATCAACGTATCCCTGTAGAAAAGTGTTTGAACCTCCAAAACATAATGCATGAGTAGCAGTACCTCTCAAATACTAGAGAATCCACTTTACTGCCTCCCAATGTTCTTTACCTAGATCGTTCATATACCTGCTCACAACTCCCATTGCATGTGAAATATCTGGTGTTGTGCAAACCATTGCATACACCAAGCTGCCAACTGCTGATGAATAAGGGACCCTGGACATGTTTTCTATCTCCTTCCGTGTCTTGGGACATATTTCTTTAGTTAATTTGAAATGGTTGGCTAAAGGTGTGCTAACTAGTTTTGCATTCTGCATTCTAAACCTATCCAACACCTTCTCTATGTACTCACCCTAAGACAATGTCAATTTGCGATTTTTCCTATCTCTTGTTATTCTTATACCAAGGATTTTCTTTGCAGCACCCAAATCATTCATCGCAAATGAATTAGCTAATTTCTTCTTGAGCACATTTATATCTTGCATATTAGACCATGCAACAAGCATGTCATCTACATATAATAGCAAGATAATATAGCTTCCATTTTCTAGCCTTTTAAAATAAACACAGTGATAAGAATGACATCTACTATAACCATGTTCTGTCATAAACCTGTCAAACTTTAAATACCACTGCCTTGGAGCTTGCTTTAGGCCATACAAGCTCTTCTTCAACCTGCATACCAAATTCTCCTTCCCTTTGACCTCATACCCCTGTGGTTGTTGCATATAAATCTCTTCCTCCAATTCCCCATGGAGAAAAGTTGTTTTAACATCTAATTGTTTAAGATGCAAATCTTCTACTGCCACAAGACTTAAAATAGTCCTAATTGAAGTCATTTTAACAATAGGAGAAAATATTTCATCAAAATCTATACCTTTCTTTTGTGCAAACCCCTTTACAACAAGTCTAGCCTTGTACCGCTTTTCTCCTCCATCTTCTTCCTTCAACTTGTAAACC
>JASDQU010737387.1:68164-79999 GCA_032191745.1 Picea mariana | reverse complement strand
AACTGGTCGAAACCTGTCGGAACTACCAGTAGAGGAAGCGGGAGACGAAAGAGAAGGGAAAAGGCATTAGGTTCTCCTGTTAAGAGTGCCATCTAGTAGTTAGAGCGAGTCGAACCTGCCATAGTCAAACTACCAAGAAAATAGAGATTTGTGGAGCCAGTTGGCGGCGAAGAACTGATAGGCATCGACGTCGCAGGGTCGCGAAGGAAGCACAATTTGGCTCCAGAGACAACTTCAGAAAGCACAAGATATAATTGTGCATCTGTGTGAGGCGCGGAGGATGACAACGAAAGAGGAAAAGAAAACATTGCAGGCCGCAAGGAGTAGTCTGGGAGAAGGTCCATGTGCAGGAGATTTATAATGGGCGGGCTCTTGCTTTGCGTTCTCCGAAGTGACGCTTGACAGTTTTTTCTTTTTTTTGTAAGGGTTTTTATATTCCTACTGTGACTGGGCCGGTTATTCAAGACGTCGGTGATGTCTATTCGTATGTAACCCGAGCTTGGCGGGAGCTTTAATTATATAAAAAAAAATCGAAAGTGTTTTGAAGGTATCACGTTCCCCTTTTGTATGTAAATTTACCGTGTTTTCTTATCTAAGTTTTCGTGCAAAATATGGGATTTATAATTGTTATTATTTTGAGTTGCCTTGTAAGTTTGTTGATATGTTCCCTTTAAAACTTCCGATGTCGATTTATGTTGACGCGGCGTTATTAACTCGGGGTTATTAAAATATTTAAAACAAAAAATTTAGCACTCAACTGGTGGGTAAGGATTGCACTTGGGCACTTTGCTCACATTGAAAGCACTGTGACTGCCGATGCTTGGATGGCGTCGGGGATCGGCATTAAAATGGAAAATTAATGTGTAGTTTTCTTTGTGGATTATCATTTTGTAAATTTTTGATGTATAAATCGTATCAGGAGTCGGGGGTTGGCAATATCACTCCTCTCTTTGCACGACGTTTACTCTTTTCTTTTTTCTGCCGAGGTTGAACGAATCGGTCTTCAGTGATATTCCTGTCGAAGCTCATTTGCAGAAAAGAGAGACTTTCGTCCCCCGACGCCGATGAGGATCGACGCTTGGCTATTTTGAACTTCTCAAGCGATTTTCGTCACCTTTACCCTTTACCGATGCTAAAATTCTTAAGCGTGTTGGGGAAAGCTTTAGACTATCGATTCCTTAAGTAGTTGTTATGTCCCATTTAAAGTTAATATGATTCTTTGTTGTATGTTCAAGCAGACTTTAAACAATTCAAACATGAAACATAAAAGATAAGCTCAGGCATCAGTTTCATACTGAAGTGAAAACAGACAATGCAAAGGATCAAGTGGTACCCAAAAAGTAGAAATGGATAGACTTTTTAGGGTGTGTTGAGTGCTCAACAGAAACCTCAATGGAGACAAATGTAACACAAATAAAAGAAAGGATGGAACCCAATGGGAGAGATGTAGAGACAAGAAGAGCAAATTATGAATGAGATAAAAGAATAAGAGCATAAAGAGGAAATCCATTGGAGTCAAAAGTCAAGGGTTAGATGAMTAAAAGAAGGAGATCTAAGAACACGTGATTTTTTCATCAAACAACCCTAAAATATAGGGCTGTAAATATAATTAGTGCAATTAAACACTCATCAAGTGAAGTAGTGGAGACAAGCAAGGATATAAAGACTGAGTTAAATATCTTATTCTCAAACCTTCTCATGGAACATCATATAAAAAAGATGCTAGCTATTACTGAATTTTTATCCCACTTTTTAGTGATTGTCACAAAATAACAAAACCAGATTCTCTATAAGGAGCTCTCAAAAGAGAAAGCAATGATAATGATATTTGACCTTACAAGCGGAAAATCACTTGGACAAATCATTTCCCATCAAATTTCTTCCACAAATGTTGGGATATGGTGGGAAATGATGTTTGGGAAGTAGTGGGAGGAATCACAAAAAAGAGTCATCATTTCGAAGTCTTTAAATGCTACCTTTTAAACCCTCATCTATAAAGAAGGAGATGAAACCATGGAAAATAAACTTGGACCAAACTCTTTATGTAACGTGATTTACAGGGCCTTAACAAAATAATGGATAATAGACTCAAACCCATGCTAGAAAATCCAATCTCTAATGAACAAGGAGGCTTGGAAAAGGAAAATCATAGACGGGATATTCACTGCACAATAAATTATCCACTTGCTAAAAAACAAAAAAAAAGAGAAATATTTTGATCAAACTAGATATCTTGAAGGCCTCTAACAAACTTAGTTGGGAAATTTTGGCTCAAATGATGAAAGCTTTTGGTTTCTATGGAAGGTGGAAATATTGGGTTAGAAGTTGTGTAGAGTCAACCTTCTTCTCAATCCTTATGAATGAACTCAAGTATTTTTCTCACTAAACACAACTCCATCGAGAGGAGGAAAGTTTCTTTATATTTTGTGTTCTTTGTTTCTTTGTATTCATGGGGAGTTGTGCCAAAAGCATCTATAGCGTACAATGAAAACAAGGTGGCAAGGTAAAATCCTTAAACGAAAATTATGGTTACATAGCAACTCTCATAATGCTTGAGGTAGAAAATATCTTCTAATGTTGAAGGATAAAAACGTTTTGGAATTGGTCAGGATTGACAATTGATCAAGAAGAATGTGCAATTGGGGTCACAAACCATCTATGAAATGAAGCATCATTTTCTTCTTTGCCAGTAATTATTATTATTATTATTATTATAATTTTAAAAGAGTAAATTCATTCGAAATGATTGAAATTACAAAAAAAAATAGGACATAAAATTAGCAAAAATATTAATAATGAAGTTAAAAAACTAAGGATAGTTCAGGGTGTTTTACTACTAGAGCATACTTGAAATTCAAAAAATACAACTAACAAAGCAAAAGAATGCCATACCAGTCCTTTATATTTCCTTAGTCCTACTTGTTTTCCTTTGCATTAGGTTTTTCAATAGTGATAGAAGGAACATCATCATGGAAAAGCCCATTGAAGTAGGTCTCCCACTAGTTCACCTTTTTATACTCATTGAATCCAACATTGGCACATTATTTTATAATTGTTGAATCTAGCGTTGGCATGCTATAATGATTGAGTCAACCTTTATACCTCTAGAATGTCCTTCATTCTTCCTCAAAGCTTGAATGGCCTCAGACCGATCTGGAGCTTGTTATTCATCTACTTTTTATCCATTGGCTCTTGAATTTAGACTCTTCATTCTTTATCTCCACCAAATTTTCACCCCATCCCTTCTACTAGAAGTGAAGCATGGGTAAAATCATGAAGGTGGGTAACATTTTTGTGAGAATCGGGTCTCCAAAATTCCTAGAGACCTTTTTTTGGCCGAAAAATGTTTCGGTCGAACCTTTGGACATAAAATCGAACAGTACCATGATGATGCCCTCGATTTTCGTGTACAATATTAGACAGATGAATTTTTTTCATCTGGTAACATCTTTTCGATCGAAAGATTCGTTCGACCGAAAACTTACTAGCGGAACACATTTTTTCATTCGGTGACATCTTTTCGGCCGAAAGATTGTTCAACTGAAACATCTTTCGGTCGAAAGGTTTTTTTGTCCGAAAACAACTTTTGGCCGAAAAAGGTTTTATATATTTCCCACACATTGGTCAACCCATCCTTTTCGAACTGCTAACAGTCTGGTGCATGAGAAGTTGGTCGTTGTTGGTCAGTGTTGGTGCATGAAAGGATGGTCGATGTTTGACGATGTTGGTCGTTGTTGGTGCATGAGAGCTTGGTTGTTGTTGGTGCATGAGAGTTTGGTCGTTGTTGGTCGCTATTGGTTGCGGTTGTTGAGAGTTTGGTGCAGGAGCCTGTAATTCAAGGTATTTTTCTATTTTATAAATTAGCGTAATTACCCTAAATCATTGTAAATTAGTGTAGATGTCATTGTTTTTCTATAAATGTCATTGTTTTATAAATTAGCCATGAATTAGGATTTTTTGCCCACATTAATTCACTATGCTTTATTTAGATCTTTGGCGGCCACGAAATTATGCTGAAATTAGATCTTTATTTAATTCGTTGTGCTTTATTTAGATCTTTGGCCTCTCTTGATAACTTGGTCGAATGATAACTTGGCCGAAGGTGGAAATCCTAAATTCAATCCTTTTGGATTTATTTGCCGAAAGAACAGTTGGTTTGGGAAATTGTAAAGATTAAGGGGTGATTCCCCATGCCATGTTTCACAAGAAATTGTTTCATGAGGTCCGAGAACTCTTTCCTTTTCCACATTATAATAGTAGGGCGTGACCTTAAATGAAAATAATATTATTTTGCTAATAGGAGAGGGGCCTCGACCTGAGGAAGCAATATTCTGCGAAAAGAGATCTCATCATAGAAATATCGACTAGTTAATGCGTATATAATATACTATTTTCTAAAACAATTAAGCATCATAAATTAGCTTAGTATATAGAGCCAAACTCAACATCGCATGTAAGTTAATCATACCCTCAATTCATCGAGTGTAAGCTAAACAAACCCTCAATTCGACAGGCAAGCCCCTCAATTTGGTTGGAAGAAATAGTTTCAAATCTCTCTAGAACATCCGCAAGCGTGTAAGCTAAATAGCCCCTCAATTTATCGCATGTAATCTAAACAGACCCTCAATTCGGCAGCCAGGCCCCTCAATTTGGTTGGCAGAAACAATTTCAAATCTCTCTAGAACATTCACAACAACAATAAGACCTGCAACCACCCAGTTTGCCTCTTCTATACCATTGAGAAGACTCTTAATGATGGACTTCTATACTAGTTTTTTCCCTCTGACAGGAAATACTTTAACATACAAAAGCTTCTTGAAGTAGACCAAGTCACCTTTGGCCGTGACCACTTTTTCCCCTCCTTTTAGGAAATAAGAAATGGAAAATGATTATGTTAATAAAAAATAATATGATTCAGATCAATACCACTTTTTCCAAATGATCAAAACACATTGAAAATCTCACAGTTTCATGCATGGACAAATTTGACAAAGGCATCCCTTCTATCTTAGTTGTATTTTCAGTGAATAATCCTTGGAAATATTTTTAGTAAATCCAATTCTAGAGAAGTTATAGCTAATATAAATAATGTAAATGTTGTCCCTAAAGTGCTCTATTGCATTCTGTATGGAACATGTAACCTCCTCACGATTCCCGATATACAAGCATATCAACTTTCCTTGAAACATTGACTTTTTTGCCTGGCAAGAAACAACAACAAAAAAATAAATAAAATTGAAAATCAATGACCATTAATGTATTCATCATTATGATGTTTAAATATATAATAAATAAAACAAAAAAAATTAATGACCTCACCTGGGCACTTTCCAAGTGGTTGAAAAGGAACTCTAAATTCAACATATTCTTTAGTTGTTTACATTCTTCTTTTCTTAAATTTTCAATTTTTTCATACATAGTAGGAAAAGCTTTTACTCCCCATCTCACTTGATATGATTCACTTTCTAAATAGTGAAAAAGAACCTTAAACACCTCTCCCTTATCTTTAAGGCATATAGAAGGTGTATAAATAATGATTCTCCCATTGGGTTCTATAATCCAATTTATAGTTGAATACAATTTTTCACATTCATCACCCTCTTCCCATCTACAGTGTTTAGCGAAAAAGAACTTTACTACATTTGTCATTACCATCCATGAATTTTGGTAGACAAACCATGGAATTTCTCTTGAAAACTGGTGATATACATCTTGATATATTACATAATATTCATCTCTCGAGCGCACAAGAGGAATTGATATAATTTCAAGATCAAGGTTCTCTTTCTCCACTTCATACATTACCTTCAAAGACTGAAGGCAAATGTCATAAAATGACTTGCACGTGTCATAACTTGACTTGATAGGCCTCATTTCTAAAAGAATAGTTTTTCCTTCCAATTTGTCAACTCTACAAGCAGTTTGCAGTTTGAACTTTTCTTTTGGATCCTACTTTGGATCCAAGTTGTCAACTCCACAAGGTATTATTAGCATGGGTAATTGTTCAATATGACTACCATAGAATGTTATAGATAGTGTATACATATGACTGATCTTACATTATGTTCTATCCCTTTTAGTGCCATTGGTTCTTGTTAAGCATATTACAGAATATAGCTTAACATGAACCAATGGTTCATGTTAACCAATACTCATACTTAGCATAAGCTCGTGTCCATATAGCTCATCTAAGGGATAAGTGAATCAAATCAATGGGATTTGAACCATTTCATCATCTTAGTAGAAATCAAACATATACATATAACTTATATCAATAATTTATAGTATACCAATCTAATGCAGTATATGATGCTTTACCTAGTGCTTATAATGGTTTGTATTCACCTACTAACTGACAACATCATTTGGTGAGAACATCATGCTAATAATATTATACAAGTAGGCTTTACTGTCATATCAGTACTCAGTAACAACACATCATGGACTTACTCTTCTATAAATACCCTTGTAATCCCATTATATCAGTAATCACCTGTATTACACTTAGTATATCAACAACATGCTAGCTATTGGTATTACTTATCCTTATTCACATAATCATCATAGTAATCATTACTACTGAATCTGTGGTGTCAAATGCTTAGCCGTATAGTTGTGTTCTTTGATTTAGCTCTACCTTATTTCCATAATCTTTGTACATGAGTTAACTAAGTTGATCTTACTAGTACCACTAAAGACCATAGGTAATGATACTTATTACTCATACATAGTGTAATCATAGTAACCTAATATGAAAACTGTAACATAAGCAGATAGAGTGGATTAGTACTAAGAGATTGAACAAGCATGACCTTATATTGTTACATGATAGTAAGTAATCACATATATTAGCTTAAGCTAGTGTTATATGTAATACAATCCTATATGTTATGTGTTACGTGTATTCAATGAAGCTTGTTATCACAGAAAGCATACCCTTATTAGTATAATGGAAACATTACTAACCTAACTAATATGGTAAATACATCTACTTATCCTTGTTAGCTATATAAGTATTCCAGTAATTACGTATATGAAGTAATCAAACCACATATGATCTACAAAGCACATTGAGATTACACTAGTGATCTTTTGCTCACAAGGATATGGATAGTAATCACACCTTAATTATGTGAAATACATAGGATAAGCTTAACATGTTTCATGAAAGTTGGAAATACTAACATAACTAGTAATGATAATGATCAATTTAGGAAGCATGTATATCTTATCTCTATATGTCTATGTTCTCCATGTATCTAGTCCATTCATATTGGTTGATCAAGTACAAGCTTCATTAGTTATATCTAGTATTAACCTTTATTGAATCAATCACTAAACAATGGTAATCAAAGAGAGCTTTATTGTATGACCCTTATTGAATATGATGCAATGGACTTGTACTAATCAATGAGAAAGCAACACGTATAAGCTCTTACTACTAATCAAGAACTTGAATGAGTGCAATAAGTAAGGGTTAGAGTTATAGCCTATAGTAATAATGGAGTTCATATTATCGATATCTACTAGTATGAATGGAGTATGTTTGTCTTTGCTATTCACTATTATTGAAGCCGATACTGTATTGGTTACACTATCTTAGTTATGCAGAAGCTCATGATCTCTGTAATATGGAGAAAGCTCTACTATGGATTTACTACTCTGTTTCAATTAGGTTCATCTTTCTACTGGTGATCCATGTGGATATTGGTGGCCACCCACCTTTTCCAACTGGCTCAAAACAATTTTCTAGCAATTTTGATAATTTACTATTTTTAGCAGTTTTAAACTTTCAGGGCCATTTTGAGTCCCTAAACGACGTTTATGAGAAAATGGGGAGCAATGTGGAATTTCCTTTAATATTTCTCCCAAAATGAATCTCCTCGACGATACCTTTCCAACGGGCTATCATGTGCCTAAAATAGAGATCGTATGGAAAAGTTATGACCCCAGGAAGTTGATGTACTAACTTACCCAAACGGGGCCCACATGACTTTTGGCGCTTCATCTCCTAGGGTTAGGTTTTTGGATGTCTAGGGTTTTTGGCATTCCCATTTATTGTAAAAAGGCCTTCAAAGCCTCATTGTAATCATCTTCATGCAAATGCGAGTAGCCATCACATCTCTTCTTAGAGATAAGCTGCCACCATTCTAGCGAGTCTTTCACTCTGTATTTTTACAGTCTCTATACATTTCTTTCATTAATAGAAATTGTGTATTACTGTATCTCTGTGTTTATGGTTACATCTCTGATACATTTCTATTATATTATTGGATATCCGCGATATCTCTGTGCATTTATTTATTATATCTCCGCTCTCATTTCGTGCCGAAAATAATCTGAGCAAGCTGTTGTTGATCATTTTTTTCAGTGCATGTCCCCGACGAGGTCCGAGTATAGCAAGTTGGGTCTCTAGATTGTATCTCTTGAAGAAAATATCTCTCACACACCAGACAAACCCTCCATGGTGGAAGAAAATAAAAACGACGGAGCAGATGATTCTATAAATTTGTTGCTTGAGTAAGCTCTCACGCAACAGAGGGACGAAATGATGGTTAATTTTTCCCACATCCTGCAACACCTGTCGATAGCAACATGCGCATCTTCATCAAACAACTACTTTGGAAGCACCTCTCCTTTCAAGGTACAGGTTAATTTTGATATTCCCATATTTGAAGTTCAGATAGATGCGGATGCCCTAGACAAATGGGTAAATCTGCTAGACGATTATTTCTCTATTCACCATTTTTTCGACAGAGAAAAGATCACCTTCGCACTCCTTAAAGCTCTCCCCCATGTCAAACATTGGTAGGAAACTTACTAGGAGCAAAGTTTCACAGATGATTCTGGAATATATGGGGTCGAGCCCACTTGGGATTTTTTTGTGGATGAGGTAAAGAAACAATATTACCCCATTGGCAACTATGAGGACCAGTGCATGAGATGGACCACACTGTGGTAAGAGAGGGGCCAAGTAGTTCCAGATTCCACCAATACCTTCTATACCTTGCGCACCAAGCTGGGTATCAAATAATCTGAATGACATTTGGTTCTGAAATACCGTGGGGCTCTACATAGATACATCCAAACTGAAATGGATTTTCTGGACATCACAACACTCAGTGTTGCTTATCAATATGTTGTTAAAAATCGAGCAGAAATTAAAGCACCAAAACAAACTGGATTTTGGGTCTGCAAATCCACAACAACCAAAGTATGACAAAGACGACCCTAACAAACAGTCTCCCAAAAACCATTCCAAGCCACAGGAAATGAAGGGTCACGGGAAGACAAAGAAGGACAACGAAAAATGGTGTGATTTCCACAAAATCCTTTGGCACAACACTGATGAATGTCACTCAAAACAATCATTGGTGGCCGAGATCAAAGACAAGGAGACGAACCCTGATTCATAATCTGATTCTGAAAATACTGGTAAAGGATAGATCATTGACGCAGACCCCACTGCTATTTTCGCGACCGCAGCAATTCAACCAGAAGAACCGACAGATCCTGAACAGGGGGAGTGCATTTTTCATTCACAGATGTGGGTGAAGGGGACCCTGAAGCATTTTATTGTTGATAGTGGAAGCCAGAAGAACCTTATCTCAGCAGAGGTCATCAAACAGTTGGGATTGTTGACAACACCACACCCGCAACCATACAAGATCGGGTGGCTTCGCCAAGGACGAGATCTTCGTGTCAGCCAGTAGTGATGATTGTCATACATCATCCAGCCCTTCAAGGATGAGTTATTATGTGATGTTGCCTCACTGGATGTCTGTGATGTTCTCTTGGGCCAGCCATATATGTGGAGACGTCATATTGTTTATGAGTCTCGACCCCACAGTGTCATTGTTTCTCTAGGGGGTCATCTCTACAGAATACCATAGGTATTTTTGACTATTGTTCCACCTAAACAGTGTCGCAAGGTAGTATCTCATACTACAAAATTCAGCTTCTTCACAATCTGTTCAAAAGGGGAACAGAAAGACACTGCAACCACTACAGCCTCGCCCCAAGCACCTTCTATGCAACAAAAGCAGGTCGACAAGGTTGCAGCAAAGCGCACAGATTCCTTCTGCATACCATCCTCTCATGTAGCTTGACTTGTTGAACAACCTCAGCCTCAACAGGTTTGTGACAGACTTCCACAAACTGAGCAATTCGATGTCTCCAGCAAGGTAAGCAGCTCACCAAGATTCAGATTCAGCAAACATTTTTTCCTCTCCCCCGTGCACTCAACGTAGTGGAGACCATTGCTTCCTAAGGAGGAAGGATTAATCCAGGTGGATATCGATGGCCACCCACCTTTTCCAACTGGCTCAAAACAATTTTCTGGCACTTTTGGTAATTTACTATTTTTAGCAGTTTTTAACTTCCAGGGCCATTTTGAGGCCCTAAACGACATTTCTGGGAAAATGGGGAGCAATATAGATGTTCCTTTAATATTGCCTCCAAAATGAATCTCGTCGACGATACCTTTCCAATGGGCTATCATGCGCCTAAAACGGAGATCGTATGCAAAAGTTACGACCTCGAGAAGTTGATGTACTAACTTACCCAAATGGGGCCCACATGGCTTTTGGTGCTTCATCTCCTAGGGTTAGGTTTTTGGATGTCTAGGGTTTTTGGCATTCCTGTTTATTGTAAAAAGGCCTTCAGAGCCTCATTGTAATCATATTCTTGCGAATGCGAGTAGCCATCACATCTCTTCTCAGAGATAAGTTGCCACCATTCCGGCGAGTCTTTCACTCTATATTTTTACAGTCTTTGTACATTTATTTCATTAATAAAAATCATGCATTATTTTATCTCTGTGTTTATGGTTTCATCTCTGATACATTTTTTTTATATTATTGGATATCCGCGGTATCCCTGTGCATTTATTTATTATATCTCCACTCTCATTTCATGCCAAAAATAATCCGGATCAACTGGTGAAAGAGTGTTATTGTTACCTATGATATGTTTACGTTTGCTACAAAAAGGGTATCTTACTATCACTGGTTTGTTAAGCTCTGCCCCATGTGAAGCTCTACTCCCATCGATTCCCTTTATTCCATAAGATTCCATCAGTGAATCTATGACTCAAACTTGAACAATTTAGGATGAGGGTATATCACCTTAATAGATTCCCAAGGTGGAAGGTGGGGTAGAGGATGTATCCATTTCAATGATTCCATGATGTTCTGTGTTCCTTGATTGTCGTCAGATTTAAATATTCTAATGAAAATTAGCATTATAACCCAAAATCAGATAACTAAATAAGTATTGAAACGAGTGCTAAGTCAAGTCAAGGTCTAGCCATGCCCAAAGCAAAAGTTGACACTGATACCAATAAAGATTTTTTATACTATTTTTCCTTGTTTCAATTTTATTAGATGCATTTATTAAAGTTCTTTAGGTAATTTGCAAGTTCATATATCCTATATCTCAATATTCTATAAGGTACTAGTTAAATTAGCTTTCCTTCATACTGCATCACCATCTAGGTTTAGAACCTTGGCTTAGAACCATAGGTTTAGGAGTTTGATGGCGATGGCAAAAATTATGCCCTATGTGAGGGATAACGAGTACAAAACATATTAGTTTTTACTCATTAGCTCCCTCCATCCCTAGTCTCATACTATAATTTACCGATTATTCTTGAAGAGTGGGACACACACATTGTCCTATGCTTTGGTACACTAAGGATGAGTCTCATTATCCAAGATATACCGCAACAAGTTCACTTTGGTAGGAATCTTAAAAATAATTTAAATAACTCTTTAATAAACATTATAAAAAAATTACCTTCTACATGTTACATGTATAGATTATCTTATAAATTAC
>JASDQU010737387.1:2125-16171 GCA_032191745.1 Picea mariana | reverse complement strand
ACAATATGCTTCACGATGACTCGGACATCATCCAAACTTGATTCGCAAGCTTAATCTTCTTGAAAACTTGATTCAAAGGATATCTGCACAGCATGCCTCTTTCACCTATCAAACGCTCAAAACCGAGCCTATATTCTCAGAGTATACAAGTGAAGGATTTGAGCAAGGTTTATCAATATCTGCAAGCTCGTTTTATGATGATCTGGAAGCATATGAATATTCTGCAGAGTATAGCAATTGACAACGACACATCCTCGTGGTATCTTGGCGCTTTGAACTCGTCTGCCTGTAAACTCTTTTGGCACCTGCATCATCAAGTTAGGATCGGAAGCTTAACACCTGTGAGTTCAAACATATAAGCTTGAATCTCGAACTCTTTGATCCCCTGTGGCTTAACGCTTTGATGCATAATGACAGGCATCAAGCATTGACACCTTAACCTCTGCAACGATTGGAGATTGGGCTCTGTGTAATTTAATTGACAACGCATATGCAGTGCTCCATATATGCTAGAAATAAGGAATGACAGGTGTTGACCAGTGACTTGGCTTTGAGTTGAATGGGCTTAATATTAAATGATTCAGTGGATAGACTAGCCCTAAAAAAGTCAACCTTTTGATATGTTTTATATGGAGAGTGCGCTAGGTGCATATAATGATTTATATAATGACTATGTAACTCCACACATGTATCATTTGTGGAATTGGTATGTGATATGGTTTGTGCTATACTCATGGGATTGACATATGGTAGATATTTAATAGTTTTAGGAGTAGAACACTTCAAGCACACACCATACTTTTTTGGAGAATTTTGCTAGAAAATGTAATTTTGTTTAGGAATGGGAAAGGCATAAAGTTAGGGTTACAGGCAGGACTAACAATGTAGGTAAAAGCAGTCAAAGAGAACTTTGATGAAGACGTGGAAGTTAAAATATTGGCCATAAAATTTTAGGAATGAACGTATTAAATAAAAGTTGAGAAAACACTCCAAAAATATCAGTGCATTTTTTATCGCTAATAATGTGTATTTTTAAATGCAGTTTTAAAAGAAAGTATGAATTTGTATTTTTAGTATATCGTTAATATAACTTATATAATTTAAAATTTGATCGTAGAATCCATCCATAAAATTTCATAACGATTTCCATGATGAAGTTTCTCCTGGGGTGCAATTATAAAAAAAAATGGTTATGTTTAAAGTGTTTTATTAAAAAAAAATTGTAAGATTGGAAAATTTAAATCATTTTTCTCATCTATCAACTATGTAAATTTTAAAATTCATTGTTATGTTGAATGTATGTCAACTATGTAAATTTTAAAATTCATTGTTATGTTGAAGGTATGTCAACTATGTAAATTTTAAAATTCATTGTTGAAAGGTATGAAAAGAGAAGATTTTTTTGGGTGGATTAGCTATTTATATGTAAGTGTCTTTTACATTATATATGAATTTAAATATTTTTATAGAAATGTGATGGATTTCATAGTGGTTTTTTACTAAATTTTGAAGTGGCTTCTTTTATTCTAAGTGTTTTTCATTTGATCTTTGCACTTGGAGAGTTTTCTTTATAAATATTCTACATTTTCATCTTAGAGTGCTCTGGGGGTCTTAGCTTACCTTGCTCTCTTCATTGGTTAGAAGAAATTTTATTTAAGTAACAAACTCATTGCTTAGATTCTTCTTCAAATACAACATGTGAAAGACACCATAGAGTCTTTTTCTTATTAGTTTTCTAGAACATATCTACTTCCCCTACTTTTTTTAGCATTTTATATGGATCATAGAATTTGTTGAAGTTTGTGTTTACTTTGTTACTAGAGTGTTGTTTTCTTATAGGTTATAATTGCACAAAGATCATATTTCCAATTTCAAAATATTATTCCAAACAATGTTAATTTGCTTGTTTCTTTCTCATATTTGTTACCATCACTAAGAGTTCCTCTAAGATGTAAAAGATGTTTTGCTTTGTTTGAAGTGTGTGGACTAATATAAAGGCTTAACTTTTTGGATTACTCAAACTTTAGATGATGTGGGGTCATAGCGATATAAAGCCTTAAACAAGGTAATTTAGGGGTAGAATGGTATGTTGTCCCTACACAAATATATTCCCATATGTAACCACCTCAATGATTTAGTATGCTTATCTCACGTACCCCCAAATACACCCCTTCAAGGTTATTGTGGCATATTGATCCATCTTCTATAGTACGTTCTTAGGTACCCACTTATGTCCCTTGGGCTATGGTCTAGTGGCAACTTGGAGCAATGATTGTGGCAATGACTCAGGGTCAAACCCTAGCAAGCATGCTCTCTCCATGCATGGGGTTTTCCATGTGACTATTTATATCAATGTAGATTTCGAGCAATCATTGAGAATACAAAATTTGTCATTCTTTTATATTAGATTTCGAGCAATCATTCTTTGGCATTTTATATTAGATTTCAAGCAATCATTGAGAATATAAAATGATTTTGTATGTGCATAGCATACAAATGCGCATATACAAAAGAATGATGTATATGTGTATCTGCATGCTATGTGCATATAAGAAACCATTTTCAGATATGCGTGTAATATGAAAATAAATATGCATATACAAAAGCACTTTCATATATGCACATTTATTTGTATGCACATATATGCAAGCACTTTCGTATGTGTGTTTATTTGTATGCTACATGCATATATGAAAATGTTTATATATATGTGCATAAGATACAAATACACATATAAGAAAGTGCTTCCATATATGCACGTTTATTTGTATGCTATGCACATATATGGAAGAGCTTCCATATATGCACATATACAAAAGTGTTTTTGTATATGCACATTTTCATGCTATGTGCATACAAAAGCGCTTCCATATATGCATGTAGCAACTTTTGGATAGCATGTTTATTTGTATGCTATACGTATATACAAAAAAGATTTTGTATATATGCAATTGTATGCTATATGCATATACATACGCACTTCTAAATATGTGCATTTATTTGTATGCTACATGCGTATATAGAAGTGGGCTTACATATATCCACATTTATAGCTACCTGCAAATATGAAAGTGGGCTTCTGTATATAAACATTTGTATACTACACACATACGAAACCACTTCTGTATATGCACATTTGTATGCTATGCACACTTTTGTATATGCACATTTATATGCTATGCACACTTTTGTATATGCATATAGCTATAAATGTGTATACATTGTAACACTTCCATATGTGCACATTTGCATGCTACACACATATATGGAAGCACAAGTAGTTTTTGTATATGCACATTTATAGCTACACACGTATACAAAAGCTATGAAACACTTCCATATATGCACATTTGCATGCTACACATATATGGAAGTACATGTAGCTTTTGTATATGCACATTTATAGCTACACACATAAACAAAATCCATAGCATATCGCCATAGTATCTACCATGATGATGGCTCCTACTAGTTTTGCAGTTACTGTCATAGCATCTACCACTATAGCATTTATTCTTGTAGCATCTACCATCAATGCATCGGTCATTGTTACATCAGTTGTTGTTAAATCTACCATTTTTACATCATCCAAGTTATAAAATATTATTTTTTTGTTTGATGGACCATGCATAAGGTCCATAATTGGTAAGCATGCCCTATAAATGGAATCTTTGTTCTACAAGTGTAATATATGTTCCACAACATGAAGGGAATGGAATTTGTATCCTTAATGTCGTATATCCTACATGAATCTTCTCGGGATCAAGCTTTATGTAGTAGTCCTCAAACAACCACATAAGACCTTTGTAGGGAATCTTTAGCCTTTGTGGGGGACCTTTGGTGCCATTAATATGTTTTACAAAATAAAAATGGGTCTCAAGGTCTATAACATAGCCAAGGTAGGAAAACAAGGGCCTTGGGACCAAAACAAAGATTTTTTAGCTCAATGATCATGAGCATGGCCTCAAAACACCACATAGATCCTCTCTAAGTGATCTACGGCGTTTGAGTGGGATATGGGATCCATTAGAATTTTTTTCGCAATATATATGGGAGTTAGGGCTTGTACTATGGCCCCAGGAGGAAAACAAAGGCCTCAAGTTGTAAATGAAGCTTTCTCATGTTCAATGGCCATGAACAAAGCCTCTAACTAGGAATATGGGCACCATTAGTATGTTTTGCACAATAAAAATGGGTCTCATGACCCCTACTGTGGCCGAGGGAGGAAACAAGGGCCTTAGGCCCTAAACAAATATTCTCAAGCTCGATGGCCATGAACAAGGCCTTGAACCATCGCATAAATCCTTTCTAAGGAATCTTTGGCTTTTAGGTGGGATATGGGTGCTAATCGCAGGTTTTGAGCACCACATTTGGGCTTGAGGCCTATGGGTTGGACCCTAGTGCCATTAGGAGTTTTCATGCACCATGTAATGTATTTGAGGCCTTGAACATGGTTAGGAAAGGAACATAAGCTATTAATGCCCTATTTGAATCTTCTTTGGATCAAAATTCATGTAGCAATCCTCAAACAACCACATAAGACATTTGTAGAGGGTCTTTGGCCTCTGTGGGGAATCTTTGGTGCCATTAGTATGTTTTGCACATTAAAAATGGGTCTTGAAGCCTATACCATGGTTGGGGGAGGAAAAATAATAATTTAGGCCCAAAACGAAGCTTCTCAAGATCAAGGGCAATGAACTGGGACCTAAACAACCACACTAATTCTTTTTAAGGGATCTTTGGCCTCTGGGTGGGGTATGGACACCATTATGAGTGTTTTTCAACACATATGAGATTCAATGCCTATACTATCCATGTATATTGTATGCTACACACATATACAAAAATCCTTCCATATATGTGCATTTAGTTGTATGCTATACATGCTTCCATATATGCTTGTAGCTATAAATGTGCATATATGGAAGCCTTCTTTTGTAAGTGCGCATCACATACGAATAAATGTGCATTATGGATTATTGGTGACAAATTGAAAAATCACAATAACATTTAATAATATGGCGGAGGTAAAGGTAGACCTTATGCTAGTAGAAATTGCCATGGAAAAGGGTAAGAGCTACAAATCTTTGAAGATTCTTAGCTGGTTGTCGATTGGATTATGGGGAAAAGTAGGAATATTAATTTAGGATTGTCATGTCTTCTCTAAAGGGTCAAGGAGCTCTTGAATATGATGGTTTGTTTCTCAGGTTTCCATATCTAAACATAATTAAATGAGATTGCAAATGAATGTCAAAGAGGACAACAAATGTTCCAGTAGGTTTACTAGAGATCACTAAGTCTAGAGACTATGAGTAAGATGTTATTTCTATTAGATAGATCTCTATTGGTTGACTATTCTATTGTGATTGGACATTCTTGTCCATTATTTCATGTTGTGTTGTCATTGTGGTAAAAAATAACCTTGAAATCTCCAAGGTTATTTCAAGGTTGTGTATGGAATATTTATGTGGTAAAATACAATGTAGAACCGTTTTTGAGACTTAGTTATTAGGATAATTGTTTTTAGATAGTACTATTTTTTTTTTATATGATATTTATGTAAAAAGTAAAAACCATTTTTTCAATCCTTCGTGCCTTACAAGAGGAATGGGATCTGCATGTCGTACCTCATTGAAAAAATGCAACCAAAAAGTTTTGGTCAATGATTTATTTTTAAAATGGGTATTCGGATATTCAAGTATACCCTAACATAATGAGACATAACAATAAATGAACATACACAAAAACTCCTCCCATTGTTTTGATGTCGTGGTAATGAAGTGATGTGATAGTGAAATGGAAAAGTGTGATAGTTTTGTGGGGTCTAGTTGGCCACACACGCATGGATGAATTTGATGGTCCAGGGTTTTAGTAGCTCGATCATGGAGTTAAAATAACTTAGATCGAGGGTTCATGAATTATATAGGATGCGAATCCTCAAACAAAGGCTTATGTAAACCCTCGATCAATGGTTTTCCTACCATAAATTTACCCCCATCTCAATCAAGGGTTTGTTAAGTTTATGCTATGAAAACCCTTAATGGAGAGTTTAAAAAAAGTTTGATATAGGGTTTGGTTTGACCAAAATCCTCTTCCAAGGGCTTGGAAATCACTTTCCAAGGGTTCTTAGTGATCAAATCTATGTGCATGCCCTTGCTAAAAAGTCATGCTTAGTTGCTATCAAACTTGTTGACCTTTTTTTTCCAAATAGGAACCCTCATGCATCCTAGCCCTCTTGCACTTAAGCACATAATGGAAAGTTTTATATTCTCAATGATTGCTTGAAATCTACATTGATATTAATATCCAAATTTGGCAAACCCCATGCATGGAGAGAGAATTCACGCTAGGGTTTGAACCCGAGTCACTGTCACAACCATTGCTCCAAGATGTCACTAGACCACAACCCAAGGGACATAACTGGGTACGTAACTATGTACTATAGAAGATGGGTCGATATGCCACAATAACCTTGAAGGGGTATCTTTGGAGGTGCACAAGAGATAAACATACTAAATCATTGAGGTGGTTACATCTGGGAATATATTGGTGTAGGACAACCTAATGCTCTACCCCCAAAATGACCTTGTTTAAGGCATTATGTTGCTATGACCCCGCATCATCTAAGGTTTGAGTAATCCAGAAGGTTAAAATCTTTGTAGTAGTCCACATTCTTCAAAAAAATGAAAAACATATTTGNTAAACACAAGCTTCAACTCAGGTTCTATGATCCTTATAAAATGCTATAACAAGTAGGGGGTGTAGGACAATGTAATTTTCTACCCCCAAAATGACCTTGTTTAAGGCATTATATTGCTATGACCCCGCATCACCTAAGGTTTGAGTAATCCAAAAGATTAAAATCTTTGTAGTAATCCACATTCTTCAAAAAATGAAAAATATCTTTGACATGTTAGAGGACCTCCTAGTCATGGGAAAAAAATATGGCATAAACAAGTAGGGGATGTAGATATGTTCCAGAAAATTAATAATAAAAAGACTTGTGTAATCTAAGCAATGAGTTTGTTACTTAAATAGATCTTATTCTAACCAAGGAAGAGGGTTGTAACACCTTGTTTTCCCCCATGACTATAATCATTTTTAAGACTTCATGTATTGTGATTAATGGAGCATGTAATTGTGTTTATGTTAATAAAAACACCAAACAACTAACTGGCCACGATACCACGAGTGGGACTAGTGAGGTGGAATTGGGAAGTTTTAATGAAGAAAATAGGAAGCTCATCCAACAATTTGTCCTGCACTTGCATGACTTGAATGCATAACCTGTCCAATGTACCCTGACTATCTTGACCCCAAGGAACTTGTTAATGGTGTCTAGGTTGGGTAGTTGAGAAATTATAATTTCCATATGAATTAGTACTTGGAAGATTGAAGGGTCGACTACAACATTAGCCAAAAGTACGTAGGGATTTTCCCCTTCAATTCAAGAGCCTGTCTTTGGGAGCTTACTTCTGATAGAAGCCAGTGGGGGGATCTTGAGGAATAGAGAGAGAATGTTCCAATGGAGGAGAAGGAATAATGAGGAAGAGGGAAAAAATAAAAGGGGACACACATATGTAGAGACATGAGACACACATAATACACATAGGAATATAGGCGCACTACACACAACAATTCACATACAGAGAGGAACAAAGAACTAACACACACATAGATGAGTTGCAGACTCACAAATAGATGGTAATGCCTACAAGCAGACAAATCTCTTGCATACAGACCTGAGCAACAAAAGAAACTGGGAAGTTTTCTTGAGGAAAATAGAAATCTTTCCCAAGATTTGAATGGCCACCCTGGAACAGTGAAGACCCATAACCAGACTGGAGGAATAGAGGACCGCAACTTGGTACTTGTTGGAAATAAACCGATACTATTAAGGGGAGGTTGTCAAGGGAATGTATAGCAAAGAAGAGACTCCCTTGTGTAGAGGAAATCCAACTAGGAAGGTGCCTGATAAAATCATGGAGGTATTGAGCTTAATGGGAAGAGGGAAACTTTTGTTGTTTCCAATGGAGTGAAGGAGAGTAACTTTCCTGATCCATTCCTTCACTTGACATTCAACTAAGAAATTCCATGGGTGGTATCATGGCCTGGCATGGGGGTGGCTTGTTGTAGAAAGGAAAAGTGCAGCATAGCTTATGGTTGGGTGGAAGGCATTTTCCCTCAATCAGTTGGTTGATTGGAAACATTATTGAACAGATAAATGTTTTACTTGAAATGTCTCTTGAATGTTTATTGATGGTCATAAATTTTATTATGTTCATGTTAATAATTTGAGTGTAATGAATGAATGTTAATTTTGAGTTAAATGGAATGATATAATATCCCTTTAATTGTTAAATGAAGTAACTGTGATAATTGTATGAGGAAGGCTAGTCCAGGATGATAATCCTATGTTTTTCCTTGCCCTTTGAAATGGAAAGCTTGCAAGATATTAAATATTCATTTGGGTGTTTGGGTAGAGTGTTTCTTGCTTGCAGAGAAGTGGTTTAAAATCCTGAGGATTTGAGTTAAAACCCTTGCAGGAAGGTTTCTGGAAAGACTGTGGAACGACCAAGTCTAGAAATAACTCTTAACCCTATTGAATTCCTCATTTAAACCAAGAGGAATGACAATTGTTGATCAGGAGAACAAAACAGATCCCAATCGTTCGTTGGAGGAAGTCTATCAGAAGGTGAAGCCTTTGGGAAGACCCAAAATGCGAAGTCATGGTGGACTTCTAATGGGATACTTCCGAGATGATGTGAGTCGTTGATCTATCGGAGGATGGGTTGATGAGATCTAGACCGTCAAATCGTAGAGCCTTAAGTTGACAAGCATGTCAGGAAAGTCTGGGAAGAGGCGCAAGAGGATTTTTTGATGAGGAAATGTTTGATGTCGAGAGCATGAGAGAAACCAAAGCTGTAGATTTGTCGGCGTCGAAACCGACAGATTCTGAACTGTTGCATCTAGGACGATCCATCCCGAAGAAGGAATCTTGTCGAAGTGTTGGTGTTGGTTAAATACTGAGCAGCGGTGAGATCTGAATGATCCATGACCGTTGGATGTGAGAATCCAAGGACCGTTGGATCCATCAAATAATTTCTCATTCGGAAGAACCGTTCATGAAGTCTAGTGGTCGCAAAGAGTGGACAATTTTCGATGGAAAATGTCCAAGAAGCTGGAGATCGTTAATATGAGGATAAGGAAACCCGATACGATCACGATTTTGGATTTATGGTGGACCCCATCGGTCAAAGTGTTAAGCAGAGAACAAGCGAAGCGTTAGTCGTCACATAACTTGAGGTGTTGAATAGATCGAAACTGTTGATTTCCTAGCCCGAAGATCATTGGATCTTTCGAGAGTAGAGTTGTCAGAGAGGTTCGATCGAGAACAAAATGTGGGTTGTGTAACCTACTTTCCTTTGGGAAAGGAACTCGACTCACCGATGACCGTTGATATGGTCAAGTTGGGTGAGTCAGAGTTCTCCGATTGGGGAGGTTTATCCTTAGTCCGTGTAGCAACATTTCGCCACGGTTTTACTGAGAAGAAAAGAGTGATGAGTCTACGAATTGGTCACAACCATGTCACACACACGAAATTATGTGCTATGGTGCAGAAGGAAAAAAATAAGTCCACGTGTGTGTCACATGGAACAAAGGTCAGATAAGAGTATAAACCTGAGATCTAATGCTAAATGAAAGTGGAAATTTAACATCCCACTAGCCTAAGAGGGTTTAGGGTGTCAAGTGTGTTACAAGGACAAGATAAACTAAAACAAGAGAACATTTTCAGAATATTTACAAAGNCCACTTTCATTTAGCATTAGATCTCAGGTTTATACTCTTATGCTAAATGAAAGTGGAAATTTAACATCCCACTAGCCTAAGAGGGTTTAGGGTGTCAAGTGTGTTACAAGGACAAGATAAACTAAAACAAGAGAACATTTTCAGAATATTTACAAAGAAAACTCTCTAAGTGCAAAGATTATATAAAAAACACTTATAATAAAAAAAATACTATGTAATTCAATAAAAAAAATCACTATAAGGTCCAACAAATTTATGTAAAAATATATGAATTCAAAAATAGTGTAAAATACACCTACATATAAATAGCTAATCCACCTTCTCTTTTCATCTTGGAACACAAAATAGACTGCTCTTTTTCATACCTTCAACATAACAATGAATTTTAAAATATAAATAGTTGACACAATAATTTTATGAGAAAAAAAGTTTGAATTTTCAAATCTTACACTTTTTTTTAATGAAAAAAACTTAGGCCCACATTTTTTTATAATAGTTTTATGAGAAAAATAATTTGAATTTTCAAATCTTACACTTTTTTAATGAGAAACTTAAAACTTAAGCCCACATTTTTTTTATAATTGGAAAATGAAAATCACTATGCACAAACTTCATTTTGAAAATCATTATGAAATATGATTCTATATCAAATTTTAAATTATATAAGTTATATTAACGATATACTAAAAAACAAACTCATAATTTCTTTTATAACTGCATTTCAAAAATACAAATTGCATCCTACATTTTGAAAATCACAAACTACATCATGAAAATCACTCTGTACAAACTGTATCTTGAAAATCATAATGGAGGTTGAAAGATAGATTCCACTATCAAATTTTGAGTTATATAAATGATAAATTGAAAAAACAAATCATACTTTCTTTTATAATCACTTCTTGAAAATCAATATGGAGGATGAAAGGTGGATTCTAATATCAAATTTTGAATTCTATAATCTTGTTGCCTTTAAGAGCAATAAAATGAAGCATACTATAGATCTCCGGTGGAGTTTTCAACCAGAATTTTCATATAATAGTTACGACCAACGAGAGAAATTGTACAATGGCGCAATGCACATGGCAGCATAGATTGTGAGATGTTTATGGCAAGTGAATACAGACCCATACAAATGATCCATCATTCAATAGAAGGGTAATTGGTTGTCTCTTTTGTCAATTTAGTCACATGGTTTCCCACACCTAAATATTTTGCATTCATGTTGGAACTGGTTCACCTTCAAGTTTAGTTTTAGCCTATAAATGCAAGCCTCCTCCATGCATTCAAGGAGATGTCTTCAAGATAAGGTTATGTTTTCAAAGTTTTTGTTAAAGAGTAAGCAATTCATGTGCCTCCACCAATATTTCTTACTTTGCTTTGGTCTCATGTCACCCAAATTCCTCTTCAAAGTGTTGATTGCATAAGGGTAAGTGTTACAAATTGTTGCTTCAACAAAGAGAGCCCATTGGAGGATACAAAGGAACCTTCCATGGAGAAGGATTCGAGACCACATCTATAAGATTCTCATTAAGTAATGTTAGTTAGTTTTATTTCATTTTTATTGGCTAATAAAGAACTATTCTTCCTTCCCACCAATATGTTGTTTGAATCATTTAAATTTATGTTTTGAATGGGTTCTTAGTTAGTATATATGCATAGGGATTGAGGGTGGGTGCAAGCTAATGATGGTCTCTCATGACAAGTTAGTGGAAATGAAAACATGGAAAAACAACAATATGTTAATTTGGAGGGATTATTCAAGGTACTTTTATAATGAATTTGAATATGGTATAAAAATATGAAATATAAGAAATTGAATTAGCTTTCTGAATATATAATTTTTATTTATATAATTTGTGAATAACTATGTGAAATTTAAGTTTTTATAACAATGATATAGTGTAGGTGTTGAGTACCTTAACAATGTAATTTCCTTTAAAAAATTCCTAGAATCATAGAGAACCCATTGTTCTAGTGCGGGGTATTTTTTGCAAAATTTATAATATTGATTTTATATATATTTTTTAAATTATGGAATTATATCCTTGACATTACAACGCCTTGCGTTACTGCATACTACGAGGGTATTAACATTATTAAACATTTTTTTTAGATTGTAGATCTCGGTCTCTTCTTATAACTTATTTTAAAAATGGTCAAGCTCATAAAAATATATAGCATAAATAAAACAACTATGTATTTTAAGATTCTGATAAATGTCAAGACAAAAATAAATAAATAAATAGTAAATAATATTAATTAAAAAAAAACAAACTATACTTGGAATTTGCATAGTCAATTCTATTTGTGTAGCCTACAGAAAAATAATGTAAAAAATAGAGATATTGAGAGAGATTCATAAAAATGGAGGTTTTAATGTATTTGTATGCCAAACCACTAAGTTTGTCATCCTAAATCCAAATATGAGGCAACCAACTTAGCAAACACCTACGCTAGAGTTGTCATTCTTTCCCCAAAAAAGGTTGAAATGGAAGGAACACACACACACACTCAAAGAACGTGCACGCGTTCTTGGATTGTGTTAGTCCTTGATCTTGTAACTGACTGATGAGAAATACCTTCACCTAGCCTATCCTTTCTTGCTTTCATTATACCCTGTTTTTGTTTTGATACGATTTTAAAGACTTGAATTAGCCTATGATTCCATGTTTTTGCATGTATTTTTGTTTGAAAAGTTTAAAGATAGATAAGGGGTTAACCTGTCCAACGTCCTAAATCCTTTTCCCTCTTTTTAATTTTGAATTTAAATCAAAGGAAAAGGCACTACAAGAATAACGTTATTCTTGTAGTGCCTATGTAATCATGAGTTTGCATGCGCCAATTTTGTGGGTACAAGACATATTCTACCTGATATCCTTTCCTAAGAACCCACTGTCACTTATGATTCACATCAGATCGTGGATGTGATGTTGTATTCATTCCAAAGATTGGGTTATGCGCCTTCATCACTCCTTTTGCAGGTTTACATAATATCATGAAATTATACTGACAGATCAGCCCCAACCCTTTATCAAATTCTCCTTTGGTCTATGTTATATCTGTAGGTATTAGAAGTTTTTACTAAGCTCCTTTTTCAAAGGATTTAAAGATGTAATTGCAAACAAATACCTTGCTCGTAGGAGAAGCATTGAAAAGGATTAACCACAGAAATTAAAGTGAGCATGATCAACCTTCTTTTCAGTCATCTCAGTCTTCTGAAGAAGCGAAGATACCTATCCGAGTTTTTGATAATCCTTTGTTTTTAGAACCATGCTTTCCTGTTGATATAAAGGAAAATCCTTTGATCCAATCAGATCAAGACTATAAACCTGTATTAAATCAAGACTGGAAGGGGAACTACCAGACAAGTTTCCATGGAGCATAGGGCACAAGTAATATTGTATACCCTACTCATGTCTGACAGGTATTTACAAGATGTTAGTTTGGGCCTTATTTATTATCTACATACAAATCAAACACAAGGAATCATAGTTCAACATACAGACCTTGTTGGTCTTATAATGTAGCGGAATGAGCATGAAAAAAAAATGTTAACAGGATGGATGCAATTGTTGCAACAAGATAAAGAAAAAGACAAACACAAAGAAAAGATCAAAAGAAGAAATACAAAAATCAAATACAAACATACTCTGTTTTTTTTTCCATGTTTTAGTCTTCATCTTCAAGAGCAGTTTCTGAAACAATAGAAATGAATTCTTAGAAACAAAAAGAGGTTTTTGTTGGGAACGGACCCCTTCACAAAAACCTCTCTCGGTTTATACACAACTATAACATTTTAAGAGATTCAAATATATATTTGAGGCCTATGTTTTCAGAGATTTCACAATAAATGATTTCCTATTTTAGTGACCAATTTTGGGCGAGGTTTTAAAGAATCTGGAGATGAATTTTTGGAAACCAAAAGAGGTTTTTGTTGGAAATGGCCCCCTTCACAAAAACCTCTCTCGGTTTTTACACAACTATCACATTTTGGGAGATACGAAGATATTTTTGGACCCTATTTTTCAGTAATTTGCCAGATTTATCTTCCTAAAAAATTTCATGGACAACAATTGACAAGCCACCTCATCAATTCGACTTGGAGATCATATATGATCTCCTCCTTGATTATTTGAAACAAGAAACTAAATATATATGAGGAGGTTTTTAGATCCATTTCTTTTGGATTTTGATAAATATGTATTCTTTCTATATAAGCAGGGTAGAAGGAGA
>JASDQU010737386.1:156860-173635 GCA_032191745.1 Picea mariana | reverse complement strand
TCTCTATATGATTTAGCTATGTTTCAAATTTCAAATATTAGGCTAGGTAAATAAATAAGTCAGTTTTTTCTGTCGTAGTATTTGTCGAGTTGGTTGAGACAGTCTACACATCCATTGGGCTATGAGGTCTGTGTCTTGAATAAAGATGAAATCCAAACCAGAAACGCAAAGGAAAACTTTCACAGGGAGAGATAATATAATCACAGGATTCTTCGAGAGTAAAAATGAGGAACAACAGAAAAGATGAGAAAGATAATTTCAACAAAGAAGTAGTTAAGAATTTCTTTATTGAAAACACCAGAAGATAAAACACTAAAATATTTCGAGTCAGAAACAGGGTATATGAGATAAATCCTGCAACGTTTGTTACTTCTAAAGATTAGATTCAGGAAAAAATATGATAACAAAGCGAGAATAACATTCAACTTAGAGAGAAAAACATCACCAGTAAATACACACAAGAATCCTGTAAAAGTGCCTCCTTTTTATTAATGGAATATATCTTCAAAAATATTATAGTTTGATAGCTTCAGGGTGTGAAGATCAACAACCCCCAATACTTCGAAAGATGAAGTATTTACAACTCAAATTACAAATGATCTTGTCATTAATGATCAGGACATGCTAAATCTATTTTTAGCCTAACTAACTTAACAAATTTCATAAATATAGGAATTGCTTGATGATGTGGTGTAACTGCATGTTGATTTCTGGGTGGGCCATTGATGAAGCCTCTACACGACCTCATCTTACTGGACAAATGACTGGACTGGGACAACTCACCTGCTACTTGATCAGATCAAAAAGTTCCTCCCATCAGAGATGACTGGGCACGTTGACTTTGAGTAGCCTTCGATACACTTCATCCATTTCTGTGTACTTGACGAAGGTAGGTTTGGTGAGGAAGATGTATCGAATCTCATGTTGGATACTGATGTCCCACTGAAGGGCATATAGGAATTCCTTTCCAGTGATGCTCCCTTGAATTCCTGCAAACTTTGAACTTTCCTTAGCCACATCGGCCAATCTCTTCTTGTAGTCTGGGAGTGTCATCAATTTATCATTGATTACCTTCAGACCAGGAAGACCTTTCTTCTGGAGAGCCTCGATCTTACTGAAGAATATTTGTACCCCTAGGTCCATGGATTAAACCTTTTCTTCCAGCTGAAGCATTAATCCTATCTTGGTCAAAACTCTTTTGACCTCAAGGATGGTCTCTTTGCTATCTTCAATTTTCATTTTTCCAATTCTTCCCTGGTCTTAGAATTCAGGAACTTGATGATATCGTTCGCCTGTGTTGGCATCTCTCCTAATTCTGATCAGATCTTCTCAATGGCCTACTTGCTTCTCTGCACCAATTCATTCTGCTCAAAAATGATATGTTGCTCTTTATCTTTTACTGGCTTCTCCATCTCAGCTTCCATCTCCTTTAGCTGTGAGTTCTGCTCCATGAGTAGCTTAAGCATTTCATCCTTCTCTCCTTCTTTCTCTACTATCTCCTTCACATGCAAATCCTCTATGGGCGGGAGCTTCAGTTTTTTCCTCAAGGAGGCTATGTCAGCATTCTTCTTCTTTCTCATTTCCTCAGCTGCTTTCACGTTCGAAGGATCGTAACTAATCTTAAGGACCAGATCCTCCAAATTCTTGATCCTATTGTCCTTGGAAAAGGACAATATCTTCTCCAACTTGAGTTGTGTTTGAACATTGTTCAGGGACACTTGCAGTTTGGACGCAGTAGTGGAAGCATGCGCCAACGTGTAAAATACCATTTCCCATGTCTGCTTGTGTAGATCCATCTGATCGGCCAGATGCACATCATTCGTCTAGAATTCGAAGGTGTCCCTCTTGTAGTCAGTGATCACCTTTGGATCTGGTACCTGTGCCTGGAGGAATTCCATATGCATTCTGCCCTTCTCGGTGTCGAATGTCGATAGCATCCTATGTTGCACAGTTGACGTCTGTTTCCAGAACTAGGCGCAAGTGCCGCTAGTCAGGGTCTGGTTCCTTTTCTTGATTAGCTCATACTTTTCGAAGATACTCAACTTCAGTCCCACCTTGCCTGGCTGGGTGGTCAATGGAGAATCTGTAGATTTTTCCGGCACTGCTGAGGTTATGACCTTATGGAGGCTCGAACTGAAGGGTGGCCTATCAACCTTGGTCACTGTTGTAGATAGGTCTTCTTTTTCTCCGGTTGGGCCAGGAACTGACAGTCTTAGGCCTCTTAGTATGCAGTAGACAATACCTCCATGACAGGAGGAGATAAATCTTGCCTAGGCCTTTTCTCTTTCAGGACCTGTGGCGTGGTTGTTTGAGATACAGTGGCCGGGGGATCCTACTGTTCTACTTCGACCAATGTGTTAGGATCCCATACTGTCTGGTTTACGAATTTTTCAACTTCAGGCCTAGCTTCATGAACATATGGGATGTTCTTTTTTTTCACCCTCATCTCAGAGATGATCCCACATGGATCATAATGCCATGGGAATCTCATGAAGAACTTCATTTCCCTCAGCATCCTATCTGCTTCTTCCACAGCGCAACAATTGTTGCAGATGAAGGATCCAATATGCCCCTTGATTCTAAGATGTTGCTTTTTCTTTAGTGACACAAAATGGATATCATCAGAATTTATTATCTACCTGATATATTCCAAAGAAAAATTTTTGACAGGAAGATACTTGGGCAGCTTATACAGTGCCAACTCACACCTGTATACTATGATCTCGGTGTAATCTTGATACAAATACCAATCCCCTGACTTTGTGTTATCCGAGAGATGCAGGATCCTTCGAAATTCATCATTTATCTGAGGCTCAGGCCTGCCGCCTACTATACTTACCACAATGTGGTAGAATTGATCAACGAACTCCTTGAAACTGAACTCTGTGGAGTTGTGCTTGATCAAGGAGGTCCATGATGTTGCTGCCTAGGCTCTACCATCTCCATCCATCTTCTGCATGGAAAAAATGAATTTGTCTGCTTGGAAGAAGACGAACAGGTACGCCAGTATGGATGAGTATTGGACCATGCCTTCCATGGTGAAATTCATGAACTGTTCGTGAATATTGTTTGCCAGGAATTTGCTGAAGTCAAACTGGGCGGTGGGCTTTTCATCGGTAGAGAAGATGGATAGAAAAACCAGAATGGGTTCATCTATCCACTAATCGGAATAGTATCCTAACAAAGCATAAAGGGAAGAGATGATCTGGTTTCCTTTAGTCAAGAACATGGAAGAAGGATAAGGAGGATTTGTGGAGGGAAATTGAGTGGATGGGGGGAGCAAAAGATCGAATATTTGAGCCCTTTGAGGGAAGGTCATTTTCTGGTATAATTCTGTAAGAATTTCTAGGTTGAAGGGTGATGTAGAGTCAACTCGGGGGATTTACATCATCTGGTTAATAGATTTGGGCGTGATGAGGAAAGGATCTCTCTGGACAAGGAGATGATGGCTCTTTGCTCGGGAATGTAGTGGGCTTGGCACTTGATAGCGAATTCTGTAAAAGGGTGGATATGAGGGAAGAGGTAAAGGGGTAAGTTGTTCTCCCAGAATCCGATTCCATCACTCTAGTCTAGGAAGACTTCCTTGAGCCACGACTGAAGGTCTACAAAATCAAAATCACACTTTGTATCCACGATTAAGAGGTCTTTTTAGACCAGTGGGATCCCGTCAAGGTTGACAGGAGGTAGGAGAAATGGATTCTCCTCTCCTTCTGCTTGTTTGGACTTTGGCGCCATTACTGCAATAGTACCTACAAGAAAAAAAATGTTAGGGGGGTGGCTGTTGGTGGGGGGAAACTGATTGTAACGGAGGAGAAAACGGGGTAAATCTCTCTGGTGCGATGAGTGATTAAATGGTGAAAATAGGAAGAAAATGGTGTTTTTGAGTAAATGGGTGTCCGTTGGGCGCGGGAGACAGGTTAGCTGGCAAACGGATATGTCATCGAGTAATAAATTGCCAACGGATCACTTAGAGTGTGAGATGGCAGGTGATGGTGACTGAGGGATATAGATGAGTGACGTGGAGGTTACTGATTGGGGTAAAGGTCGTAGTGAGGGGGCTTTCCATAAACGACTAGGGGGGAAGAACTGACAGCAGTTATGGGACGTGACTACTTCAGGAAATATGAATGGTGACGTCCAGAGGTGATGATGGTATGCCAGATAGTAGGAGATGATGGGACTCGGGGCCATTAAATCATTGCCACGTATAGACAGGGGCATGCCAGAGGAAAGATTCCATTCAAGACCCCCCCCCCAGTTAAAAGCAGATCATCGGGGGGGGGGTCTGAAATACATCTAGGGACGTTGATATGCGTGCCTCCTTCTGAGCCGTAGATCTATGCACGTTGTTTATGACACATTCCGGACCCCCCCCTCCACTAAAGGCAGAATGGATGGGGGGGTCCAAAATCCAATACCAATCGTCGATTTGCGCTCTTGATCCTGGGTCGTCCAGATGCTCGCGGGTCTTATCATCGATTCCGGATGCCCCCCCCCTCCCCTAGTTAAAATAAGAACGGTCGGTGGGGTCTGGAATGATCTGTCCATAGTAGATCTGGGCGCGATCATCTGGACCACTGATATGTGAACGGAGTATAAGTGAGGGTGCGAAAAATACATGCGCCAAGGAAACTTATGATAAGTTCTTTTTCACGGGTTTTCTCCAAGGCTCTTCATGTCAACACCACCAAGGGGTTGGTCAAATGACCTTTTAAGTATCTGAAACATGGTGCAACACTTACATCAAACTGGTTCTTATTGAAATGAAGCAACAAATCAATTATCCTATATTCTAACCTAGATTCCTATGACAATTAACCCATATTAGACTATTGGGTTAAGAATTTATTCTACCCTGGGGCTATCTGACCAAGATTAAACAGTCTGGCTAGATTTATTCACTAATCTAACCTAGATACTTTGGCTAAGATTAAACTGTTTAGCCAAACTCATTCACTAATCCTATCAACATCAATTTAAAAAGAACTTGGCCATGCTTGAAAGGTATGGACCAAGTTACTATTATTGCATGGGGCTTTTATTGCAATTCTTTTATGCCCTCTTTTATTTTCTTTTTCTTTTCTTTTCTTTTCTTTTCTTTTTCTTTTTCTTTTCTTTTCTTTTTCTTTTTCTTTTCTTTTTCTGTTTCTTTTCTTTTTCAAATTATTTGCAGAATGAAAAATCATTTTTCAACAAAAAATGCTAGAGACAGATAATATCCCAGTCACCAGTTGATCTTATAACTTATAGGGTGATAACAGTGGCTCCACCTGGGGATGGTACTTTCCATGTGAAGTGCCAAGAATCCTGGTCCTTTTCATTCTGAGAATTTCTACCTAGTAGCCTTCGTTGGTTTTAGTCTCAAAAATTGGAAGAACAGTGGTCAGTGGCTTAGGGCCTTCTCTTCGGGCTTCAACCAACTGACTAATGTTCTTCGCTCAGAAAATGCAGGCGAAAAATAAAAATGGTATGTACAATGGTTATTAAAAACTCGAGTCTCTACTTAGGTGGCACATAATGCTTCAACATTCTACCATTTACAGGTCCTCCTGGAAGATCTGTCCCATCGACGTTGTTTAGCAAGAAAGCGTTGTTCCCCCTAAATGCTTGAACCATGTATGGTCCTCTCCACAGACTGTCAAATTTTCCATGCTTTCCCTTGTCTTCATTTCTGGCGTCCCATCTCAGCACCAAATCTCCTAGCTCAAAATCATCTTCCTTGGTTCTTTTGTCAAAAATCGTCTTGATGCTTTCTTGGATTACCTGAGTCTTGTTGAAAACGTCTTCCCTAGACTGCTGCAAATGGATCATCTGGCTGATCCTTCTCTGTGAGTCATTTGGCTCGGCTTGTACCTCTTGAGGAAACTTCATGACAAGGACTCCTAAGGAAGTGGGGAAAACTGCTTTTGTGCCATAGACCAGCTGGTATGGTGACATACTGATTGACCTTTTGGTGGTCAGTCTGTCAGCCCACAATGCGAACACCAACTTGTTATGCCATGATTTTTTGTTTTCCTGCAACGTTTTCTTGATGATGTTTACCAAGGTTTTGTTTGAAGATTATGCCAGCCCATTCCCCTAAGGGTAGTACACTGTGGAATGTCCCAAACCAATGTGATACTGGTTGCAAAAATCTATGAGTTTCTTCGACCGAAAAGCAACTGCATTATTAGTTATAATCTTTCTAGGACATCCAAAGCGAGACAAGATATCATTTTCAAGGAATTTGATAATAACAGAGTCAGTGGCTTACCTACTTGGTACCACTTCGATCCATTTGGTAAAATAATCGGTGGTAGTGAGAATCCACCTGTGCTGGCCTGAAGAACGGGGGTGCATTTCTCCAATGAAGTCCAATCCCCATTGCTGGAAAGGGGCTTCAACTGAGATCAGTTTCAGAGGTAGAGGGAGGAGTTTCCTTTTGCCTTCAAACAGTTGACATTGATGACACGTAGTCACTTTATGATGTACATTGATGAATAGGGTGGGCTAATAGAATCCAGCTCTGAGTATTTTGTTGGCTGTGACCTTCCAGTTCAGATGGCCACCACATTCTCCTGCATGAAATTCTTGTAACACGTTGTTAGCTTCATCTTTCAATAAACAATTTAACAGAATACCTCCAGGATCTTTCCAATACAAATTGCCTTCTAGAATATAGAATTTTAAGGCTTTCAACTTTAAAAATCTATCTTTAGTCTTAGTCAAACTAGGGGCAGCTTGTAAATTTAGCAAAATGAATATAAGGTCTGCATACCATGGAGAGTTTAGAAATACCTCTCTCACGCTTGGAGTCACCATCTCGCCCTGTTCATCTGCTGCAGCTAAAAAATTAATGTCAAGAGCATGGAAATTAGATTCATCCATTAATTTTGCTAGGCCTTGACCCTTGATTAGTTTCGTAGGCTTAATCTCTATGTCGTATTCTAAAATGACTGCAATCCATTTTCCTCTTCTTCCATCCGGATTGTCCTGGGTCAAAATGTCTTTTACTACCGCATTTGGAACATATGCTATGGTGTGGGAATGGAGAATGTAGACTCTAAAGTCTTTTATGGATTTTACCAAGGCAAAAGCTTGTTTCTCCATTATCTTGTAATTCAGAGCAGCGTCTCTTAACGCTTTACTAAAGAAATCTATGGGTTGTTCATACCCTTCATTGTTCTTTTGTAGTAATACCGCTGCTATAGTATGTTCGGAAGTGAAAGAAAAAAGATAGAAATCCTTGGTAAAATCAGGACTGATTAAGACAAGGGCCTCTGTGAGTGCTCATTTGACTTGTTTGAAAGACTGTCTAGACTCAGTGTCCCATTTTATTTTTACATCCTTTTTTAACATATTTGTAATGTTTCTGAGGAGCTCTGCCAGATTGGGAATGAATCTTCATAGAAAGTTTATTCTCTCGATAAAAGACTGTAATTCTTTGATGTTTCTTGGGTGTTCTAATTTTTGTATGGCCTCGATTCTGCTGGGGTCAATTTTGATTCCATCCTTGGAGATGATGTGTCCTAGTAGTTTGCCTTCCTCTAGTCCAAAAAGGATTTTCTTAGGATTTAAAGAAATCCCAAACCTTCTACATTTCTCGAAGACTCGTTTGAGGTGTCGCAGGTGTTCATCATCAGATCGGGAAAACACAGTTACATCATCCAAATAGAGGACAATAAACTTACCCGATTCTTCCACAAAGGCGATATCCATTTCTCTCTGGAAAGTGGCTCCAGCGTTCATCAAACCAAAAGGCATTTTCACATACACGAAAGTGCCCCATGGTGTGGTGAAATTGGTTTTGTCTTGGTCATCCAGGTGAACTAGGATCTGACTATGACCTGAGAACCCGTCTAGCAAAGAGATTCGATTGGATCTGACCACCCTTTGTAGGATGTGGTCCATTTTGGGCAAGGGGTAATTATCCTTCAGGGAGACCTTATTCAGATTTCGTAAATCTATGCAAAGTCTGATTTCCCCAGATTTCTTACGTGTAGGGACCAAATTAGAGACCCATTTGGAAAAAATGCAACGGGACTATGATTTTGGCATCGTAAATTTTTTTGATTTCCTTTTCTATCAGAGGGAGTAACTTGGGATTTATCCTCCTAAGTTTCTATCTGAATGGTTTTTGGTCTTCTTTTATTGGAATCCTGTGTTGTATGATGCTGGTATCATAATCTTTCAAATCCTCATAATCCCAGACAAAGACATCGGAATTCTTTGAACAACTCAATGTATTTGAGTTTTTGCTCAGGGGGTAATGATTTAGACAATTTGACTATCCTAGGTTTCTCTTCGGTCCCTATATTACAGTCCTCTAACTCTTGTCCATTGGCTTCAATTTTCAATTTTTTGGCTATGTCATTAAAATCAAACAAGTCCTCTAAAGGAACTAGACCCCTAGGCAAAACATTACTTTTCAAATGTAAAATATCGGCATCCATCTTGTCATCGCCTAATTCTCCTAAATCTACGCTATTTACACTATCAATTTCAAAATCAGATCTATTTACATTTTCATCTTCGTTCTCTAAATCTATATTTGTACATTCAAAATCATTTTTACACTGCAAAAAGTCTTCGATTTGATCATCATTACCAAAAACTTGCCAGTACCTGATATTGTCGAGAATGGTTGGTCTGCATTTCACCTCAACAATGTATGGGCAAGTCAAGTAGAAAGGAATCTTACATGTGGCTACTGACGTAGCCAATCCATCCGCCATAATGTTTTGTCCCCTCGGCATTACTTGCAAGTCAACTTCAGTGAAACATATAAGGGAATCAAGAGCAACATTCCTATAAGCTCTAAGATGTGGGTGTTTCGCAACGTACTCACCTTTTATTTGCTTGATTATCAACTCAGAATCACCTCTTACCATAATCTGTTTAGCACCAACTCTGTTCAAAATCTTCAGACCGATCATCAAGGCTTCATACTCGGCAATATTGTTAGTGCATTGGAATTTAATTTGTAAGAATGGTTTTCTGAATAAATGTTTCTATGATTATGCAGCCAGACTCCTGCTCTAGCTCCTTCTTTGCTTACTGCTCCATCAAAATCCATGCTCTAGAAATCTGCCGATAGCTCTTCAGTTATCATGTTTTTCCTCCTTTCTACATCAATGGTTTCTTGGCCTTCATCCTGACTAGATGTATCTTCTCCCAGCTGAGTATCTTGTTCTCCCATGTCACCATCATTGTACAAGATAAAAGAATCCAAGTCGGAATGCGCAGAGTAAAGAGGATAGTTGTGCGGTTTTTCTTGGCTACTGACCATGTATTTCATCAATGTTTCTCTGTACAGCCTCCTTTGTTTCCCGAAAATTGGGATAGTGGCATAAGACATATCTAGCTGTAGGGTACCTCTCAACTTAGCCCCCTAAGACCAGGATAGAAACATTCCATACTTTGGAGAGATGTCTGCAACTACCACATCCATTACCATGATCTTTGTAGGAATCTGAACCAAGGTGATACATAGGTCCTTGATCAAACCAATACATCTAACTTTACTAGAGTCAAATGAGTGTAAATCCTTGTAAGGTTTGGTGACCTCTAGTCCCAGTTTCTCCATCACTGCTTTAGGCATCAGATTGTGGGAAGCACCTGAATCTAGCATAGCGTTATGAAATATCAGGTCATGTATGTTTAGACTGATGTAAAAAGGAGCGACATCACCATTATCGTCTCGGCCACCTACTTCAGGTCCGAACAGAAGTTCAAGTTGATCATCTGTAAGGTTCACAGTATCAGAATGGTTTGTTGATCCGACAGTTAAGGATTTCGTACCTATGTCGGGTTCAATGGTCAGTGCTTTAATCACTTGTGAATGATAAGCGTCTTTGTTCATCAACTCGAAAAGTGGAATGGGAATTTTTACTTTGGCTAATTCCCCCTCAAGGCTGAAAGGTGTAGGAGCTCTGCCTTGGCTCATCAATTTTGTTTTGTCCACCACATTCTTCTAGCCATAAGTACTTGGTGGATTAACAGGTGAAACCTTGAGCTATGATGATCTTTTCAGAATAGTAAGGTTTTTCTTCGCAAGAACTTCGACAGTACTCTTCTCAGGAATCTTCTCGGTAGATGGCTCAGAGGCCTTCTTGGTTTCGAATACCTTCTTCATTTCAATCGTCTTTTTTGGGGAACTCCCTTCTGTCTTTTTACTCCGCAGATTATACTACCGGTGTACCTCCAAAATGGCATTTTTGAATGCCTGTTGTTCTGCATCTTCAGCTTCTTCACTTAATTTTGTTTGATTGAGAATAAAAAGTTCTTGTTGTTCTTGGGTAAGGAAAATAACTTCGTTATCATGAATTCCTATGAGATTTATGTGAGTATCCTCCAATTCCTTGATCACTTCCTCCCCTTCATCAGCGTAATTTTCTTGTAGGGGAGGTCTGATCTATTGATCCGGACCTCTCTGCTCTCTTTGATCCCTAGGATCCCTCTGTATGATTTGAGGAGGGTTTCTCCTGAAGTTAGGATTCCTAACCTGAGGAGCTGGTGGGTTTTCTCTTGGAGGATTTTTGTCTAACACAGTAAGTCTTTCCATCATTCTTTCCATTTCTCTATCCAAGGAATCCAATTTAGAATCGGAGGTTGACGTGGAAGGTTCCTCTTTAATGGTGACTCTCCTCTCTGACCTTTGTCATGCTCTTTTTGCCAACAAATTGGCCTCCACACTTATTGCACTTTTCTGCATGTCTTCCAGGGTGGTAGAGTTCCTTTCGTTGAGTTGGTATGACATATCAGTGTCGAAACCATCAGGGAATTTTATCAATGCCAAACCCTATGGAGGTTTGATTTCAGCTGGGATTGCATTGTATAAGTTATTGAAACGAGTGCAGTAATCTTGCACTGTCTCACCTTGATTTCTTCTAATATTTTTGTATTCTGACAAGATTTGGAGAGGGTTTTTCTTTACCTCCCATCTGTCTAGAAAACTATTTTGGAATGCGGTAAGTTCAAGGACTGAGGTGGCACGCAAACCTTTGTACCATTTTTTAACGTCACCTGTCAAACTTTGGGAAAACAATCTCATTTGAACGTCAGCCTCATCTACTTCATGAAGATCGTAATAATCATTCATTTTATCAATGTGTTGTTGGGCGTTTAAAGGTCCTGTTGCATCGAACTATGGAAGTCTCGTTTGATAGTCTTGGGGCATGGCATGAAGAGGTGCATCCAACACCAAGAGAGCATATCTAGCTACCATGATGTGTGGAGGAGGTGGGATAACAGGCTAGATGATCGGCGAGGTAGTGACTAAAGATGAGGATGAGGAGGGACTGGATAGCACTGAGGGAGTGGTTTGCGGTTTAGCAGTGGGAGACAGAACTTCAGGGGTTTGGGGTTGCAAAATGGTTGATTCAAAAATGATTCCAGTCACAAAACTATTGGACTGTGTTCTAACCAGGATTTGTTGGGAAAAGGTGTCAAAGTCAGGGTTTTGTAAGTTAACGAGCTCCCTTGAAAAGGAAAGGGACTTATGAAAGGGAGTATGGCTTACTAAGCCTTCAACTATGGTCTTTTTCTTGAGCAACTGTTCTGAGTTATCTGTCACTATCGCAGGTTCTGGGTCTGGATGAGATCGAGTATAAACTTTCTTGGGAGCTAGATTTCTTTTTGATTTTATATATATATACTTTTTAGTTTTATGAGTCCGAAAATAATATGTACAAATTTTAATCAACCTCTAAACATTACTTTCTTCTCAAATTTGCAATATTTCAGGAACAAACTTTTTTTTTAGGGAAAGAAAACGTGAAATTATAAATTTTTAGTTCTCATCCCAAGTATGGTCGCCACTATGTTAGCACTCTGTAAATTTCCAAGAGGTTGACAACAGAAGAAATCCACAAAATGTAACTTTATCCAATCGCTTTTGAAGCTGGGATCTAGCCCTTCCAACTTCAGAGAGGGATCTCTCTATATGATTTAGCTATGTTTCAAATTTCAAATATTAGGCTAGTTAAATAAATAAGTCAGTTTTTGTTGTCGTAGTATTTGTTGAGTTGGTTGAGATAGTCTACACATCCATTGGGCTATGGGGTCTGTGTCTTGAATAAAGATGAAATCCAAACCAGAAATGAAAAGGAAAACTTTCACAGGGAGAGATAATATAATCACTGGATTCTTTGAGAGAAAAAATGAGGAACAACAGAAAAGATGAGAAAGATAATTTCAACAAAGAAGCAGTTAAGAATTTCTTTATTGAAAACACCAGAAGATAAAAAACTAAAATCTTTCGAGTCAGAAGCAGGGTATACAAGATAAATCCTGCAATGTTCATTACTTCTAAAGATTAGATTCAGAAAACAATATGATAACAAAGCGAGAATAACATTCAACTTAGAGAGAAAAACATCACCAGTAAATACACGCAAGAATTCTGTAAAAGTGCCTCCTTTTTATTAATGGAAGATCTCTTCAAAAATATTACAGTTTGATAACTTCAGGGTGTGAAGATCAACAACCCCCAATACTTTGAAAGATGAAGTATCTATAACTCAAATTACAAACGATCCTGTCATTAATGATCAGGACGTGCTAAATCTATTTTTAGCCTAACTAACTTAACAAATTTTCTAAATCTAGGAACTGCTTGATGATGTGGTGTAACTGCATGCTGATTTCTGGGTGGGCCGTTGATGAAGCCTCTGCACGACCTCATCTGACTGGAAAAATGACTGGACTGGGACAACTCATCTTCTACTCAATCAGATCACAGATTTCCTCCCATCGGAGATGACTGGGCACGTTGACTTTGAGTAGCCTTCGATACACTTCATCCATTTCTGTGTACTTGGCGAAGGTAGGTTTGGTGAGGAAGATGTATCAAATCTCATGTTGGATACTGATGTCCCACTGAAGGGCATCTAGGAATGCCTTGCCAGTGATGCTCCCTTGAATTCCTGCAAACTTTGAACTGTCCTTAGCCACATCAGTCAATCTCTTCTTGTAGTCTGGGAGTGTCATCAATTTATCATTGATTACCTTCAGACCAGGAAGACCTTTCTTCTGGAGAGCCTCGATCTTACTGAAGAATATTTGTACACTAGGTCCATGGCCTAAACCTTTTCTTCTAGCTGAAGCATTAATCCTCTCTTGGTCAAAACTCTTTTGACCTCAAGGATGGTCTCTATTCTGTCTTCAATTTTCATCTCTTCCAGTTCTTCCCTGGTCTTAGAATTCAGGAACTTGATGATCTCGTTCGCCTGTGTTGGCATCTCTCCCAATTCTGATCTGATCTTCTCAATGGCCTACTTTCTTCTCTGCACCAATTCATTCTTCTCAAACATGATCTGTATCATGGGCCATATCTCATTCATGGACTTGGTGATGTTTGTCCATACACTTTATTTAACCTCGGCCAAAGTCTTTCCTGCCACTGTTTTCTTCCGGAGCTGTTGTAACTCCTGTTTGAGCTGATCTGTCACCTACTTTTCCTTGGAGAGGCTGATCTGAAAGGAATATTTGAGTTCATGAAGGTTCTCAATCTTCTTTTTAAGCCTACTGATCTCTGTTTCCTGTAGGTTCATTTTTTCCATAGACTTAGCCAGGTCGGTTGTCTTCTCCAAGTATGTCAATGGAGTCATAGATGGGACTTCTATCACTGATGTTGTGCTCACTACCAAGATCGGAATGGAATTCAATGGAATGACTTCCATTGGATTCAGTTTCTCTTTCTCTTTTACTAACTTCTCCATCTCAGCTTCCATCTCCTTTTGTTGTGTGTTCTGCTCCATGAGTAGCTTAAGCATTTCATCTTTATCTCCTTCTTTCTCTGCTATCTCCTTCACCTCCGAATCCTCTGTGGGCGAGAGCTTCAGTTGTTTCCTCAAGGAGGCTATGTCAACTTTCTTCTTCTTTATCATTTCCTCAGCTACTTTAATGCTCGAAGGATCGTAACCGATCTTGAGGACCAGCTCCTCCAAAGACTTGATCCTATTGTCCTTGGAAAAGGACGATATCTTCTCCAACTTGAGTTGTGTTTGAACATTGTTCAGGGACACTTGCAGTTTGGACGCAGTAGTGGAAGCATGCGCTAGTGTGTAAAAGACCATTTTCCCTGTCTGCTTGTGCAGATCCATCTAATTGGTCGGATGCATGTCCTTCGTCTGGAATTTGAAGGTGGCCCTCTTGTAGTCAGTGATCACCTTTGGATTTTGTACCTGTGCCTAGAGGAATGCCATATGCATTCTTCCCTTCTTGGTGTCGAATGTCGATAGCAGCCTATGTTGCGCAGTCGACGTCTGCTTCCAGAACTGGGTGCAAGTTCTATTGGTCAGGGTCTGGTTCCTTTTCTTTATCAGCTCATACTTTTCGAAGATACTTAGCTTGGGTCCCACCTTGCCTGGTTGGGTGGTCAATGGAGAATCTGTAGATTTTTTCGGCAATACTGAAGTTATGACCTTATGGAGGCTCGAACTGAAGGGTGGCCTATCAACCTTGGTCACTGTTGTAGATGGGGCTTCTTTTTCTCCGGTCGGGCCAAGAACTAACATAGTCTTAGGACTCTTAGTATGCAGTTGGAACTCTTCGGACGATACCTCCGTGACAGGTGGAGATAAATCTTGCCTAGTCCTTTTCTCTTTCGGGACCTGTGGCATGGATGTTTGAGATACAGTGGCGGGGGATCCTACTGTTCTACTTTGACCAATATGTTAGGCTCCCATACTATCTGGTTTGCGAATTTTTCAACTTCAGGCCTAGCTTCATGAACATATGGGATGTTCTTGTTTTTCACCCTCATCTCAGAGATGATCCCACATGGATCATAATACCATGGGAAGCTCATGAATAACTTCATTTCCCTCATCATCCTGTCTTATTCCTCCCCAGTGCCACGATTGTTGCAGATGAAGGAGCCAATATGCCGCTTGATTCTAAGTTGTTTCTTTTTCTTTAGTGACACAAAATGGATATCATCGGAATTTATTATCTACCTGATATATTCCAAAGAAAAAATTCTGACAGGAAGATACTTGGGCAGCTTTACGGTGCCAACTTGCACCTGTATACTCTGATCTCGGTGTAATCTTGATACAAATACCAATCCCCTGTCTTTGTGTTATCTGAGAGATGCAGGATCCTTTGAACTTCATCATTTATTCGAGGCTCGGGCCTGGTGTCTACTATACTTAACACAGGGTGGTAGAATTGATCAACAAACTCCTTGAAACTGAACTATGTGGAGTTTTGCTTGAGCAAGGAGGTCCATGATGTCGTTGCCTGGGGTCTACCATCTCCATCCATATTCTGCATGGAAAAAACAAATTTGTCCGCTTGGAAGAAGACGAACAGGTACCCTAGTATGGATGAGTATCGAAACATGCCTTCCATGGTGAAATTCCCAAACTATTCATGAATATTGTTTGCCAGGAATGTGTTGAAGTCAAACTGGGTGGTGGGATTTTCATCGGTAGAAAAGATGGATAGAAAACCCAGAATGGGTTCATCTACCCATTGATCGGAATAGTATCCTAACAAAGCACAAAGGGAAGAGATGATCTGGTTTCCTTTAGTCAGGAACATGGAAGAAGGATAAGGAGGATTTGTGGAGGGAAATTGAGCGGATGGGGGGAGGAAAAGATTGAATATTTGAGCCCTTTGAGGGAAGGTCATTTTCTGGTATAATTCTATAAGAATTTCCAGGTTGAAGGGTGATGTAGAGTCGACTTGGGGGATTTGCATCATCTGGTCGATAGATTCAGGCATGATGAGGAAAAGGATCTCTCTGGACGAGGAGACGACGACTGTTTTCTCGGGAATGTAGTGGGCTTGGCACTTGAGAGAGAATTCTGGAAAAGGGTGGATATAAGGGAAGAGGTAAAGGGGTAAGTTGGACTCCCAGAGTCTGATTTCATCACTCTAGTCCAGGAAGACTTCCTTGAGCCACGAATGAAGGTCTGCAAAATCAAAATCGCACTTTTTATCTGTGATTAAGAGGTCTTTGTCAACCAGTGGGATCCTATCAAGGTCGACAGGAGGCGGGAGAAAAGGATTCTCCTCTCCTTCTACTTGTTTGGACTTTGGCGCCATTACTAGAACAGTACCTGCAAGAAAAACAATGTTAGCGGGGTGGCTATTGGTGGGGGACAATTGATTGTAATGGAGGAGAAAAAGGGGTAAATCTCTCTGGTGTGATGAGTGAGTAAATGGTGAAAATAGGAATAAAAGGGTATTTTTGAGTAAATGGGTGTCCGTTGGGTGCGGGAGACAGGTCAGCTGGCTAACGGATATGTCATCCAGTAATAAATGGCCAATGGATCACTTAGAGTGTGAGATGGTAGGTGATGGTGACTGAGGGATACAAATGAGTGATGTGGAGGCTACCGATTGGGGTAAAGGTCATAGTGAGGGGGCTTTCCACGAACGACTAGGGGGGAAGAACTGACAGCAATTATGGGACATGACTACTTTAGGAAAGATGAATGGTGACATCCAGAGGTGACGAGGGTATGCTAGATAGTAGGAGATGATGGGACTCGGGGCCATTATATTGTTTCCATGTATAGACAGGGACCCGCCAGAGGAAAGATTCCATTCCAGACCCCCCCCACCTCAGTTAAAAGAAGATCATCTGAGGGCTGTCCGAAATACATCTAGGGTCATTGATCTGTGAGCCTACTTCTGAGCTACAGATCTATGCATGCTTTTTATGACACATTCCAGACACCCCCCCCTCCACTAAAGGCAGAATGGATGGGGGGGTCCAGAATCCAATACCGATCGTAGATTTGCACGCTTGATCCTGGTTCGTCCAGATGCGCACGGGTCTT
>JASDQU010737386.1:145744-155953 GCA_032191745.1 Picea mariana | reverse complement strand
TACAGTATCATACATATGAGCACCAACTCATAATGAGGCTAGAACCTCAGTTTTGCAAGCTGTAACTTGTTGAGAGCACCAATTCTCTGTTTTATCTAGCACCCACTAGAAGGAAGCACCAACTCCCTGGTTTGTCTAGCACCAACTAGAAGGAAGCACCAACTCCCTAGTTTCTCTAGCACCAACTAGAAGGACGCACCAACTCCCTGGTTTCTCTAGCACCAACTCCCTATGTTCAAGCACCCACTTGAACCTTTGAGGACACCAGTCCTCCCTAGCTCCTCCCAACCACCCTAAAATATAAATCTTTGCTACATAAACTTATTACAATGATATGATGTTCAACAATGTCTTACCAGACTTATCATTGTTTTGCTGCATTTCATTGCTATGTCTGCCTCATTGTCTTTCTGCACACCTCACTCGCACTGTCTGTTCTTCCGCTTTTTATGCTCTATGCTCCATGTCCATTCACTGCACAGTTCCTCTTCTATGTTATTCAGCTGTTGCACTCTCCTCCTTCTTCAAAAATGAATCACCTTCACCAACAACAACCACAACAACCACCAACAGCAACTCCAACCTCATCTCTTCTTTGTACCGTGTATATATAGCTTTTGTGCCTCTTGTGCATGCAATATTTTCCATTCCTATGCATTCTCATATCGCACCAATCTCCTCCACCTCTCGAGTTCTCTGCGTGATCATCATCGTAACTCTTCAGCTTCTCTAGTTGTTTTCCCATGTGTTCAGCATCACTGGATGTTATGTTGAGATTCCTCAACCTCTCTGGAAGTTGGAACTCTTCATCTTCTCTGTGACAGTCGATCTCACCTTCTTTGTTTTAGTTACAGGCTTCCACCCTCATCCATCTGTCAATCCCTTCTAAAAATAGTTTTCCTTCACTTGGATGAAGCTTTGAGACTCTTCAGCTCCTTTGGCGATCACACAGGGGTTTCTTCGAATTCTCTAGCAGACGCCATCAATGGTTTTGGGTAGTTTCACTGTGTCGTGCCTCAGTAGCCCTCCGATCAACACTTAATCTGATGGTTCATATTATATCGCGATTTCACCTATCGTGATATTAGGATTCCTGATGTCAATTTTCTTTAACATGTCTAACTCTCAATCCCCGATGCCTCTCCATTGACTGGAATCAATGATCCAGATTAGATCTTGATTCAACGGCTGCTATTTAAGTCACGATTTTTCATATCGAGAAATTGGGATTCCTATTGCAATGTTTCTTTGACATTTCCAAAACGCAATCCTCGAAACTCCAACGTGGTGTCCATCTGCTGACGTCACATGTGGATTGACACATGTTGAATACTGCCACATGTCACTCTGATTCATGACTTACATGTGCCTAAAATGTTGAATCAGTCTGACACTTGGCATTACCTGGTTGTGCCACATGTTCCTAGCTGAAGTGGTCTGTTGATGTGAGTCAGGTCGATGGTCTAGATCACATCTTGATCTGATGGTTCAGGTTCAGTCGGTATTTCACATATCGCAACTTTGGGATTCTTGATGTCAATATTATTTGACATCTCCAACTCTCTATCCTTAAAACCCCTATAGGGAGTTGGATCAATGGTCCACATAAACAATGGCACTTTCAACATCATTCCTCGATCCAACGGTGGTTGGACCCTACACTCAGATCTGACGCCTCTAACTTCAATTATCCCTTCGGCTAAGCTCGTGGTCCATGTGACCTCCCCCTACATGACCGTAGCCAAACCTCCTCATCGGGGTTTCAGACTTTCCAATGTCGAAACATGTATGTCCTCAGGATTCATGATCCCTCGAATCCCGATGCGCTCTTTATGCACAWGCTCTCCTTGCTAGGCTCCTRGCCCATATGACCGTTATCCCCATGACCGCAGTCTTACCACTCATCGAGGTTTTGAGCTTTTCAATTCCACAATGCATTGKCTCACAGGATTCTCGATATGTGAAACCCCGATGAGTCAACCATCCTTTCGGAATTTCACCTTGGATTTTCCCAATGGTAAACCTCGTGCAGCTCCTGTCCGATCTGATGGCTGACGGGATTTCTGAATGAGATCCAAMAACTCTTGATCTCTCCCTTCTGTAGGCTTCTCCTGAGCTCCTCCTGGACATAGAAACCAATGGTCCAGATCTTCTTCTTCAGCCGATCTGACGGCAGCTGTGCTCCCTCTTGAGCTTTGCACACTTTCCTCCCAACCTTGGGAGAATTACAAGTTCTCAATGGCCTCGACCTTTTTCTTCCTTATCCTCTGTGAACTCCTCTATCTTGAGATTTGTTGCGCGTTTTCTCCTCAATGTTGTTCCTCCTAAGCATACGTTGTTCCTGTTTTTCCATCAATGCACACTCTGATCCTGCCATCTTCATTGTTGTACTTGCCATCAATGACAAGCATACGCTACCTGTTAAACAATTGCCAAGAGAGAGTATGTCAACACTTCATCATCTTGTTTAGGTTCTAGCTCCTCAACTGTGTCTTCAGTGATTATTTTCTCTTCCTTGTGGGGTTGAAAAAACTCATCAAGATCTTTTCCCTTGGCATTTTGTTGGTCAAACTTTTGTTCCCCTTATTCTTGAAAATGAAAAGTAAAGGTTTCAAGGGAAACTAAAATCTCCACACTAAGAGTGCTTGAGGTAAAAAAGTGTCTTATCTCAAACAAGAAGATATTTTTCTTGATTCTTTTAGCCATGTTGTGAGCTTCATCGAGCATTCTTGGGCCCTTTTTAATAAGGGGAAAACCTAGATGCACTAAAAGTACATTGGTATAGAGATGGATAATGTACTTCTCTTTAGGACGATGACTTTCAGGAATTTGATATAGTATGTCCTCAAACCTATCCTAGAAGTGTCTGACAGTTTCATCCTCGGTTTGCATTATATGCTCGAGTATTTTTAGTAGTACTGAGATGTACTCCAACTAAATAACCCATTTTTTGATAAATGTTTCTTCCAATTGTTCCATAGTCGTGATGCTAGAATCGGGGAGGTTGTCATAACATTTCCTAGAAATTCCATGAAGAGCGGCAGATAAAAGTTTCATTTCAAAATATTCATCATCATCACTGATAGGATGGAGCTGAAAGAAAGACCAAAAATCACTCATGTGATATTCAACTCTTTCCCCATCACTACCAGTGAATCTAGGGAGCCACTTTTTGTACTTTGGGGACATTTTTCGAGGGTATCCCAGGATTTTACTCATGTATAAAGGTTTTAAGTTCCCTAGGTCATATTGAGAAGTCATAGTTGGCTTCGTCATTAGTGGAGTCGACATATAATTTTCTTGAAATTATTAAAGAAATTAGGGAATCATCCCTAGTGGAGTTKCCAGGTAAGCTTGTAATTTAAATATTCTTGAGGAAAGGCTTACCGAAAAGTGTCGTCTTTGAGGAGAATTGACTCAATGTTGCTTGGCAATGGTGMCAAAATGTTATCACACAATTTGTACTTAGATGTAAAGGAAAGGTAAATCCAGACAAACTGATGTAATGGGAGACTATCCTATCACTGTCACCTTAATAGGATGTTCCTTTCTATCTAGGGYGGTAAGCCCAAGGGAGACATCCCTGGTGAGCTAGAGTTTTGATAGAGAAAAGGTTTAGGGATAAGTAAAAATTTCCCTCTCACAAGTCACCATCAATCAGAAAGTCCGACTAAACAACCAATAAAGATAATAATAACTAGAAATGTACCTACCCAAAACAAAGAAACAAGAAACTATATTTTGCAAGATCACTTGCTGGTTAGTACTTCATATAATTGGAGACTTTCTCAATATAATAAATTGACTAATATATTGATGAATTAAGMAAATATGTATAAATGGAAATTATCACAATACAATACTTCAACAATAAATGATTCAAAGTGAGCAAGAATAACTAATTATCAATATCATAACACCAACATTCATCAGAAGCARGTATGCATTGATCCTTTCAATTGCTTTTAGAAGCTTTAAGTGATGCAAAGTATGACTATAAATTGAAAGAATAATGGCAACAATAGGGTTAGCAAGTYAATCTAACTAGTGCTAGAAAGGTGTTAGTAATTGCTCAAAGGTTTGGATGTTTGTAGATTGTGATCAAAACACTCAAGCAAGAGGTCTTAGACTAGTGCATTCATAGGGAAAGTGGAGTCAACAAGTAGCAGAAATAATTGAAGGAACAAGATTATAATAGTATGGCCAAAGAAAAGAGGAATTTGATGGTGAAGTGTTGATAAAACAAGGCTTCAACCATCAAACCCTAGGGGAAAATGACTTACTAATGTGTAGGCAACCTTAGGCCTTAGCACATTTTCCTCCTTCTTTAGCTCAATGAAAAAGTAAAACTGGCTAGGATGAAGAACAAGAGATAGGATGTTGCAATGGAAAGTCCCTAGCAATGTGTCCAATAGAAAAAAGGTTCCTTGGCATAATCTAGTAGGGAATTAAAATAAGGATACCAACATGCGCTTACTTCCTAGGGTTTATTCTAGCAATTTCATTAAAAAAATGAAAGTAAAACAATATAACCATTCAAGTAAAGGAAGGATTGTAGAATACCACTTACATTTACCAATTATTCATCAATCCAAACCCTAGTTATAAACCTTCCACCAAGAAAAATGCCAAAAATCACCAAAAAGAACCTCCTTCAACAAGTGTGCACTAGAAAATTTCATCCAAAAACCCTAGAAGGGAGAAAATTTTATACCTCACACAAGTGTGAGTGAAATATGATGAGAAAATGAGAGTTTTAGCTCTTTATTTATACAGTAGAAATGACCTTAATTTTATTTTTAAGTCACAAAAGGCCGACATGGCCAAAAATACATAATAATAATGTTTTTACATTAAATTTCAAAATCAAATCGTAAATCAAGAAAACATGAAGACGTCATTCCATTTTAGGGTGACATTAGCCCCTTTTAGGGAAACGTTGGCCTCYCGGGGCAAAACATTTGGACTTATTGGGCCTCAGGAACATCCCACACATTCCACTTTGGCACATAACTGCCTCCCAAAACCTCCATAGAGTTGGATGACATCATAAGTGTCTTGGGTGATGTTATGGGACTTCCAAGGCCAACATCYTAGTGGAAATGGCACAACCCCCCTAGGTAAGGCTCTATCAAGCTGGCTCTGGTGGAACATCCTCCTCTTCTCCGRTGTAAACCCTCTAATCTATCTCTGCCCCCTACTGGGGTCATAGCATCCATTTGATGGGCTTTCAGCCCAATGGAAGTATGAACTAATAAGMTCCCCATGTGTACCTTTCTATAAGGTACTTGTTTATTGGGTATGGTCTTGCACATCAATAAATATTCCCTCCATGGGCTCATAAGTCACAGAGATCATAGCAATGTCAATCAAATCTAATCATCAATTTTATTAAACATGTGCATAAAAACCCCATTTACTTGAACAAGTTCTCAAATACATTATACTAATCTACAAGACAAGTTTGGAGGAAGTGACAGGGCATCCTATTGAGCTAATCATCACTGGATGTAGGGTGTTTCCAGGAGATATCAAATCTAATCCATGTGAGTGGATGAAGTGGATAAGAGATGTTTGGGCAAGGCATGCAGTGATAGTAGGGAAATGCATGGATTACCTATGGGTTCCTCTGTAGAGGCTAAGTTGCACCTATCATGGATGCAAATGTTTCCAATCCCATTCATGCCTTTTGTATTTTTCTTATTTATTTTTCTTCAAGAAGCTGGCTAGGGGAGACTTCCCTAACGTGGTGACTAGTGGTGGCAATGTTACCCACAAGAATTTCACGAAAATGGGAAGGTTGGCTCATGATGAGACCCCCTTTCTCTTGGATATGCCACCAAGAGCCACTACCATGGCATGGTGACCAACATATAGAAGTTTCATACTGCTATATGCCCATGGAACTAATACGCTGGCTCATGATGAGATCCCCTATCCTCTAGCTAGGTCTTGTTTTATTATTTTTTGTTTCTTGCTGAGAATATTTTTACTTCTTTCTAGAGGATCCATGGGCAAAGAATCTCAAGGTTTCATTCTTGGATTTTATCTTTTGCCAGCTACTTTTACCCTCTAGGCCTTTATCCCCTTCTTCCCACAAGGCAAGGTACAACCCTTAAATATTTGGCCAACCCAATGCCCAGACCATTGTAATGGGATGGATGAACAAGAGAAAGATGGAAAGTGGTAAGTATGGTAGGAGTGAGCGATGGATTCTCATGAATCCCCCCAGTGGAAACTCAAAACCTATGGGCACAGTCTTACTAGGGCATCCTGTCATTCCCTTGAGATATGTTCAAGTGGATAGGCATAAGAACCAAACACTTGTTAAAGACAAAAATAATCAAATGAACATATTCAAAGGTTTTGAGGATCAGAGTGACATATACCATGACACCCAGACTCATTACATCATGGAGAAAGATCCATTTCTGCTAAAGGACTAGGCCAAGGTGATAGATTTTTCTACTGTTGAAAAAGTGGAGGCGTTGAAGAATGAAAAGATGGTCCCTCTAGGGCCATGCTCAAGTTGATCTGGCTCTTGGTACTCCATGTCTAGGACCTATGGGCCTCAAGACATAATATCCTTAGTTATCCCTAAACTGGGGGATAATATGGTAAACAACCCTAAGCTTTCCCCCTTAACAAAGTAATATTAAACAATTCATTTAAAATTGCATTTTTTCATAAATAAAACCCTAATTTACATGGATGTCACCCCTTTAGGGGACGTTATGGCACTAGGAGAAGGTCATTGGTGATGTAGGAGGGTATTAACACTTCCCAAATCCACATATCAAGCATTTGAATGTCTTCCTTCATGGTCAAAGCCTCAAAAACCTCAAAACATCCAAGTTCCAATGCATATCATCTTACCACCATGCCCTAGCCCCCAAGCATGACGTCAAGCTAAAAAAAAGGATGTTTTTCCCCTCATGGGAATTTTTTTTGGAAAGTGAGGGATGGGATATGTCTTCCAAGTCATCATCAAGGCCTTCCAAGTATGATATTTCTCATTCGACATGCGGTCCCTTGGCATCCAACCTGTGGTCTTGCAACCACATGGAATCCAAAGCTAGGCTTGTTCTCCCAAAACTGTCCACTATCTAGGTCTTGAAAAGACAAATTAGCATGCCCTCCAAGGATCTCAAGTCATAACATCATGATAAGTGAATTCAATCAATAAATAATCCATCTAATCATGTTCATCAAAGATAAATATATCAAACAATTAACTGCTAAAAGACACTATGCGACTTGTCAAGATTGAATATGGGAGGCCTGAAGAGGGGTCCTATTGGGTAGATCTTGACCTAGGTAAAGGAGAGTTTCCAAGAGATCCCTATCTAAGCCATGTAAAGTGGATGAAGTGGTTGGGGTCAAGACTCAATGGGAATAGGGCTCATGACATACAAGGGGTCGTAGTGTCTCATTCATTGGTGCCTTTGTAGAGGGTGTGTGGTACCTTCATTCGCAATGCACTTTTTCCAAACCCTTCAATTGCATTTTATCTTTCTTTATTTTTTTTAATTTCAATATAGCATAAGGAGAGGTTGAATTTCACTGCCTTGGCATGGAGACTAGATGATGGCAATGTCACCCACAAACACCTAGTGAAAATGAGAAGGTTGGCTTGTGATGAGATCCCCTTTTTCTTATCCATGCAACTGAGAGCCATTTACCTGGTTTGGTGACTATATGATGACAATGTCATACCACTAGTTACTCATGGACGTGATAGGTCGGCTCATGATGGAACCTACTATCCTTCAACTAACCTTTTAAGCATTCTTTATTATATTGTGGGTCCCCTTTACTCAAAGATAAGAATTTCAACTCTTTCTTGGGTGATCCCTGGGTGAAGCATATGGAAGGTTTATACAAGGATTTTATCATTTACCCAACATCAACCCCTCTAGGAATTCATCCCCTTCTTCCCATAGAATGAGGGACAACCCCTTCTTGGGTCAATACACCCTAAAATCCCAAGAAATAAGGAAATGGAGGGGAATAATGATGGAAAGTGGTAAGTATGGTCGGGAATGGTACAATGTCTCTTTAAGGGAGTTCCTAGTAGAAAACTCATCCCCAAGGAAAACCACTTACTAGGACACAATGTCAACCACCAAGGAAAAGTAGGGAAAAATGTATAATGTCCAAACATATATCATGAAATATAGAACAATCTAAGATACGACATACTCAAATGGATTAAATATTGAAATGATTCTCACCATAATACTGACTTGTACCTCATGGATCAAGGCCCACTGCCTTTTAGAATCCATCTGGTGTGGTGGATTCTATTTTCAAATATGTGACAATTTGTGGTGTTGAGTGGGTTTTCCATCCATGCAAAGGGTATTGTTGGTCATGTAGGCTCTCGAAACTCCATATATGCAACTTGAGGGCCTGGAGACATAATATCCTTAGTTATCCACAAAATGGGGATAACAGGGGACATTTGAGAATCCCTCAATACTTTATTAATGCAATCCTCCTTACCCCTATGTTTGATTGGCATAGAAAATAGAGAAACATTGAAAATCGAGTGTTGGTAGGTTGACTTATATATCATTTCGTAGCTTAAAACAAACCTGGGCATATCATTGGGTTGAAATTCATCCTGGTGCTGATTGGTATATGTACTTTTCTTGGTGCTTTGGATAGGGACGTTGGCATTATAGCTGGACCATTAAATGTCTTCCTTCTTTCCAAACCATTTTGAAATATTTCAAGTATAAGTGACAATTTCATCATCTCCTTTATAAACATCACAATCATAGTCAACATCACTGGAAACTTCTGTAACCATCTCTACATAACATTTCTCCAGTGCATCTTCTTGACTTTTAGCCTTCCCAATGTTGGTACATGCATCAACGACTACAACAACATACAGTTTGCAGACATTCTTATCAACATCCTATTGTCTTCCTTATACACACTTGCAAACGTGAGCTAAGTCCTACTCACTTAGTGTGTCCTCAAAAGAACAATGCCTAGGTTCAAATTCCATGCTTTCACTTTGAATTGAACCTCTTTCGTCTAGGCTAACTTCTAGGGAAGACAAGGGGGGTAGAGCCTAGTTACTAGATAAGATTTAGAGTTTAATTTTCTAGGAGTTGGTTTTAATTCATTAAAAGATCAGGGGGAATCTAGCCTATGATTTTAAACAACAAATGCAGGGTGCAACAATTAAGTATGAATAGTTATACCTTTCCGAGGACAACTAAGACTAGTGCCTAAGATTGGACAAGGGGTCAACTAAGTTAACGGGAGATTCTTTACAATATAGTCACAAGTTTAGAAATGTTACAACAAGATAGATACAAGTTAGATTCTTAAGATAAAAGATGATGTCTGTATACAATCCTACTTGTTCAAGCTTCAATAAATTAGGAGGGAGTTCTTCATTATCAATTTGGCATACCCAAGGCCTTTGCATTACCTTATGTCAACAATTTTGATAAACCTTGACCCTTAATCAATTTTGTGAATTTGATCTCCAAATCATACTCCTGGATCTTAGAAATCCATCTACCCCTTGAGCCTAATCCTTCTACATGAGATAACACATCTTTAACTATGGAATTACGAACATAACCAATCACCTTGGAATATACGATGAAGACTCTGAAATGTTTGAGTGATTTCACTAAGGCATAATCTTGTTTCTCAAACATGGGATACTTTAATTATGAATTTTCAAAGGCACTACTCATATATGTAATGGGTTGATCATGGCCTTGATCATTTTTTTGAAGCAATACACTAGCAATAGTGTCTTCAGAGGCAAAGGAGAAAATCTAAAAGTCCTTAGTATAATCTGGGCTAATGGAGCTTCACATATGGTAGCTTTTATACTTTGAAAATCTCTCTTAATTTCATCATTCCACTCAGACTTGACATCCTTATTAAGCAGCTTATATATAGGTTTCATGATCTCTGCATAGTTGGGAATGAACCTATGAACACAATTTGTTTGGCCTAAGAAGGATTGGAGAGATTTATTCGAAACATGAAAGGGTACATTTCTGATTGCTTCAACTTTCTTTGAGTCTAACTCGACCCCATCTTCAAAAATTATGTGGCCCAATAATTTACCTTCAGACACACCAAATACTGACTTAGCAGGATTTAAAGAAATCCCAAACTCTCTACACCTATCCAAAACTTTTCTAAGGTGGTCAATGTGAGTTTTCCCAT
>JASDQU010737386.1:131084-145694 GCA_032191745.1 Picea mariana | reverse complement strand
CATAATCTTGTTTCTCAAACATGGGATACTTTAATTATGAATTTTCAAAGGCACTACTCATATATGTAATGGGTTGATCATGGCCTTGATCATTTTTTTGAAGCAATACACTAGCAATAGTGTCTTCAGAGGCAAAGGAGAAAATCTAAAAGTCCTTAGTATAATCTGGGCTAATAAGGATGGGAGCTTCACATATGGTAGCTTTTATACTTTGAAAATCTCTCTTAATTTCATCATTCCACTCAGACTTGACATCCTTATTAAGCAGCTTATATATAGGTTTCAAGATCTCTGCATAGTTGGGAATGAACCTATGAACACAATTTGTTTGGCCTAAGAAGGATTGGAGAGATTTATTCGAAACATGAAAGGGTACCTTTCTGATTGCTTCAACTTTCTTTGAGTCTAACTCGACCCCATCTTCAAAAATTATGTGGCCCAATAATTTACCTTCAGACACACCAAATACTGACTTAGCAGGATTTAAAGAAATCCCAAACTCTCTACACCTATCCAAAACTTTTCTAAGGTGGTCAATGTGAGTTTTCCCATCCTTAGAAAACACTGTTAAATCATCCTAATATATCTCAATCAACTTTCCAATCAACCCCCTAAAGGCATAGTCCATATCTCTTTGAAAAGTAGCTCCAACATTTGATAAACCAAATGGAATTCTAAGATATTCAAAGGTTCCCCATGGAGTGGTAAAGTGGTCTTATTCCTATCTTCAACTTTCATTCTAATCTGATTATAACCTGAAAATCCATCAAGCATGGAAATCATTCCCGATCCTGTTACTCTTTGAAGTAAAGTTTCCATCTTGGGAAGGGGTAGTGGTATTTTGTGCAAGCAATGTTCAAATTCTTGAAATAAATACACAACCTAATCTTTCCATTCTTCTTCCTTGCAACAACCAAATTTGAGCACCATGAAGAATGTCTAGTTTAGGGTATGATGCCTGCCTCTAGCATTTTTTGTAACTCTTGTTGGACCAAAGGAGCTAACTTGGGGTTCATTTGTCTCAACTTCTATCTAAAGGGCTTAGTTTCTTCCTTGAGAGGAATCACATGATGAATTACATCCTCCCTATAGACTTTGAGCTCATAATAACTGAAAGACAAAACATCCCTATATTCTTTTAATAACTTACCAATTTCTTTTCTTTCTTCAATAGGGGTAGTTTTGCCTACTTTTATAATCCTAGGCTCTTGCTCACTTCCAATTTTGACTTCTAATCGATCACAAATTTTTTCTTTTGACTCTTCTTTTCGTTTGTGACCATCTTGTCTATCAAAGGTTTTTTTTTGGGTCACAACCTACCTAGGAACTTGATTTAACTTTTCATCATCTCCGGTATAATTACAACCCTCTTCTCTCACACCGATGTCAAAGACAGAGAACTCATGCATATGATTTACGAACTTAATAACCTATTTTTCATCATCAAAAACTTGTCAATGATTCATGTTATCAGGAACTGAGGGTCTAAAAATCAATTCCATTGAAATATTCTCATTAGTCAAATTATCTGAAAGTTGAAGTATGGAAGCAACTACTGCAACTTCATCTGCCTTAGAATTTTGTTCTATAGGAATAGCAATAAGTTTTAAAGAATCTAAATCACCAATGGAGTCCCAAATTGCATTCCTATACATTTTCAATCTCTCATACTTGCAAGTAAATTTATTCTTTAGTTGTTGTATCTTGATGTTTAAACATTTCACACCCATATCCTTGAAAATTTCTAAACCAAGTAGAAAATCTTAATACTCAACCACATTATTGGTTGCATCAAACTCCAATCTATAAGAAAACTTAAACACTTTACCATTTGGAGCTTGAAGCACAATTCCAACACCCTTTCCCTCTCTAGAAAAAGCACCATCAAAATTCATGTACCATATCTCATCAACTCTATCCTTATGATCATTTTCCTCTAAGGGTACAATAGAGTTAGACAAGATGGCATAATTGCCGAGACTCTCCTCATTTTTTGGGTTTCTTGTGTCTTCAATATGATATCTTCTAATCACTTCCCTAGTCAAATTGAAAGTGTTCCCATCTGGAGTAGGGATGGTAGCATAAGATAAATCCATTTGTAAGTTACCAACCAAATCTGTAGCTGCCTTTCTATTTAATAACATTCCCCAAGCATCCTGAACATCAATCACTACTATGTCCAATTCAAACATGATGTTTGGGAAGACTGACAAATGTACTTGCAAACCTTTAATCAATCCATGCACTTCAATCGTTTTACTATCCATGGCACACATGTTATGATAACATATAGATATTCTAAGATTTAATTCTTCCATCACCTTCTTAGTCATAACATTAGAACTTGCCCCTGAATCTAGCATGAAATTGTGTAATACTTTGTCATTTACAAGTAAAGATAGGTAGAAAGGTAGATTCTTCTCATTACCCCTATCCAAATTCTGTAAGATAATGGGTGTGTCCTATTAAGCAACTGTTGGTTTCCTATCAACAAAACCTTGAGGAAGATATTCTATGGATTTAAACAACTTATCCCTTTGGGAAGGGATCTTCATAAGTTCCGACATTGGAACTAACATCTTAGAATTACTCAACCAACCACCTAAGTCAATATTCAAACTTGAGTCAACATGCACATTTGACTTAGGAGGAAAAGGGGATACCTTGGGAACACTAGATTGAACTTTATCTTTATTTCCATTCCTTTGGTATGTAATTCCCCTATACTTAGCTATTTATGCTACTTGCTTGGGTGTGGGATTAGGCCCAAACTTCTCTATTTCTTTATCAACAACATTATTCATAAGGTTTTCACTATTTCCATATTCAACAAAATCCATCCAATCATACATTCCACAATTGTATTTCCTACCACACATGTTGATTTATTCATTTCCTTGACTTCAATAATCATTATCATAACAACCCTCAAGAAAAACTGGACAAGTCACTTCCTCATGAAACTCACCACAAGGCCTACAATAATGTATTGAGTGATGATGTACCAAGTTGGTGGATTCAAAAGGATTATGTGGCTTGTTCTCATGTTGAGGAGGTATCTTAGGCCATTTATCATTTGACCTAGGATGTTGTCTATTGTTTTGTGCCCTCTCCATAGTGATCAATCTATTCTGCAAGGAATTGATCTGATTGGCATGATTTATTTCCATTTGTTTAATAATTTGGGTCAACTCCTTAATTCCATAATTTTATGATTCTTGACCCTCAACCTTCTTCTTCTTTTCATCATTGACTTTTAAAGAAGAAGAACCTCATGTAAAATTAGGAATGTTAGACTTCCTAGCATCCTGCATGTTCTTATCAATTTTTATAGTTGTGGTTTGTGTTTCTTTTAATGTTTGAGGATCCTTATCCCTTAGGGAATACCTCATTTCCCCCTCGAAAGCCTCCATATAATATATCAAGACTACAACATCCGAGGGTTTTATATCATCATGCAGACTCTTCACTAAACTGTTAAACTTAGTGTTGAACCCCTCCACAATTTCATTCTCTTTCTTATGGCTAGAAGTGAGGGAAGATAACTAAAACATATGTTCCTTCTGATCACCCCATATCTTCCTAAATTCATCTAATATTGAATAAAGGGTGCTAAACTTAGCTGGATCAAAATCCGTAAACAATTCAGCTGCATCACCTACTTGTGAATACACAAAAAGGGTCATTTTCACATCCTCTCCATTATGACCCTGACAATACCTCTCAACACACATCTTGAAGTTCAATATGTGAGACTTTGCACTGATTGCATTGTTTCCATGAAAGGTAGGTAACTTGTCTATGGCCTTCTCAGGGACTTGGTGTGGGGCACCTTGGATCACTGCAAAATTCAAAGGTCTCAAAAACACACTCATGGTTGCATTAGGAGTATAAGTGGGATTATTAATAGTTGGTTGATTATTAGTTTGGAACAAAATTTGGATATCATTGAGTGATTCTTCTCCAAGAATTTCAAGTAGCCTCCTAGGAAGAAGGCGATGTAACCTCCTCCTATAAACCTTTTTAGGTTTAGGAAAAGAGTAAATCAATCCTTGTGCAATGCTCCTAGTAGTATACCTAACATATTTGTACAATGGAGTCGCCAGTTGGAAAAGAATCAGACAAAATAAACCAATGCAAGTTGAAAGAATTTTAGGGACTAAAGGTTTTTATTGTTTATTTCTAAAAGAATAAGTTAAGTCATTTTGATCAAGGCTAAATGACTTATTGTAATGTTTCCAAGCCAATTTTTCACTTGGGAACACTAGCTAACCCTTGAATTAACTATTTGGTTGTTTGTATATGCAGGTGGGCCTCTTAAATTTTGGCCTGAGGGTTATATTCAGTTATTCATCACAAATCATGAAGATATAATCAATACAATGCAATATCTAATCAATACACAAGATATGGAACTCCAAAGCACAGATCTGACCTTTTTATTACGAAAATCAAGAACCTCATACAATATAAAAGAAAATATGGAATAACATCAGATGGCTCCAATATAGAAGATATGAGCCGCTACAAAATGCTCCCGACAATACAAAATAAGCCTCCAAAGGATGAATATATTATGAAGGACCAAATAAAAAATAACTAGGGTTACGTCCAACCCCCTAGCTGTTGGCACATCCTGCTGGGTGGATGAGAAGGCCAAGGTTTCGACCTAGCTTAAGGAGACCTCCAAATGATGCCAAACTTCACCAAAAGATAAACCAGGACAAGGTAAATCCCTCCCTAAAGTATGAAGCTCAAATGCCAAGTCTTTACCCTCCAAAATGATGAAACTCTAATCATGGTTGTGCCCTCCTGAAACCCTGAAGTGCCCAATAATTCATCCTTGATGAAGGAAGCCTCCAAAACTCCTAAAACTCCTTAAGATGATAGATCGGGTTGCCACAAGTAACTAGGAGAAGTATCATAGTCAAATATGAGGTATAACCCACTGGATCTAACAATATATGAATCAACAATGCACCCTCCTTGTCTTCAAGCTGTCCCAAATTTGTAGCTAGCAATCTGACCAAAGTAACTCCTCCAAAATGCCTCTAAATTGATGAGCAAGGTCCTGCAAGAAAAACCCAAGTGCTAGAATGTCTCTAGGACCTATCACAATGTTGGATCGAACTCCCCCCCATACAATGGTGTGCCCCTGCTAGAAAACCCTAAATGGTACAACCATGTTTCTCTCATGAATTTATGATGGAACCTGTGATGAGTGTAGAATGGTGTGGGTGGAGTATTTCATCCCCAAGACCAAGCTTGGAATAAGGTGAGTGGAATATTTCACCATTGAGTTGTTCTCTAGGGTTTGTAATCTCAAAACCCTCAAAACTATGTGCTCAAGAGATCAACAAGAAAATACCAAATATCCAAGATGATATGAAAGGTGTGCCCTATCTTTTCCTTTATACTTCCATTATGTTTCCCTGTTGAGTTAGTTTAACCCCCAGGTTCAACTCCTAACTCAACCTCTAGCATTCTAATTCTTCATTGAGTTACTTTTTTCCCTCTTTCCCTTTTTCTAAGTCAACCTCAAAATATAACATTGAGTTGGATGAATTTTCTCCATGTTGCAAGAGACTATGGTCTAGTGGGGATGGCTAGACCACTAAGTCTTCCCAAACCTCTTCATCAAGAGGTGGGGGACATTACAGTCTCCCCCATTAGAAATTGCTTGCTCACATGCAATTCTGAACCTGCTTTCTGTATCACTTGCTCATTTTCCCACGTGGCATCTTCAATAAGTAGATCCTTCCATTTGATTAAGTATTCTTGGATGCTTCTCTTGCATAGTTTCTTCTCTCGTACCTCCAATATTTCCTCTGGTACTAGCACCAATTGCCCCTCTTCGTTGAGAGGTGGAAGCACCTCAAGGGGGTGATGTGTTGGCCAATGGACCTCTTCAGACATGAAACATGGAAAATGTTGTGGATCCTACTACCCTGTGGGAGCTCCAGCTCATAAGCCATGACCCCTACCCTTCTATTGATCTTGTAGTGCCCAAAGAAACGAGGTTGGAGATTTTTTTCCCCACTTATTTTGATAGAAGCCTGCCTGTACGGTTGGAGCCTTAGGTAGACTAAGTCACAAATCTCAAAGGTACGCTCCATCCTATGTTTATATGCTTGGACCTTCTACTGATTATGTGCCCTCTGTAAGTGATCCTTCAACTCCCTGAGGATTTTCTGGCCCTACTGTACCCAATCCTGTGCCATCGGGGCTTTGTTGTCACCAAAATAAATATCTACGAATGAGAGTGGGTCATAGTTATACAATGCCCTAAATGGGGTCATGCCTATRGGCATGTGGTGGGTGGTGTTGTAAAAGTATTCCCCCAAGTGTAGCCACCTAACCTATGCCTTCTACTACCCAACCACATAATTCTTGAGGTATCCTTCCACCCATTTGTTGACTATTTMGCTCTTTCTGTCCATCTGTGCATGATAAATAATGMTAGGGGTCAAGGCCATACAAACCARTCTAAATAACTCCTGCCAAAAAATATTCATAAATCTATTTTCCCTATCACTAATAATGGTTTTGGGTAGACCATGTAATCTGAAAATATCTCTGAAAAATAATTCAGCCACCTATGCTGCACTGAAGTTTTTAGTAATGGTGAAGAAGTGTAAAAATTTAGTCATTCTATCCATCACTATAAAAATACAATCATTACCCTGTACCCTTGGAAACTCTATGTTGAAGTCCATGGAGATACTCTCCCATTTATGCTCGGGGATGGGTAAAGGTTGCAACAATCCTACTAGATGAGTGTGCTCATCCTTATTCTCTTTAAAAGTAGTACACTCCTTGACGTGACTCATCACATCCTCCTTGAGGCCCTTCCATGAGAACCTCTCCCTTACTTGCATGTAAGTCTTGCCAATCCTTGGTTCCCTGCCATTGGTGAGTCATGACAAGCCTGTAGTATCTTGGCCTTGCAAGTTGATTTAGGAACCAAAAAGATTCATTTCTTGTAGTAGATGATGCCCTCTATGACCCTAAAGTTATTATCGTTTACCCATCCATCTATCACCTGACAAGCGAACTAATTTTTTGAGTATTCCATCACAAGGTGGTCCTTCCAATCAATTGATACATATGTCATGGCATAGACTGATGGCCTCCTGGATAATGCATCTGCCACTACATTGTTTTTCCCTTTGATGAATTCAATGTCAAATTCAAAGGAATGTATCTTACTGATGCACTTCTGTTGTCTTTCGTTCAAGTCCTTTTTCTCCAAGAAGTACTTGAGGCTATTGTGATATGATTTTACCACAAATCTAGCACCGACTAAGTATTGTCAGAATTTTTCCAAGTCGTGCATGATGGCCAACATCTGCTTTTCATAGATAGTGTAAATTAACTTAGGACCGCTAAGATTTTGGCTCTCATAGGCAAGAGGGTGCCTATTCTGCATAAATATAGCCACAATGCCTTCTTCGGAGGCATCACACTCTAGGTTGAAAGGTTGGCCAAAATTTGGTAGTGCCAACACAAGGCACATGCTCATTACTTTCTTCATTATGTCGAAGGTGACTTGGGCCTCTTCACTCCATCCGAAGGCCCCTTTCTTTGTTATATCAATCAAGGGTGCACACAATTGGGAGAAACCTTTGATGAATCTCTTGTAATAGCTGCAAATTCCCAGAAATACCCTCAACTCTGTAAGGGTTTTGGGTGTGGGCCATTCAACTATGGCCTGAATTTTTTCCTGATGTACCTATACTCCTTTAACCCCAATAATATGTCCCAAGTAGAGAACCTCTGTCGTTCCAAATTCAAAATTGGACTCCTTGGAATACAATGATTGATCCTCCATGATATTCAATATCTACTCCACATGTTGAAGGTGTTCCTCCCACATCTTGCTATAGATTAGAAAGTCATCAAAGAAAACAAGAAGATGCTTCCTTAACTTTTTGTTGAAGACATGGTTCATACATGATTGGAATGTGGTGGGGGCATTGGTTAAGCCAAATGGCATCACTAAGAACTCATAGTCATCGTAGTGACACCTGAAAGTAGTTTTCGGGATGTCCTTCCTCATCTTGATTTTATGGTAGCCAGAGCACAGTTCAATTTTGGTGAAATGGACAGCCCCATGAAGCTAATCCAGTAACTCGTCAATCCTTGGTATGGGATACCTATTTTTGATTGTTTTATTGTTTAGTGCCCTGAAGTCAATGTACATGTGCATGGTTCCATCCTTCTTATTGACCAACACCACTAAAGAGGCAAAAGAGAAGGATCTTGACCTCATGTGCCCCATATCCAAGAGTTATTTGAGTTCCTTCTCTATTTCATCCTTGTACTTCTTTGGGTGTCTGTAAGGCATGGTGATGACTAGTTTTTCTCCTTCCTCTAACTCAATGATATGCTCAAATCCCTTGTCAAGTGGCATGCCTGGTGGAATAGGTCCAAACACCTTACTATGTTTGTCAATGATTCTAAGAGTATTTGGTGCATAGTGAATGTTCCCCTTTTTGTGCACACGTGCCAAAATCTTGCACTCAACAACATAAACTATTTCCTCTTTCTTGAAAATTGCCTCCATCCTATTTGTCGTGACCACCTTGGCTCAATTACATGTCATGTCTTGGAGGAATACCTTTATTCCACCCTCCTCTATGAAATACATCTCCATGGTATTGTAGTTGGTGGTGATAGGCCCCAACGTACTGAGCCAGTGTACTCCAAGGATTATGTTAGTGTCTGGAAGGTCCATCACATAAATATCCTGTACCAAATCATGCCTATCCAATGTAAGATTCATTACTGGAATGTATCGGTTACAAGGCATGGTGCTTCCACCTGCTACCTCCACCTTGAATCCTTCAAATTCAGCCACGGGTATATGCCTCCTCTGTAGCAATGCTGAGTCAATGAAGTTTTGAGAGGCCCACCCATCAATCAACACTGACACCTTTTTACCCTGCAAGACTTCTCTCATTCTAAAGGTGTTGTACTTGGGAACCTCACTGATGGATGCCAAATTAGCTCTCTCTTTTATCGTACTGTCATGACCTATAGCCTCCTCTGCAATTTTGGTGGTGTTTTCCTCTATGTTTTGGATGTGGTTGAGATCCTTATCCTCGTCACTATTTGATCTCACCTCTATGTAATGCACTTGGCCACTACCCATGAATTTGTGGGATGGGTTCCATGGCTCTTTGCATGTGTAGCATAGTTTCTTCCTCCTTAATTCTCCTCTAGTATTTTCATTCATCCTACCTCTTCCCCTATCAAACACCCTTAGGTCACTCCCTCCTAGGTTCATTGGAGGTCTCTGATCTCTTCCTTTAGTGTTAAGAGGTGGTCTAGGCACAAATTTCATCCTTGCAGTTGGTCCTAGTTCTCTCGTCCTCCATATAGCATACTACAGGTTGGTAGGCTTAAAATCCTTTACCCAACCCTTCAAGGGTTCCATCAAACCCTTAATCAAGAGCATCATGAGACTAGACTGTAACATGTCTTGCACCATGACTGCTAGTCTCTGGAATTCTTCAATATACATCTCAGGTGCTCTTGTTTGTCTGAGCTATGTGAGCTCCCAAAAATGTAGCTCAGTATCCCCATGGTCGAACCTGTCAATGAGCCTCTGAGTGAACTCTATGTATGCCACTATCTAATTGTGGCCAAGTGTGGTCAATCTATGATACCACCAATCATGAGCTTTTCCATCCAAGTACATGGTGGAAAAATTTATGGCCTCCATATCCCTCATAGGGTTAAGCTGCAAGTACGTGTCTAGTTTTTGTACCCATGCATGTGCAGTTATCTTGGTCGATCCATCGAAGTAGGGGAATTCCATCTTCCCATCCCTATGCTCAAACTCATAATTTCTCCTATGGTTTGGCCTAGGTTTTCTTCTGAATTTGAGTTGACAATACTGATCTAGGGTCATTTGCCTTTGAATTTTCATACTCAAATCATTTTACTCCCTAGAACATTGTGCCATCTTCTCAACAAAGTCATATATGGGTTCACACTATGTGGTTTCATCTGTGAACGTGGGAAAGTATGGTCTAGGAGTAGCCCTGCTACCTGTCTTTCCATGTGGTTCTCCCCCTCCATGACTCCCCTCATACCTATGATAGGAAATATTCTTCGGATGATACTTGTTCCCTCCATGAGATCCACTCATTTCCCTGTTGTCATACGCCTCTCGACCTTCCTCCTTGTGACTCATTTCCATCAACATTGTTGCTATCCTTGTCTAGTTTTCATCTACCTTCCTCAAGGTCTCAGATATTTCGGCTTGCCCCCTACATTTTGTCTCCTAGTTCTCCTCTATGTGGGTGACCAATTTACTTTTTGTTTGGTTTATGGATTTATGGAACTCTTTTGCTAAGAATGCCAAGCCCTATGGCTCAATGTCATCACCTGAACCCTCCATTTCAGCTTCTGTCTCACTTGTCTTTTTCTTCCTTCGACCCATATAAATACCACTAAATTTCTACATGCACTAATCCTCATAGGATGGGACTATCAGAGCTCTAATACCACTGTAATGTTCCCAAGCCAATTTTTCGCTTGGGAACACTAGCTAACCCTTGAATTAAATGTTTGGTTGTTTGTATATGCAAGTTGGCCTATCAAATTTCAGCCTTAGGGTTATATTCAGTTATTCAACACAAATAATGAAGATATATTCAATACAATGTAGTATCTAATCAATACACAAGATATGGAAATCCAAAGCACAGATCTGACCTTTTTATTATGAAAAGAAAGAACCTCATACAATATAGAAGTAGATCTGGAATAACATTAGATGGCTCCAAGATAGAAGATATGAGCTGCTACAAAATGCTCCTGACAATACAAAATAAGCCTCCAAAGTCTAACTATATGATGAAGGAACAAATACAAAATAAATAGGGTTACGTCGAACCCCCTAGCTACTAGCACGTCTTGTTGGGTGGATGAGAAGGCTAAGGTTTCAGCCTAGTTGAAGGAGACCTCCAAATGATGCCAAAATTCACCAAAAGATATATCGGGACAAGGGAAATCCCTCCCTGAATTATGAATCTCAAATGCCAAGTCTTTCCCCTCCAAACTACTGAAACCCTAATCAAGGTTATGCCCTCTTGAAACCCTGAAGTGCCCAATAATTCAGCCTTGATGAAGGAAGCCTCCAAAACTCCTGAAACTCCCTAGGATGATATATCAGGCTACCACAAGTCATTGGGAGAAGTCTCACAATCATATATGAGGTATAACACCCTAGATCTGACAATATTTGAATCACCAATGCACCCTCCTTCTCTTCAATCCGTCCCAAATATGTAGCTAACAATCTAGCCGAAGTAACTCCTCCAAAATGCCTCCAAACTGATGAGCAAGGTCCTACAAGCAAAACCCAAGTGCTAGAATGTCTCTGGGCCCTATCACAATGTTTGATCAAACTTCCCCTCATGCAATGGTGTGCCCCTATTGGAAAACCCTAAATGGTATGACCCTGCTGCCCTCTTGAATTGATGATTGAACCTGCGATGAGTGTAGAATGGTGTGGGTGGATTATTTCATCCCTGAGAGAAAGATTGGAACAAGGTGAGTGGAGTCTTTCACCAATGAGTTGTTCTCTAGGGTTTGTAATCTCAAAACCCTAAAAAATGTGCGCTCAATAGCTCAACAAGAAAATACCAAATATCTAAGATGATATGAAAGTTGTTCCCTAGACTTTCCTTTATACTTCCATTTTGTTTCCCTTTTGAGTTAGATTAACCCCTAGGTTCAACTCCTTACTCAACCTCCAGTGTTCTAATTCTTCATTGAGTTACTTTTTTTCCTCTTTCCCTTTTTCTAAGTTAACTTCAAAATATAACATTGAGTTGGATGACTTTTCCCCATGTTGCATGAGACTATGGTCTAGTGGGGATGGCTACACCACTAAGTCTTCCAAAACCTCTTCATCAAGAGGTGGGGGACATTACACTTGTCCCCGACAACGGTGCCAAAGATGTTTTTGTCCTTATACACACTTACAACATGAGATAATTCCTTCTCATTTAGTGTGTCCTCGGAGGCACAATGCCTAGGTTCAAATTCCACGCTGTCAATTTGAATTGAACCTCTTCCATATAGGCTAACTCCTAGGGAATCCAAGGGGGGTAGACCCTAGTTACTAGATGATATTTAGAGTTTAATGTTCTAGGAGTTGGTTTTAATTCGTTAAAATATTAGGGGGAATCTAGCCTATGATGCTAAACAACAAATGCAAGGTATAACAATTAAGTATGAACAGTCATACCTTTCCAAGGACAACTAAGACTAGTGCCTAAGATTGGGCAAGGGGTCAACTAAGTTAAGGGGAGATTCGCTACAAGATAGTTACAAGTTTACAAATGTTACAACTAGACACAAATATAAAGAAAGAATATCTAAGATTACAATAGATAGATACAATGTTACAATAAAGAATATCTAAGATTACAACAAGGCTAAACTAGATACACTAAATACAAGATATACAAAAAATGACTAACCAATTGCTTACATGTGCAGGAAATAAAGATACTGAAGATGAAATAACCATCAACACATCAAGTCGAGCATGCTCACAATATATCTTACTCTATTGGATTACTTATCAATGGCATAAAGACGAAAATCACTCAAGACCCAGTCAAAAGAGTGCCTCCAGGTGGATGCACAACTTCTTGAAGGATCACATCACAAACACAAGAACAATGATTAAGATGAAAATATTGAAAATTAAAGTGTTCCAGAAGGTAGATGTAACCACTTAGATAATTATTCCACACCACATAAAATGACTTGAATGTAAAATAAATAGAATGAGATCAGTGTGCTTACAAGTGTGAAATTAAATTGGCAATGTTGTAGACCAAGGATTAAATTAGGTGGTTAAGTGGGATTTATTTTAATCATGTCTAAGTGTCAACCCAATAATTTCCTCCCCCAATTACCAAGTGACTCTTGGGTGCTCAAGAATTTAGGCAATGAGGCCCACCCTAGCTCCATAGGTCATTCTTAAGATCAGAGTACTCCCAGAAAGGACGTTGCGCGCCACGAGACCATCCCCAGCCTAGCTCCTTTTGTTTCCTTCCTTCGACCCTGTTTTAAATGGAGAAGATGGTTGGTAATAGTGTTGTATTAAATCTGATAAATTAATTATTAAACCTATGAGTTAAGTGTTGAAGTTTGTTTGAGTTCTTGTAACTTTCTCAAAGTGTCAAAGCTGAAAATGAATGTTGTGAAGGTTGAAGCCATTAAACAATGAGATTGCAAGTTAAGTTCTTAAATTATGAGGTTATTGCATGTGAGCTGTGAAGAACTAAAAATACTTGCAAAATTGAAAATGTATTTAAGCCATCATAATATCAGTGTTTGCATTGTGTGTATATAAGATAGATACTTGTGCCTCTATTTTCTCTCATTCCCTATGCAGACTATCTTTTCTGTGTCTGGTACCTAGTTTCAACTACACCTAGTACCTAGACCCTTTTCCTTATTCTTTTACTGAGAGTTGCAAGGCATATGGTTTTCATAGTACAACTTCAGTTGGCTCCCATTCACTAATCCTTCCTTCCATTCTCCATTCAAAGTCTTCAACTGTGCAAGTACTCCTTCTGTAACATAGGCGATCTCATATGGCCCGAGCCATTGCGTTACGAACTTCCTAATGTGTTTGATGAACTAGTACTATATCATATACCAGTACTAGTGTTGAAACAAAGCTTAAACATTTCATCCTTAAGGTCTAGATTTTTGTTTTCAAGGTTTCGGCTTTCCTCAAACAAGAATTTCATCATTTCTAAATTTACGATGCCTTTTTATTGTTTACTTTTGAACAACGAATGAAAAAAATTTACAAATATATAAATTTTCTAGCGCCCTTTGAAAAAATTATTTAAAACGAATTGTAATTTTAAAATTTGCGATTTTTTTTAATTTAAAAGTTAAAGAAATCGGAATTCGGGATTTTCCGCAAACAGATGATTGATGCAAATTGAATCACGAAACCCCGATCCCCGATTTCCCGATGCATTTAATTCTTAATTAAAATCACGGATTAATCTAATCTCTTCTAAGAAATATTAAGGGTTAAATAATTACATTGCGATTTTCAGATTCACGGTTCTATAAGAGCGCATCTCTTGTCATCATATTTCCCGAAATCTTGATTTCCAAAATCCCGATTCATAATTCACGTTAAAACTAAACTAATGATGTTTTGGCCCTAATCATGATTATTCAGTTAATTAAGATAAGTTAAATCCTATGTTTAAAAGAAACATGCCATCGTGATTTCGTGATTTCGGGATTCGCGATTTCATGAGAACATGTCTCATGTCATCAAGTTTCCTGAAATCTCAATGTCCGAAATTCCGATTAATGAAATCTCGAAAGGGTCGAATCTCGATTAATCAACATACTAAAAATGTTTAAATATTAAATAAAACATCACTATTTCGCGATTTTGCATTTTCAGCGATTGGGCTTTTCCGATTACATACCTTTCGACATCAAGATTGTCGAAACCCTGAAAATTCATGTTTTCAGTTTTAATCTATAATTAACACTAATAAATCTTCTTTCTAAAATGGGTTTAAAGGTAATATTTCTGTAAGT
>JASDQU010737386.1:120321-131064 GCA_032191745.1 Picea mariana | reverse complement strand
TAAAACATCACTATTTCGCGATTTTGCATTTTCAGCGATTGGGCTTTTCCGATTACATACCTTTCGACATCAAGATTGTCGAAACCCTGAAAATTCATGTTTTCAGTTTTAATCTATAATTAACACTAATAAATCTTCTTTCTAAAATGGGTTTAAAGGTAATATTTCTGTAAGTATTCATCAATGCTTCGTTTTTCGATTAAGCAAGTTTCTCGTTTTATTTGAAAATCCGAGAGCACCTAAGTACGGATATTAAATGCATATCTCTGAAAATATCTTCTGCATTAAGAGCTTTAATTTCGTGATAGATGTACAATTCCCATTATTTTTAAGATATATTCAAAATAAATGTTCGAACATMTGTATTTTCATTTCAAAGCTGAGCTTATTCATCCACTCTCTGTGACAGGTTTTCAAGTCAAACGCAGAGCTATGGCACCTAAAAAAGAACCAAAGAAAAACGAAGACCAACAGGAAGGTGATATTATCTCTGATACTACTCCACATGCCATACACTCCATCAAATCATGGAYTGGAATTTTTGAATTGCTGGAGGACGAGCTAAAGTATGCAGACCCTGATTTAGAAAATCATCTCTGAGACATTGCTGAGTCTGAGCTTCAAAAGGTTGTTGCGCATTTGAGGTTGGTGGCATATATTGATATGATTGGCTGGGATCTTGATAAGGTATATATCCCAAAAAGAAGCATCCAGAAGGAGCAAGGAGATATCGTCGGCTCATTTAGGCCTGAGCACATTCAAGTAATGTATAAACTCTCACCGAATTATAAACACACCTTTAATGCTGAACTTTTAGCCGAGTTTCAGAGAAAGGAATGTATTGAGGCAGACCAGACATATCCCGACATGATTAAAGGTTTGGAGAGGTCTGAAGCAAAGTTAAGGGTTGATTCTCATGGTATTTATGCCACAACTTCCTTAAACAAATATATGGTTTATGTAGCCATGATGTTATGCAGACTTTTCGGGAGAAAAGATCCCTGCCACTTTCATGTAGATTGGGTACCCTTGAGAAGAAAACAAACAGTTGCAAGATAAGATTATTTCAATTAATAACCAGGTAATAGATCTTGAAAGTTTCAGGACACAGGCATTGGAGATATATGTAAGAATAGAGGAGGAACAACAAAAAGTATTCTTGAATCTAGAAATAATCCAGAATTATTTTCAAGAATCAAATAAGTCTTTGGAGAATGTGTTCCAGAAAGAAAGGGAGGTGAAAGTAGCAAGGACTACTTTTTAGAAAGTAGTGGCTTCCTCATTAAAGGAAGAAATTGGAAAGACTCGGAAATTATCTATTTCTGAATAGGTTAAAGGGGATATAATGATTAAAGTATGGGAAACAAAACTGGTTGAATATAAACGAATCACAAGAGAAGTTAATGAAGATTGCCAAGGAATCTTTGATCTCTTTGAAAGCGATTCATTGAATATCAGAACATATGGTTGTTCTAGGTTGTTAGGCGAAGTCAATATTTCCAAGCACCAGCTGAAGTTTAGAGAAGAGCTAGAGGAAAAGAAAGCATAAATTTCAAATATTAAATTGATCAACATTACAGAAATCAATAAGTGGATGGTGACTTCAAGTTTAAGGTTGAAAACTGTTAAATTCATAGAAAGAATGATAGAAAGTCAGTTTCCTGAATTACAGAGAATATTTTTCTCATTTGAAGCAAATGAGATACCCGAGGCTCCCAGGATCTTAGTAAATTTTTTCGGAAAATGTGTTTAGTTCGTTGAAGCAGAGAAAGGAAGTTCATCAATGCAAGCTTAAAACCTTTTTTAAATGTTTTTATTATTAGAAATTTAAGAGAAATTATAAACGGTTGACATTATTTTATGTCACCAAAATTTTAGGAAGTTGGTTAGTCACCAATGAGAAGCTTTGATGAAATGTATAAATATAGTTTCGAAAGTCTGAGAAAAGGCTTCAGAAATTTTGGAGAGAGCCATTTTTGTAATAGTAGTTTTGAAATACATCAGAATATAGATCACAAACGAGATTCTGGATCCTGCAACTTTGTAACTATGTGTCTTCTCCCTGTTTAGTATACTTTGTCAAATTTTTCCTTTAATGTTTCCTCTAACAAGTAAATCAGTTTGAAGTTATATACATCGTTGTTTATTATTTTAGATTGGTTTGGATGTTAAATGGTTTACAGTCTTTCCTCTGAAATTGCTTTAGTAATTTTAAGACCTGTAAAACTTTTGTTCCTTAATACTTAACTCTGTTAGAAACCTCGTTTCTTCTTTCATCATTGTCTATTGAAATATAATATTCTTTCTTGATAAAATCCTTATATTTCTCTATAGTGTTTATATGTTGTTTACAATTATCAAAATTGTTACAAAACCAAGAAATGGCCTTGAATGTGTTTACATTACTGTTTTAGATTTAAAATTTGTTGTCCTTGATCTCATCTCTGGAAATCTGAAGTAACAACCCGATTAAAATTCCTTTATAAACTATTAAAATTTATTCATCCATGACTGCCCCTAGTAGCAGACAACCCAACGTAGAACCAGGCTTGCAGGATCAAACTATCATTGCCCTGAATTTATTTAATACTATTTTACAAACAACAACTAATCGGGTTGAGTTAGAAAGATCATGGGTTGCTATTGAGCGAGAGATTAGCATCCAAGAACAACAGGAAGTAGTTGAGAAACTGAATTTGTTCTGACCTTTCTTTGGTTCCTTATCTTCAAATCATTTCTTTAAATCATTTGCGGATGCCTTGACTGTATGTTTTATAGCCTTAAAACGTAAACTCAGGAACGACATCTTTTTGGTGCCGTTGCCGGGGAATGAAGAAACGAATCCTTTCCCTGGGAAGAACGACATTGACATTTTCTGTTGTTGATAGTGAACAAGAACAAAAAACCTTCTAAGGCTATTATTTTTCACTTGGTGACTCCACAATAATTAAACTGGCTAGTAGCCAAAAGAACACCAGAAAAAACCTGGATAGAAAATAGACATCGCTAGTCTCCGATTCGGAAAAAAATTTAAAATCTAGAAAATCACTTAAAAAAATCTTTTTGTCCACATATACTATAGATCGACCTAACTTTACGCAATCACACTCATCGGAAACTCTTGAAAGATCACTTTCATTTYCCCCCTCATTTGATACTTTCTCATTTCGTGACGTTTCTTCTCCAGATTTCTAAGAATCTCCTCCTCACATTKTCCAAACTTAAGTCCCAAATCTAACCATGGCTGCACAAGGAAGTGTTGGAGCTGGAGGTGGTCAAGTACCGCTTCCTGGGATTTTCGCTAAAGTGGCTGCTATATATGCTCCCCTAGTTCTTCCTGTTCCTCTTCATGATCTCCCTGAGAATTATATGAAAAKCCTTCCGAAATTTACAAGGGAAGGTGATTTGAMTGCCCAAGAACATATAAAGTTTTTTGATCAATTTGCTGACATACTCGGAATATAACATGAAGATGTTTATTCCAGACTCCTGGTTCAAACTTTTGAGGGACAGGTGAGGAACTGGTTCTGATCCTTAGCAGCTGGATCATTAAGATCCTATGAAGAACTTGAAAGTGCATTTATTAGACAATGGGGAGAGAGGAAAGATCACCTCTACTACTTAACAGAATTTGGAGCCCTTAGAAAGAAAAACTCTGAGTCAGTTCTAGAATTTACAAAGAGGTTCAATAAGTTGTACAATAAAATTCCAGTTGAGGTTAAACCTTCACAACCTGCAGCTAAGGTGACTTTTGCTGGTGCTTTTGACCCCGAATTTGCCTTATTATTAAGAGAGAGAAGATCGATAGATCTTACAAAAATGCAGGATGATGCGCTTGAAATTGAATCAAATATGATGGCATCTAGGAAACTTAAAGCAAAGAATGAAACTGGAAACAAAGAAAATAAAAAAATTAAAGAGCAAGGTGGACCTTCAGGATCAGGAAAATCCTCTAGAGATAGAATAGAAGAGATGGATAGGGTCATTCGAGAACTTTCAAACAAGATCTCGAAAATGGAACTAGAGAAATCGAAAAGAGATAATTTCTCCAGAAACAATTTTTGAAGAAATCCTGAACCTCGAGGACCAAAGAAAACAATAAAAAATGAAGATCAAAAAATTCAAACACCTTTTAAAAGTGAAAACTACATCAGAGAGGAAGATTTAGGAGATTTTGAAGAAATCTATGAAGATATTAGTAACCTTGGCGATGATAATAAATCTCCTTATTTATCAAGACAGGATTACGAAGCATCTTTAAGTAAAGAAAGTACTTCGAAAGAACATGTTAGCACTAATATGACTGATGATTTTATATATAAAAATGTTGTAGATGATATTATTGCTGAATTACAGGGAAGATATAATTTTAGACCAAGAAATAAAAATCTCCCAAATGTTCCGACAAAAAATATTTCGTCGAGAAATGAAACCGATGAGGTGACTCCAAAGGTTGCAGATAAATAGTCTACAAAAAGAAACACAACTAATACACTACCTGTACAGTCAGAACCAGTAAAAACACCCCCTGTGAAGACACAATCTCCTATAAAGGAAATCAAGGTCGCATTTCAGTGCAAAGCTGAGAAGAAAGGTATGGAAGCCCCAAACATCGAAAATGACAAGGCTCTAGGAAACTTTAATTTGGAAAACGAAATAAATAAAATCAAAATTCCTATTCCCCTTGTTGAGTTAGCTAAAAATCCTGTATACAGAAAACAAATCGCCAAAATGATTAATTTTTCCGAAGATGAAAGCCAGTCCGACGCTATTAACTTAGAGGATGAAAAACCTATCTTAGTCTTCGGTCCACACATCGAAGGTGCAAGAGACACCGTGGCTCCTTTTTATATTACATTAACCCTATTTGACCACCTTCTCCATAACTGTATGTTGGATTTCAGAGCTTCCCACAATGTTATACCAAAGGAAATAATGGAAAAACTTGGTCTTGAAATCACAAGACCCTATGGTGATTTATATTCTTTCGATTCAAGGAAAGTAAAATGCATCTAGGTATGATTAAAGACCTAGTGGTAGGTTTGGCTCAAATACCTGCTAAAAGTATTCTTATGGATGTAGTAGTCGCTGACATTCCCCCAAAGTATGGCATGTTATTGTCTAGATCATGGGGTGCCAAGCTTGGAGGGTCTCTCCAAATAGATATGACATATGCTACAATCCCAGTTTTCGGAGACCAATTCACTTGTCTTTACAAGGAGACTAGGTTGGCATTTATCATAGGTGACCCGAATAACCCCAACAATCACCCAGTTTATATTTCCGAACAAGATTTAGGAAATTGTATATTATCTTTAGATGATGATTTTGAAGTAGATGTAGATGATAAATGTACAGAAGAAAAAATTGAAAAAAAAGAAATAGAAAAAAATGTATATAGTACTGGTGTATGGAAAATGTATTTTGATGGTGCTTCCTCCTATCTTGGAGCCAGGGAAGGAGCACTTCTTATGGATCCCAATGATCAATTTGTTATTCCTTTTTCATATAGACTCTAGTGGAATGTATATTGTACAAACAATGTATTCGAATACGAAGCTTTAGTGCTAGGACTAGAAGCTGCTAGAAAAATGAAAATTAAAAAACTCGAAGTATTTGGTGACGTAGAGTTAATTATAAAATAAGTGAATCAGCAATATCAGGCTAAGCATCCTAGATTACGGTCCTATAGGAATTGTGTTTGGGATTTAATCTAGAACTTCTTCACATCTGTGAATTTTCATTTTGTCCCAAGATCCGAGAATCAACAGGCTGATGCTTTAGCCAAAGTTGCATCCACTTTTACACCCCCGACTACTTTTAATTTAAAATATCATATACAAATGAGACATCTCCCTTGAATACCAAATAACATACAATGTTGGTAGGTTTTTGAAGACGATGAGAAACTTCGAAAGTTTCTAGAATCATTAGATGAATTTGTAGAAACGCATATCGATCAAGAAAATCAAAATGATCCTATTTGGATCATGCAAGAAGGGGAAGATTCTAAGGAATTTCATGATAAAAGTGCAAACCACCGAATGCTTATTCTCAAGAACAACCAAATCCCCAAGGGTCTAATCCCTTTGGAAAGACTTTTTAATCAATATGATATCCCCACTAAAACTACTCTACAACCCCAACCAGAGGAGGTTGAAGATTGTAATATAGGTACTGAAGAAAACCCCCGAATGGTTAAACTATCCAAATATTTATCAACAGAAAACAAAAGTAAATACATGGAGTTGTTAAGAAAATATAAATATGTTTTTGCATGGTCGTATGAAGAACTGAAAACATATGACACTTCTATAATTGAACATAAAATACCTCTCGAACCAGGTGTCAAACCTTTCAAACAAAAACTCCAACAATTTAACCCTATTTTATTACTCGTTATCAAACGAGAAGTTAAAAAACTTATGGATGCTAAGATAATTGTACCCCTAAGATATTCTGATTGGGTAGCTAATCTGGTTCCAGTTAGAAAGAAAAATGGGGAAATCAGATTATGTGTTGATTTCAGGAATCTTAATAAATCTTCTCTCAAAGATAATTATCCTCTACCTAAAATGGACCATGTTCTTGAAAAAGTAGTAGGGGCTAATATAATGTCCATGATTGACGGATTTTTAGGTTATAATCAAATTGCCTTCAGTGTTCTTGACAAATAAAAAACCGCATTTACCACTCCTTGGGGCACGTTTATGTATGATAAAATGTCGTTTGGACTAATGAATGCAGGACCTACTTTTCAACGCGCAATGGATATTGCTTTCGTCGGTGAATGAGACAAGTTTGTAGTCATCTATTTGGATGATCTTATTGTTTTTTCTAAATCGAATGAAGACCATATGATTCATCTCAAACAAACATTTGAAAAATGCCGCAGGTTTGGTGTATCCTTAAATCCTAAAAAGTCTCATTTCTCTATGCAGGAAGGCAAGTTGTTGGTTCATATCGTATCTCGAAATGGAATCAGGATTGATCCTAAAAGAGTAGAGGCTATAGATACAATAGTTATTCCTAGGAATGTTAAAGAAATTCAATCATTTTTAGGAAAAATAAATTTCTTGAGAAGATTTATTCCTAACTTCGTTGAAATTGTTAAATTGATTACAGATATGCTCAGAAAAAACAGTGAAGTAAAGTGGACAGCAGAAGCTAAGGCATACTTTGCCCACATTAAGAAGGTTATAAGTGAGGCACTAGTACTAGCGAGCCCATATTATCTCAAAGATTTTCTTATTTTTTCATTTTCCTCTGAACACACGCTTTCCATCGTACTCCTCCAGAAGAACGAAGAAGGTTTCAAGAAACCAATAGCCTTCTTTAGCAAAAGTCTCTGAGATGCTGAACTTAAATATAATATAATGGAAAAACAAGTGTATGCCATGGTAAAAGCATTGAAATCTTTCAGAACTTATGATTTTCATTCTAATGTGATTGCATATGTACCCACTAGAGTTGTAAAAGATATCTTGGTTCAAGAAGACAGTGATGGTAAAAGGGGGATATGGCTTGCAAAAATTCAAGAGTTCAATTTGGAGGTTAAACCGACCAAATTGGTAAAGGGACAAGGTTTAGCTAAACTTTTAGCTGGATCTAATTTCAGGGCTCTTGGGATAAACAGTTCTCAGGAGGATGAAGGATGGGTAGACATGAATGAACTTGAAGATCAAATGGTCGAAAACAGGATCGAAGAGAAATTCGCGTCGTCGAATTGGTACAAGGACATAGTAACATACTTATTAACTTTGAAATGTCCAACTGACTTGTCTCCATCCAAAGCTAGAACGCTAAAGCTGCATGCAGTTAAATATTGTATTTCAGAAAAATGATTATACTGGAAAGACCCGCTTGGTTTTCTCTTGGTCTGTCTGGTCGAATCAGAAACAGAGGAAGTTATAAGTCAATTTCATGAAGGAGTCTGTGGAGGACACCACACTTGGAGAGCTACGACATATAAAATCCTGAGGGCTGGTTATTACTGGCCTAAAATTTTCCCAGATGTTAATGCTAACGTACGATGCAAGATACCAGATATATAAAATATGCAGAACATAAATGAAATGATAGAAATGGCAGAATAACAGTAAAATATCCAGCATAATCTTCACAATACACAGAAATGATATATGAAATAGCAATAAAAAAGAACTTTGATTCAAAAAGCAATGTTCACATGCCTCTTCGAGGGGGCAACCTCCAGTTGAGAAACGCTCTATTACAATAATCTCCAAGCTAGGGTTCACATGCCCTCGCCCCTTATTTATACTAAATATGTCTATTAAGAGAAGCATCTAGAGGAAGATCCTTCTAGAAGCGGAAGCTTCTACTAGGTCTTCTTACATCCACCTTATTCTATTTTATTGAAAGGCCTTATTAATATTGACCTTTATTACATCTGAATACATTGATCTACCTATGTGCAGGTTAGGACCTTAACATGTCCTCCCCCTTTAAAACAGCCTTGTCCTCAAGGTTTGAGATGTGGAAACTGCTGCAGAATGGTAGCTAGTTCCCAAGTGGCATCTGCTGGAGTCATATATTTCCACTGTACTAGCACTTGCTTGATGGTTCTCTGATGTAGGCGACGCTCACGCTGGTCCAAAACTGCTTCTGGTTGTAGCCAAATGGATCCTTCTTCAGCTAACTCTGGAAGGTTGGTTTGAATTTGGAACCTATTTCCAATCACCTTCTTCAAGCATGAAACATGAAAAATAGGATGTAGCTTTGAATGACTGGGCAGAGCTAACTGATATGCAACTTGTCCCACACACTTGAGAACTGTGTAAGGGCCATAGAATTTGGTTGCTAGATTCTAACACTGCTCGACCTTGAGGAAAGTTTTCTTATATGGTTGCAGTCTAAGAAACACCTGGTCCCCTTCTGCAAATTGATGTTCCAAGCGACCTTGATCTGCTTGTTGCTTCATTCTATTATGTGCCATGACCAAGTTCTCTTTAAGGGTACAAAGGATATCCTCTCGGACTGTAAGTGTTTGGTCAACCACCYGGACCTTCGAGGTACCCGGTAAGTAGGAGAGAACTAAAGGTGGCTTCTGTTCATATACTGCTTCAAAAGGAGTCATGCGAGTGGTTGTATGGTATGTAGTGTTGTACCACCATTCAGTGAGGGGTAACCATTGAGCCCACTGGTGTTTTTTTTGAGAGGAAAAACACCTCAGATATGTTTCCAAACACTTGTTGACAATTTCCGTTTGACCATCCATTTGGGGATGATAAGTTGAGATGAGATGCAATTGTGCGTCTTGTAGCTTAAACAATTCTTGCCAAAAATTACTTGTGAAAGTTGGGTCGTGAACGAAAACAATAGAGTGTGGCATGCCATGTAGCTTGAAGACCTGGTCCATGAAAAATTGAGCCACCGTGGATGCAGTAAATGGGTGGGGAAGAGCGCAAAAATGAGCATACTTGGAAAGGTGATCCACCACCACCATTATGACTAATTTATTCCCCAATTTGGGTAAGCCTGTGATAAAGTCCATAGAGATATCCTTTCAAATGGCAGGGGGAATCGGAAGCGGTTGGAGGGTGCCTGGTGATTTGACTATTTCTCCCTTGTTGCATTGACACACCTCACATTCAACAACAAAATTACGGATGTCCTATTTCATACCAGCCCAGAAAAAAGAACGTTTGACTTGGTCATATGTTTTGGTGAACCCTGAGTGCCCCGCTGTGGGTGTAGCATGAAGCTCAGAAAGCACCATGNCCAGGAGTACCCTAGGGGAGCCAGAGCCTTGTTCTACAGTAGCTGGATCAGATGTGAACTTTTGGGATCTTGAAGCCATTCCTGACGCACAGCTTGGAGCCAATCGGGTACAATGAAGGAAAGAGAAAAAATGGATCCTTCGTCTTCATATTTCCGAGACAGTGCATCCGCCACGACATTGTCTTTTCCCTTCTTGTAAATGATCTCATAATCATATCCAAAGAGCTTAGTTACCCATTTTTGTTGTTCCTGGGAAGAAATGTGTTGTTCCATAAAGTACTTGAGGCTTTGATGGTCTGTCTTAATTTGGAAGCGTTTCCCCAAGAGATACGGACGCCACAACTCAATAGGATGCAGAATTGCCAACATTTATTTTTCATAAATGGGTTTGCCCAGATTCTTTTCAGACAGTTTCTTGCTAGTGAAGGCCAAAGGTTGACCCTCTTGCATAAGGACAATGCCAATTCCTTTCCCTGAGGTGTCACATTCCAATACAAAGGTCTTTGTGAAGTCGGGAAGGGCCAGAACCAGAGTGGTGCACATGGCCGTCTTCAAGGTTTGAAAAGCTTGAGCAACTGCTGGGGTCCAAGTGAAAGAGTTATTTTTGAAGAGATCCGTGAGAGGTGTTGCAATCTTTCCATAGTTCTTAATGAACTTGCGATAGTACCCTGTGAGGCCCAAAAATCCATGCAAGCTTTTGAGAGTCTTTGGTTGCGGCCAGTCCTGCATAGTTTCAATCTTTTTCGGGTCCACCCTGACGCCATCCTTCCCTACCAAATGACCCAAGTATTCTACTTCAGAGGCACCAAAAGCACATTTGGACTATTTCAGGAAAGGCTGGTGCTGAGAGAGTAGGCTGATAACTTGATCAGCATGAGTAAGATGGTCTGTCTAGGTCTTGCTATATATGAGGATATCATCAAAGAAAACTAAGACAAAATGATGGAGAAAAGGGTGGAAGACATGGTTCATGAGGCTCTGGAAGGTGGAGGGGGCGTTACA
>JASDQU010737386.1:90283-114955 GCA_032191745.1 Picea mariana | reverse complement strand
TTGTTTACCTTTGCATCGATTGGTTTCCACTTGGAGATATAACATTCTCATCAAGGGAATCATATCAATCAATTACTTGACATCAACCAATGACATCAATCAATCCAAACCATTTACATCAATGACATATGATCCAAGAATATCCCAAGTAATCAAACCATTGGCATCAATGACAAACCATTGGCATCAATGACAACATGATCCAACACTCGATACTATCTTACACGTTTTCGGACTTTCTTATCAGAGTAGGAGAGATTATGTATTAATCTGGAAAATCAATAAACGATTAAATTAAGTAAGGCCAGTTTTCATAAGTTTATATTCTCTGACTAAAAGTGGTTATGTTTGAGTTGATTTTGACTATCTTAAGTTTCTTTACAGTTTGTCTGAGGATTTAAGCTTGCTCAAAAGAAAACCCCTAAAAACAATCTTTCCCTTTTTTTTTCTCTACAGACTGAGGGGTTTTGAAAGTTGAGAAAAATTGGTCTAGAATAATCAAAACAAGTTGACAAACCTCTATTATAAATTTTTACACAGATAACCACCCCTGATATTTTAAGTATCACTGATTTCCCCCGCTTCGAATGCACAAGCTAACTACAAGACAGATGGTGAAAGGAAATTCATATTTGATTGCCCCCATCTAGTCCCACAGACGATGAAAGGAAATTAATTTAAATGATTTCCCTCGTCTAAAAATAAAAGAAACAGATAACTTCATCGGGGTACTGAATAGGCCTGCTGGCAGTGAAGCAATATCTAAGCATAAAATTAGCACTCGAAGCAGTGAAAGGAAATTCAGTAAAAAGGGACAGATAACTTCACCGGGGTACTGAACAGGCCCGCTAGCAGTGAAGCAATATCTGAGGTATCTATAAGGTTGTCATACTTATCTATAACTCTGTTCTAGTTATCATTTTTTCAAAACTGGATATTCATCTTAAGTCAAAATAGAGCTCCCAAATTTAAAATTATAAATTTTATTTCGATTGATGCAAGCTGAAATTTACAAATATGTTAAGTTTCCTAAGATTGTTCTAATAATCTTAATACTAACTTAAATTTAGAACGGGAAAGAGAATATTATGAAGAAGATTGGAACTGAGTTTGAAGCAAATAAGAAGTTTTGAAAAGATTTTCTAAGGCTTTATAAAATCTCTCTTTTTCCTCTCCTTTAAACAGTTTAGCGATGATAAACTATTGACACCATTTACCCAATGAAGGCACTGAGTCTACATGTTCTCCTCGTCCCACACGGAGACGAGGTCCCTAGTTGGAGCCTATGTTGAAACAAAGCTTAAACATTTCATCCTTAAGGTCTAGATTTTTGTTTTTAAGGTTTCGGCTTTCCTCAAACAAGAATTTTGTCATTTCTAAATCCGTGATGCCTTTTTATTGTTTACTTTTGGACAACGAACGAAAAAAAATTACAAAAATATAAATTTTCGAGCGCCCTTTGAAAAAATTATTTAAAACGAATTGTAATTTTAAAATTTGCAATTTTTTTTAATTTAAAAGTTAAAGAAATCAAAATTCGGGATTTTCCGCAAACAGATGATTGATGCAAATTGAATCACGAAACCCCGATCCCCGATTTCCCGATGCATTTAATTATTAAGTAAAAGAATGGATTAATCTAATCTCTTCTTAGAAAGATTAAGGGTTAAATAATTACATCGCGATTTCGGGATTTGCGGTTCTATAAGAGCACGTCTCTTGTCATCATATTTCCTGAAATCCCAATTTCCAAAATCCCAATTCATAATTCACGTTAAAACTAAACTAATGATGTTTTGGCCCTAATCATGATTATTCAGTTAATTAAGATAAGTTAAATCCTATGTTTAAAAGAAATAGGCCATCGCGATTTCGTGATTTCGGGATTCGCGATTCCGTGAGAGCATGTCTCATGTCATCAGGTTTCCCAAAATCCTGATGTCCGGAATTCCGATTAACGAAATCCTGAAAGGGTCGAATCTCGATTAATCAACATACTAAAAACATTTAAATATTAAATAAAACATCACTATTTCGGGATTTTGCATTTTTAGCGATCGGGCTTTTCCGATGACATACCTTTCGACATCAAGATTGTCAAAACCCCGAAAATTCATGTTTTCAGTTTTAATCTATAATTAACACTAATAAATCTTCTTTCTAAAACGGGTTTAAAGGTAATCTTTCTGTAAGTGTTCATCAATGCTTCGTTTTCCGATTAAGCAAGTTTCTCATTTTATTTGAAAAGTCGAGAGCTCCTAAGTATGGATATTAAATGCATATCTCCGAAAATATCTTCTACATTAAGAGATTTAATTTCGTGACAGATGTACAATTCCCATTATTTTTAAGATATATTCAAAATAAATGTTCGAACATATGTATTTTCATTTCAAAGCTGAGCTTATTCATCCACTTTCTGTGACAGGTTTTCAAGTCAAACGCAGAGCTATGGCACCTAAAAAAGCACCGAAGAAAAACGAAGACCAACAAGAAGGCGATATTATCTCTTATACTACTCCACACGCCATACACTCCATCAAATCATGGACTGAAATTTTTGAATTGCTGGAGGATGAGATAAAGTATGCAGACCCTGATTCGAAAAATCATCTCTGAGACGTTGCTAAGTCTGAGCTTCACAAGGTTGTTGTGCGTCTGAGGCTGGTGGCATATACTGATATGATCAGCTAGGATCTAGATAAGGTAGATATCCCAACAAGAAGTATCCAGAATGAGAAAGGAGATATCGTCGGCTCATTCAGGCCTGAGCACATTCAAGTAATGTATAAACTCTCGCCGAATTAAAAACACACCTTTAATGCTGAATTTTTAGCCGAGTTTCAGAGAAAGGAATGTATTGAGGCAGACCAGACATATCCCGACATGATTAAAGGTTGGGAGAGGTCTAAAGAAAAGTTTAGGGCTTATTCTCATGAGATTTATGCCACGGCTTCCATAAACGAATATATGGTTTATGTAGCCATGATGTTATGCAGACTTTTCGGGAGAAAAGATCCCTGTCACTTTCATGCAGATTCGGTACCCTTGAGAAGAAAACAAACAGTTGCAAGATAAGATTATTTCAATTACTAACTAGGTAATAGAGATTGAAAGTTTCAGAACACAGGCATTGGATATATATGTAAGAATAGAGGAGGAACAACAGAAAGTATTATTGAATCTGGAAATAATCCAGAATTATTTTCAAGAATCAAATAAGTCTTTGGAGAATGTGTTCCAGAAAGAATGGGAGGTGAAAGCAGCAAGGACTACTTTTCAAAAAGCAGTGGCTTCCTCATTAAAGGAATAAATTGGAAAGACTCAGAAATTATCTATTTCTGAATAGGTTAAAGGGGATATAATGATTAAAGTATGGGAAACAAAACTGGTTGAATATAAATGAATCACAAGAGAGGTTAATCAAGATTGCCAAGGAATCTTTGATCTCATTGAAAGAGATTCATTGAATATCGGAACAGATGGTTGTTCTGGGTTGTTAGGCGAAGTCAATATTGCCAAGCACCAGCTAAAGTTTAGAGAAGAGCTAGAGGAAAAGAAAGAAGAAATTTCAAATATTAAATTGATCAACATTACAGAAATCAATAAATGGATGGTGACTTCAAGTTTAAGGTTGAAAACTGTTAAATTCACAGAAAGAATGATAGAAGGTCGGTTGCCCGAATTACAGAGAAGATTTTTCTCATTTGAATCAAACGAGATACCCGAGGCTCCCAGGATCTTAGTAAATTTTTTGGGAAAATGTGTTCAATGCGTTGAATCAGAGAAAGGAAGTTCATCAACGCAAGCTTAAAACCTTTTTTAAATGTTTTTATTATTAGAAATTTAAGAGAAATTATAAACGGTTGACATTATTTTATGTAACCGAAATTTTAGGAAGTTGGTTAGTCACCAAYGAGAAGCTTTGATGAAATGTATAAATATAGTTTCGAAAGGCTGAGAAAAGGCTTCAGAAATTTTGGAGAGAGCCATTTTTGTAATASCAGTTTTGAAATACATCGGAATATAGATCACAAACGAGATTCTGGATCCTGGAACTTTGTAACTATGTGTCTTCTCCTTGTTTAGTATACTTTGTCGAATTTTTCCTTCAATGTTTCCTCTAACAAGTAAATCAGTTTGAAGTTATATACATCGTTGTTTATTATTTCAGATTGGTTTGGATGTTAAATGGTTTACAGTCTTTCCTATGAAATTGCTTTAGTAATTTTAAGACCTGTAAAACTTTTGTTCCTTAATACTTAACTCTGTTAGAAACCTCGTTTCTTCTTTCATCATTGTCTATTGAAATATAATATTCTTTCTTGATAAAAGCCTTATATTTCTCTGCAGTGTTTATTTGTTGTTTACAATTATCAAAATTGTTACAAAACTAGGAAACGGCCTTGAATGTGTTTACATTACTCTTTTAGATTTAAAATTTGTTTTCCTTGATCTCATCTCTGGAAATCCGAAGTAACAAACCGATTAAAATCCCTCTATAAACTATTAAACTTTATTCATCCATGACTGTCCCTAGTAGAAGACAACCCAATGTAGAACCAGGCCTGCAGGATCAAACCAGCATTGCCCTGAATTTATTAAATACTATTTTACAAATAACAACTAACCAGGTTGAGTTAGAAATATCATGGGCTGCTATTGAGTGAGACAATAGCATCCAAGAACAATAGGATGTAATATAGAGACAGTTGAGAAACTGAATATGTTCTGATCTTTCTTTGGTTCCTTATCTTCAAATCATTTCTTTAAATCATTCACGGATGCCTTGATAGTATGTTTTATAGCCTTAAAACATAAACCCAGGAACAACAACTAGATCACCTTGTTTAAATGCCTTCTTCTTGATGTGCTTGTCATGATAGGCCTTCTCTCTTTCCTTCTGTACCTGCTGATGGAATAAATTTGTCTTCTTCTAGTTCAACCAACTGGGAAAGCCTCTCTCGAATAGTGCTAGTATAATCCATATCTATAAAGGCATCAATTCTTAGGATTGGTACCAAATACTCCATTGGGACAACGACTTGGAGATCATACACCAACTTAAAAGGGGTCTGCAATGTTAGTTTCTTGCAAGTGGTTCTATAGGCCCACAATACTGCTGGTACTCTTAAATCCCAGTCATCCCTATTCACACTGCAAATCTTTGTTAGCGTTGTCTCCAAGGTCTTGTTGAATTCTTTGACTTTCCCATTTTCTTGGGGATGATAAGGCATGCTCTTTTGATGGCGGACTACAAATTCCTCAATCAAGGCTTCAACTATTTTATTTATGAAATGTGTGCCTTGATCTCTCATGGGGATCTTTGTGCATCCAAATTCAGTTATGATACCATCAAATATGAAGAGTGTAGTTGTAGTTTCACTACACTCCTTAAATTCTCTTGCTTCGACCCATCTAGTCAAGTACTTTGTCACAGTTATTATGTACCTTTCTCTTGTGCGCTTCCCTGGTGGGTTTATAGGTCCCACGAAGTCAATAGCCCATTTCTCAAATGCTTATAGGGTCAATTTTGGTGCTAATGGAATTTCATCTCTTCTGGATGGTTTCCCAACTCTTTGGCATACATCGCAGGCTTTATAATAGTCTGTGGCATCTTTGTGTAAGGTAGGCCACCAAAGGCCAGCTCTAAGAACCTTTTGCGCAGTTGTTTTCCATGCGTAATTTCCTCATGTGATGCCTTTGTGAGGTTCTGTGAGGATCAATGGCCTCTCTTCCTTTATAGCACACTTTATCAATCTCTCATTAGGTCCTATCTTGTATAACTATCCAACTATAAGTGAAAAGTTGGCAGGATGCACTACTAGTTGTTTCTTTTAGGGAATTGTATACTCACTAGGTGTCATTCCTCTTGACAAGAACTAGACTATCTATGCGAAGTGGTCATCAATATTTCTAACAGTCAGTAACTATGCATCCAAAAATGTATCCTCCAAACTAGTTGGCTCTTCCCCATGTTCTAACCTTGACAAGTGGTTGTGACCTTTTTCATCCTTCCTGGATTAAATATGATCTCAAAGTTGTATTATTGAAATAGCAGAAGCCATATGCATATTCTCCCCCCCAACACTGGCTTGTTGACTAGGTATTTCAGTGTGGAGTGATCAGTAAACATTTTAATGTGTCCTCCCAACAGGTAGTGGCGAAATTGTTGTAGAACATACACCATGGATAATCCTTCTCTCTCAGTGGTGCTATAATTAATCTCAGTTGTTGATAGCTTCCTGCTAGAAAACGATAACCGGTGATCAATATCTTTGTCACCAGGTTGTGCTAACAAAGCTCCAAATGCAATGGAAGATGCATCGACATGCACATGAAATTTCTTGCTCCAATATCGAAAAACCGAAATGGGTCCAGTAACCATTTTATGTTTCAGTGTGTTGAAGCTCTGCTGGTATTCTTCTGTCCAACTAAACTGACAGTCTTTCTTCAAAATATTCTCCATAGGTGTTGTAATCTGGCTATATCCTTTAAAGAACTTACTATAATATCCAGTATGTCCCAACGTAGTGCGCAGCTATTTGACTGAAGTAGGAGGGGTTAAATCAACTATAATATCAATTTTATATGGATCTACCAACAATCTCTACTTGCATACAATATGACCTAACAACACTCCAAATGGTGAAAAGAAGATGCACTTCTTCATATTCAAGGCAATTTGACACTGCCTGCATTTGTACAACATTAACCTTAGACATTAAATATGATTTTTCAATAAACTAAAAATAGTCCAATCATCAAAATATGCTTCTAAACATTTATGCAAAAATTCCCTGAATGCTTCGACCACCACCCTGGAAAATATGGTTGAGGCATTCTTCAATCCTTCCTTCTTGCACGATGCTCCAAAGAATCCAACGGTGGATTTTTCCACTTGCTGAGTTGTCCACGATCTTTCTTCCTTACTGATCCGTCATCCTCGATCTCCTCATCCCACAACTTGCTTCCTTTTACTTCACTCCGTCTTTTCTTCTCTTTTGCTCACTTCGACCCAGTAGCAGTCATTTTGTCTTCCGCACAATTCACTTTTTCCTTTTCTTCCTTGATCTTCACTTACTTTCATAACCAAGGGCCAACAGAGATAATCTCCCATTTATTCTTGGGGATGGGTAAAGGTTGCAACAGTCTCGTTGGATGAGTGTGCTCATCCTTATTCTCTTGACAAGTAGTACACTCCTTGATGTGACTCATCACATCTTCTTTGAGGCCCTTCCATGAGAACCTCTCCCTTACCTACCTATAAGTATTTCATTTCCCTTGGTTCCCTAACACTGGTGAGTCATGACAAGCCTGTAGTATCTTGGCCTTGAAGGTTGATTCAGGAACCAAAAATATTCGGCCCTTGTAGTAGATGATGCCCTCTATGACCCTGAAGTTATCATCATGTACCCGTCCATCTATCACTTGACAAGAGAACTGATGTTTTGATTATTCCATCACAAGATGGTACTTCCAATCAACTAATACATCTGTCATGGCATAGACTGATGGCCTCCTGGATAATTCGTCTTCCACTACATTGTTTTTCTCTTTGATGAATTCAATTTCAAAGTCATAGGCATGTATCTTACTGGCCCACAGTAATGCTGGTACTCTTAAATCCCAGTCATCCATGTTCACACTACAAATATTCGTCAGTGTTGTCTCCAAGATCTTATTGAATTCTTCCACTATCCCATTTTATAAGGGATGGTAAGGTGTGCTCTTCTGATGGTGGACTGCAAATTCCTCAGTCAGAGCTTCAACTATTTTATTTATGAAATGTGTGCCTTGATCGCTCATGAGGATATTTGGGCATCCAAACTTGGTTATGATGTCATCAAATATGAAGCGTGCAGTTGTAGTTGCACTACAGTCCTTAATTTCTCTTGCTTTAGCCCATCTAGTCAAGTACTTTGTCATAGTAATTATGTACCTTGCTCCTGTGCACTTCCATGGTGGGTTTATAGGTACCACGAAGTCAATAGTGCATTTCTCAAGTTCTTGTAGGGTCAGTTGTGGTGCTAATGGCATTTCATCTCTTCTAGATGTTTTCCCAACTCTTTGGCATACATCGCAGGCTTTGTAAAAATCTGTGGCATCTCTATGTAAGGTAGGCCACCAAAGTCCAGCTCTAAGAACTTTCTGTTTAGTTTCCTTCCCTGCGTAATTTCCTCCTGGGATGCCTTCATGAGATTATATGATAATAAATGGTCACTCTTCCTTCATAACACACCTTCTCAATATCTCATCAAGTCCTATATTGAAGGTTGATTCAGGGACCAAAAAGATTCGGCCCTTGTAGTAGATGATTCCCTCTATGACCCTGAAGTTAACATCCTGTACCCGTCCATTTATCACCTGACAAGAGAACTGATTTTTTGAGTATTCCATCACAAAGTGGTCCTTCCAATCAACTAATACCTCGGGCATGGCATATACTGATGGTCTCCTGGATAATGCATCTGCCACTACGTTGTTTTTCCCTTTGATGAATTCAATGTCAAAGTCATAGGCATGTATCTTACTGACCCACTTCTATTGTCTTTCATCTCTTCTCCCAGAAGTACTTAAGGCTATTGTGATATGATTTTACCATAAATTTAGCACTGACTAAGTATTGTCAGAATTTGGCCAAGCCATGCATGATGGCCAAAATATCTTTGTCGTAGATAGTGTAAAGTAACTTAGGACCCCTGAGCTTTCAGCTCTCATTGGAAAGAGGGTGCCTATTCTACATCAATACAACCACAATGCCTTCTCTGGAGGCATCACACTGCAAGGTGAAAGGTTGGCTGAAATATGGTAGTTCCAATACAAGGCACGTACTCATTACTTTCTTCATTTTGTCGAAGGTGGCCTAGGCCTCTTCACTTCATCTGAATGCCCATTTCTTCGTTAGATTGGTCAAGGGTGCACACAATTGGGAGAACCCTTTGACGAATCTCTTGTAATAGCTGCAAATGACCATAAATACCCTCAATTTTGTAAGGGTTTTGGGCATGGTTTCTACTTCTGGGGTTACTAATGAGGAAGAAGTTATCTTTAGAGCCCAAAATTTAGATTTGATATATGCTCAGTCTGGGATGCTATACCACCTCCTTCCTGAGGCACCACGGTCTACTTACGACCTTAGAAAAAAGACCGAACCTCATTTGGATGGCATTGTAGGCTCCGCCAATGTAAATTTCACAGAATCAGTGATGAACCAGATAAAAGAGTTGTCTTTAAAATAGTCTGTAGGAAGACCAACTTCTTCTATATTCTCTAATCCCACTCATTCGATAGATGTACACTTAGTGCAATCATCAACCAACTTGAATGGTAACCATCCACTAGAAAGGAATAAGAAGAAAGGACGTAATAATTGTAAGGGTGGGAAAAATGGTAATAAGTCTAGGGAAAATATTGAGAAGACAGGTAATAGTGCTAGAGAGGGAAAACAAGAAAAATGTAAGGTGAAGTTTCCCTCTAAGATTTTCATAGATGATCACCTTAGCCATTTGTGCCCCAAACTTGCAAAAGGTGCGAGGCTTTTATCTCAATCGCCTGTCGTGCTGACTAATCCATTCCCACACAATCAACACTTCACCTTGAGCTCCTCAAATGTCGGAAACGTGGCTGGTCAAAACCAACAGTCGCAAGATGGCGATCGTCTATGTATTAATATGGTCGATGCAGAAATTGATATAGCCACTCGATCTTGAGACTATAGTTATAAACAAACTATTCCTGGTCTAGAATCTCCTCCTCCTCCCCCAAATATGACTTTACATATTGATAAACTAGAGCCACAGCCTCATATTCTGAAAGGAGTACTCAAGCACTCTACCCATAATGCAAATGCTAGAGCCACCCATAACTACTCTATTGTTGAGGAAATGGGAAAAGCCCCTTGTGTTATGTCGGCTTTGGAGGTACTCCAGACGTGTCCTTCAGAAAGGAATGCCTTAGTCTCTACTCTAGAAGATCTAGAACCTAGTGGCTCAAAGCTTATCAAGTTTGACGTCAAATATGTTAAGCCTTTCTTGCCTTACCATGTGTCTTTCCAAATCCATGTGGATTATTCAAAGTATACCATCAAACATGCAGTTGTTGATGAAGGCGCTGCTACGTGTGTGATGTCCTTGGTTTTTTGGAAAGCTCTCGGTTCTCCAACCCTTTCCAAATCATCGAACATGTTGACTACTTTTGATGGTCATTCCCTCTTCCCCCATGATATTCTCCCTTCCTTTCCGGTCCAATTAGGCGGGAAGACGGTAGAGGTGGAAGTAGAGGTAGTGGATGTGCCTCTTTATTACAACCTATTTCTAGGTTGCAATTGGACTTATGCTACGATCATCGTCGTATCGTTCATTTTTCGTACTCTTTCTTTTCCTCATGAACTGAAGATTGTAATGATCGATCAGTTATCCTTTGTGTACCTTATCCCTAATGCATCTCTTAGATAATCAATCCCTATGATCAACAATTATTGACCACCAACCATGAATATTGGTGTTGGAATGTTTTCCTCCTTTAATGGCACCCCTTCAACTCTTGCAACATCCATGGTTATTTGCAGGAGCTCATATCTTTGTCATCCTCAATTTCTTTATATGCTCGAGTATTTTCTGTGTCTGGTACCCAGTTTCAACTACACCCAGTACCTAGACCCTTTTCCTTATGCTTTTACTAAGAGTTGCGAGGCAACTGGTTGTCATAGTACAACTTCAGCCAACTCCCATTCACTAATCCTTCCTTCCATTCTCCATTCAAAGTCTTTAAATGCGCATCTCTTCCTTCTGTAACATAGGTGATCTCATATGGCCCAAGCCATTGTGTTCTGAACTTTCGAGGGTGTTTGATGAACTAGTACTAGATCATACACCAGTACTAGGTCACCTTGTTTAATGCCTTCTTCTTGATGTGCCTTTCATGATAGGCCTTCTCTCTTTCCTTCTATACCTGCTGATGGAATCCTGCAATAAATATGTCTTCTTCTAGTTCAACCAACTGGGAAAGCCTCTCTCGAATAGTGCCAATATCATCCATATTTGTAAAGGCAACAATTCTTAGGCTTGGCACCAAATATTCCATTGGGAAAACAACTTCGAGACCATACACCAACTTAAAAGGAGTTTGCATTATTAGTTTCTTGCAAGTGGTTCTATAGGCCCACAATACTGTTGGTACTCTTAAATCCTAGTCATCCTTGTTCACACTACAAATMTTTGTCAGCGTTGTCTCCAAGATCTTGTTGAATGCTTCCACTATCCCATTTTATTGGGGATGGTAAGGTGTGCTCTTCTAATGGTGGACTGCAAATTCATYAGTCAGGGATTCAACTGTTTTATTTATGAAATGTGTGCCTTGATCGCTGATGAGGATCTTTGGACATCCAAACCTAGTTACAAAGCACATAGTTGTAGCTTTKCTACAATCCTTAACTGCTCTTTCTTYAGCCCATCTAGTCAAGTACTCTATCGCAGTAATTATGTACCTTTCTCCTGTGTACTTCCCTGGTGGGTTTATAGGTCCCACGAAGTCAATATAACATTTCTCAAATGATTGTAGGGTCAGTTGTGGTGTTAATTTCATTTCATATCTTCTATATGGTTTCCCAACTCTTTGGAATACATCGCAGGCTTTGTAATAGTCTGTGGCATCTCTATGTAAGGTAGGACACCAAAGGCCAACTCTAAGAACCTTCTGCACATTTTATTTCCCTGCGTAATGTCCTCCTAGGATGCCTTCATGAGATTCTGTGAGGATCAATGGTCACTCTTCCTTCATAACACACCTTCTCAATATCTCATTAGGTCCAATCTTGTATAGATGTCCAGCTATAAGTGAAAATTCAGCAGCGCGCACTACTAGTTGCTTCTTTTGGGGAATTTTATACTCACTAGGTGTCATTCCCGTTGACAAGAACTGGACTATATATGCGAAGTGGTCATCAATATTTCTAATAGAAATTAATTGTGCATCTATCACTGTTGTTATTAGACTAATCGGTAGGTGCGAACACTAACAGATCTCCCTAGATCCACCTGGATCTAGAAAAAATAGGACAGGACATGACTCTTTCCCTAAGTTGCAATCATTGAATTAGCTAGTAAGGAGGAACAAGTGACATACCTTTGTATCGCTTCCTTAGGTATTTGTTGCTCCCACTTTGCTCCGGTGCTCTCATGAGGTCAAGACCAAGAAAACAAAAACCAACCAAAGCGAAGATAGAAAAATGTAATCAATGCCAACTTATGGATATGATCAAGGAATTACACAATAAAGTAAGAGTGACTTTATGGGAAAGGGACATGCCACTGCATCATATTAATGGAAAGTAGAAGATAAAAATTGATCTCCTTGATGTTGCAAGCTTCCTTTCAGTGACTCTTGGTTTCAACGCAGACACTTTCTCTGTACTTGCATGAAGAAGATCCAATTCTTCTTGATAGACCAACTAGAGCCTTCAAGCCTCTGCCCAAGAAGGGTTCTTCACACAATTCCTTCACCAATTCTTCAATTAATATTGCTTAATCTTTTCCATGAGAAACCTTTCAATATATATGAGAAGGAGAGATGGTTACATGGATGAGGATGATTCCATCTAATATCAGAAGTCAATAAAATTACAACCATACAAATGCCAACTCATTTTCTAAAAGATTCCCTTCTAGAACCCTCGAGACCTCTTCTCTTTTCCAAGATTGAAAATAGGTTCACACCCTATGTATGGAGAAAAATATGGGAAGTTCGCACCCTAGATGAAGGTGTCCTGCAAGAATGAGTCATTCTCGCACTCTAGGCCATATGCAGCCTATGAACTCACTTTGAAAATATGTTTTTGGAAGGAGACAAGATCCACCTTTTTCAGGAAAAAAGTTCTTTTTGGGAGCCTGAGTACACTATTGTTAATACATCACCAAGATGAACAAAATCATGTGTAATAGAATTCCCCCCAAAGTATGAGGCCAAAATCAATGACAGCCGAAATACTTTGTAAACTACACGTGTGTGTCGGAAACCAGGAGTTCACCTAATCGAAAACCTGGAAACAACCAAGCATCTGCAGAATATAATACCAGTTTTTAGGTAGGCATTCCCATACTCAGATCACATATGGACGACATCATGATCATATGTCATGGCCACCAATCATACACCGTAGATCCATGCCATCAAAATATCGCATAGCCACCAAAAATACATCGTGGATCTATGCAAGAAGATTTAAATTAAGACGACATAGCCATGAGACATACAAAGTGGATCTATGTGTTGAGGTAAATCATACATACTCCATTGCAGCCTAGATCAAAGAGATGATACCCAGGGTCTTCAATCTAGTCACCTGAAAGTACAAATCTAACCATGTGATTACATGTGCCGAAGTCGAACATTGTAGAAACCACTTGATTACTGGTCATTGATGAAACCGTTAACAAGTGTCATGGAAATCACCATTAATGTCAATGACTCCCAAGTTACACTAGTAAAATCCACCGAATGTGAATAAATGAGTTGAGTTCAAACATTCGATGGAATCTCCTGATCAGGGGTCAATGATGAAAAATCATTGTCGAAAGCGAGGAAACCTGCCATTGAGGCATGCAAGTTCCAAGGTACCAAATAATTTCTAAGTCTTGTTTCCGAGTAATGAGCTGGAGTCGACGAAACAAAACTCGTCACAGGAGGGCCTTGATGTATCCCCCATCAATGACACAAAATGAGTAATAGATTTTGAAGGTGAAACAGAGTATGATGTAGGTGGAACTAGACGCAGGGAAGGCCAACATGGAGAGAATGGAAAACTGCAGATGGACGACTCAATAGAGGTTTTGGATGAACTTCTCTTGAACATAGGAATGACACAACCAATGATTTGGCAGCAATGAATCAGAGACAACTCAGGATATGACCTTGTAACAAATCGAATGAGAGACAAATGGATTTCCCAAACTAGCTTCAGATAATGAACAGGGGGTGTCATGTTCAAGAGCGACACTTACTGCCAATAATATGAATACGAAAACACATCTCTCTCCCAAATTTCCCCCCACCATTTCTGGCAGGTACCTCTTTATTTTTATGCAATATTGAGGAGGATAACATATTCTTGTTGATGTAAGCTCATCCTTCAGACGTATGCCTCAGAGTATGTTTAACAAACCCTAGGAAGGAGTGGCTCGGTCCCATTATGGGTATTTTGATGTTTGTTTAACGAGTCCAAAGATAGAAAACTCGAAGGTTTTTCATGATTATAGAGTCTGGAAAAACACTCAAAAGAGAACTCTCTTAGTTTCTTTTTCATAAAGTAGTCTGAAGAGACCAAAAAAGAGATAAATTATCGTCCAACAAACGCTTTCTTCGAATACTTTAACGAGCGTGAAAATAACAAGATTGCTTGGTAATATTTTCATGTTTAGAGAGTCTGAAAAGAGATTAAAGAGGACTCCAGGGGGTTTCTTTTTTGTATAACCTTGTTGAGCCTGAAAAGGTGATAAAAGTGTGCTCGATTACGTTCTCATGTATTTTCGAGCGTGAGAATGAACAAATACCAAGCTCGAGGTTTTGTCTAAAAACCATAAAAAACAATTTAAACATGCGATGAAAAAAGAGAGAATATCCGTATCCCTTCGTGTGGACTTCGAAGTCGTCATATCTGCAAAAAATTGCACTCATAGGCCTATTAGGCATTAGGTTTTATGAATAAAACAATTATAAAAACCAACAAAAATGGTAAAAAGTAAATATAAGTGGGTAAAAGTTCTTTTACCATAATCATTGTAACTTTGCCAAGATTTTAGCCCAAAACCCCTCTTTTTCCCTTGAAATTCAGTGCTTGATTGTGGAAGGTAGAAACAACCGTTTGGCGAACCATATCCGTTAGTGAGGTAAGCTCCCTGTCTTCTACCTTTTCATGGTTCAATTTTTTGTTTTCATTGGAAAATTTCAAGTTTTGAGTTTGTTTTAGGGCCAAAATTTGTGCCAAGGCACCTATGAGAACCTCGGACTATGCTAAAGGGGCACCTGCGAGAACCGCAAAATGAAATTTTTCTTTGATTTTTTCTCAATGAAAATTGTGTCAAGGCTTGAAAAGAGTTGTTGACCCTCTTCTTATGATTCTTGTGCAGTCATTTGACCATCACGATGGTTCTGGAATGGCATGAAAGAGAGCATGAAGAATATGATGCTATTGTCGAGAATGACCCGGTCACCGTTGTTTCTTTACGAGACTGTGGTCTCCTGAAATTATTTTAGATCCTAGGTATGAGGGACCAAGTCAGGCTATTGGAGTACCCCATTCATATGTGGGATGTGGACCAACAAGTATTCCATGTGGGGGTCCACACATTGTCCTTGGATATCGAGGACATTTATTTCCTAACAGGACTATCATGGCATGGGTATCACGCTATCTTGACCGGTAGCTAAGGTGGTGGGTTGCCTATGAGTGAGTATTCCCGTTAGTACTATGTTCCAAAGGCAGAAAGAAGCAAAGGAAAAGTGGCCATTTTGGGGGTCTAGGATTTGACCCTTCGTAGTATCTTGTTCACCATTTCTTGTATGGCTAGGAGCACTGCTCCACACATGGCTCTACATATATATTTTCAGTACGCCATAGAGTGTACTGAGCCTCAGGTCTTTAACTGGTCAAACACAGTCCTTCGTAGTGTAAAGAGGTAGTTGACAAAATGTAGGAAAGGCAACTTGAAGCAATTCGGGTAAGGATCACTTTTGGTGTCCTTCATTTTTGAGAGGGTTCCCTTGCTGAGGTTGCAGGTTGATTGGGGTTTACCATCTCCATAGGATCTGAGGATGTTGAGGTGGTGTAACCTCATGGCCAGACATGTAGCTGGACCAATCATCAAATACAATGATTCCTTCTTTGACTAGTTACGGCCATAGATGTTGATGGTCGATGATTATGCCTATGCCGGGTTGGATTTTCGAGGAGATATGGATTTTTCCCTACCTAAGGATGCTCAATGGGGATATCTAGGTAAGAATTACACATTTTTTCACTTTTTAAATGTTTTTGTGAGTTTTATCATATGCAAATGTTTTTATGTTTTTCCAAGAACTGATAAAAAATCTCTTTTGAATGACACAGATGTGGGGCCTTATCGACCTCCGGGTACCTCTCCTATTCAGCAATGAAGAGAGGTGGCTTCAGTACCACGATGGGATGCTGAACATTATGAGGAAGTGGAGCAAAACTTAGAGGGGTTTACTGCTGACATTCCAGACATGCCTCTCGGAGAGGTCCCGCAGCATTATCAACATCATACGATGGGCGTGTCAGAGTCTATTGTCCAACTGCTTCATAGGGTTACCTGAGAAGTCATGTGTTATCGCGAGCGTCATCCATGACATTACTTTGTAGAAGCTATGAGCTTCAGATTTTGAAATTTTGGACCTTGGATAGAACTTTTTTGTAAAAAACTTTTTGATCGTTATATACATATGTACAGCTTCTACCGACTTATCTTGTGTTATGTGATGCATGTTATGTGGTTGGTTTATAAATGGCCCAAATGTTTGTCTAATGCATAGTTAAATAATGCATTAGTTAATGTATTTATACATCTAGGAATATGTCGATACTCAATATAATCAAAATAACATTCCAAAAGGCAAATTCGTAAATATACCCGTAATAAAGTAGGACTTCAAATAGCATAGACATTACTTAACKWTAGTACTACTAGCTGTGAATCGMGTCGCACAACCAAGTGAYGGATACCGAGTGAGATAGCATCAATCAAAAATTCGATAATAACGCTATACTCTACAATATTGTTGGTCGCATAGCCGAGACACACACCTTGTAGAGTGATAAGTTCATTTGTAGGGGCGTAAATTTCCCACGCAGTAGAAGCAAKGTTCTGAGTAGTATGGCTAGTGCCATCAGCGAAGCTAATGTGGGGTAGTAAATACTTCGACATCTGGAAACCAAACACAATGTAACATAAGGGCAGAGACCAGATAATGAAAAAATCATACTACAGTAACACACAAAATGTATGATACAATAAAATACAAGTACTCATGCACAGGTGATCTTATGCATAATACTTCTTTAAGTACAACCCATTTCTGGGTTGACTCAAAGGGATACCATCGTAATCTACTAACTCATAAGCTCCTTTCTTCAAAACTTGTCTAAAAATATAAGGACCTCGCCACATGGCTTCGAATTTTCCAGCTCCTAGCATATCTCGATCTTGTTCGTAAAGGAGAACCAGATCTCCTTTGGAGAAAACGCGAGGCTTGACATGTTTGTCATATTGGGCCTTGACACGTTTATTCTAGGCTTATATGACTAGGGTAGTGTTGCGTTGAGTTTCATCTAATCGCATGAGATACAACAAACGTTCTTCCTCAGCAGAAGTGTTTGGTAGGAGTTCGATGGCTAGTTTTAAGGAGGGTATCTCACATTCAATCGGGAGGATAGCTTCTAGGCCATAGACTAACCAGAATGGTGTAAACCCGGTAGTAGACTTAACGGATGTCTGGTAATCCCACAATGTTGAAAACAACATTGTGTGCCAACTTATTTTGTGAATCCCTATCATTCTTCGAAGCATGGTTATGAGAAATTTGTTAATTGCTTCGACTTGGCCGTTGGCTTGTGGGTAATAGGGCGTTGAGTTTTCATGGCGAAGACCCAAATTTTATGTGAGTTCGAACATCATGAAGTTTCTAAAGTGGATACCGTGATCAGTGATGATAGCCTGAGGAACACCAAAACGACCTATGATGTGATTGAAATTGAATAATGTTGTGGTATTTCTAGTATTGTCAAATGTCGGCATTGCCTCGACCCATTTTGTAAAATAATCTATGGCTACAATAATGTATCCATGCCCCCCGACCGAGTGGGGGTGACATGTCATGAAATCAATACCCCATTTTGCAAAGGGACCAATGGAGACCACAGGGTGAAGAGGAGTAGGATGTGACCGTATTTTATGGTTATAGGTCTAGAAAGCGTGGCATTTTTGGACAACGATTATCCAATCGTTAAATAAAGAAGGCAAAAAATACCCTGCTCATAAGATCTTCGGGGCAGTAGCATACTCGGACATATGACCACCACAAGCTCTAGAATGGTAGTCATTTAAGGCTTTCTCAGCTTCGTCAAACATGAGGTAGCGTCGAAAAACTGAGTCAATCCCACGATGATAAAGAGTATCACCGAGGATAATATATTGATGGGCTTAGTAGCGTATTCGACATCGGTCAGTACTGGAAAAATTTTGCCAAAAAGTATGGGTTTGGAGATATATGATGATATCGCTGTACCAAAGATCATCGGAACTAATTAGGAAAAGGGATTCATCAGGTAATGAATCGGCTGCTACATTTTCCATTTCAGAGTAGGGAAAGTCGCATATCAACTCGAAAAATACTAAGGACTTCTTGGACTTAGCTCATTCGAATTCCATGTCAAACTCCTGGAGTATCATGATCCATTTGGAGTATTTTACCCCTAGCAATTGACATGTGAGAATGTGTTGCATAGGGTTGCAGTTAGAAATTACTGTAGTTTTGCGAGAGAGGATATAGTGCTGGAAACGTTGAACTTCTTGGATGGCCGCCAAGGCCAGTTTTTTGACATGTAAATACTTGGTTTTGGTAGGTGTTAGACTTCAACTCAAGTAATAGATAACATGTTCGTCATGAGAATCATCCTCCTGGAAAAGAACCATAGTGATGGTGTAATCCGAGGCTGCAAGGTTGAGGAAATAATCGCGACTGTAATCAGGGGGGAAGAGAAGCTAAGCACGTGTCAAGGATAGTTTCAAAGATTCAAAGGCTTTGTTTGCGATGGTATCCCATACAAACTCAGACCCCTTTTTAAGTAGGCGCGTAAATCCAAGAGTTATCTCGCCATAGTTTGAGATGAAATGACGAAGAAAGTTTTCTTTCCCTTGTAAACTTTGTAACTGGTGAAGTGTAGAAGGAGGAGGGAGATTGAGAATTGCCTCGACCTTTAAAGAATGTTCCCTGATCCCGTGACGTGAAAAATAAAGCCTAGAAGTCATCCGGATTCTATGCAAGAAAATCATTTGTGAGGATTCAAGCGTATATGGTAAAACTGACATCGGAGGAAAATGGATTGGAGGTGTATGGAATGATTGACCTGGTGCATGGAATGAGAAAGTAAGTCATCAAGATATGGCTGCATGATGTGCTTGATATCATGGAAGGCATAAGACATAGTGTGTTGGAAAGTTGCGCCAATATTTTTAAGACAGAAAGGAAGTTTTCGATAAGCAAAAGTGCCCCAAGGACAAATAAAAGACGTTTTGTGTTGATCCTCGGGAAAAATATTGATTTGATTATATCTGGAGAAACCATCCATTAGAGAGAAGATTTCACTTCTGGAACAATCGTCGATAATCTAGTCGACGAAGGGGCTAGGAAAGTTGTCTTTAGGAAAAGATTTGTTAATATCCCTATAATCAACACACACACAAATTATGTCTTGTTTCTTGTCGATTAGGACAAGATTGGAAACCCAGTCAGTGAGGGCCACTGAGTAAATAAACTCGGCTTTGAGAAGTTTCTCAAATTCAAGTTTGATAGCAGTCGCTTTACCTGGATGAACTGGTCGAAGGTGTTGCCGGATGGGTTTAACATCTGGGTATGTCTTAATCTCATGTATCACAATGTCGGGGTCAATACCCAGAATTTATTCATATCTCTAGGTGAAGACGTCACAAAATTCTTTGAAAAGTGACTTGTAGGTGACGGTTTCATCAGGGGAACACAAAGCTCCGATTATATGCACATTTTTGACAATTTTAGGTTTGATGGATATGTCGAGGGGAATAGTGGGTGAGATATTGCTTAAGTTCCCTTCGGAAAACACATCGTGTGTGGACTCAGGAATGGTTGAAATGACGATAACGGTCAACGACGTCGAGATCCGTTGGTAGCTCTCGATGGTGTGTTGTTCTAGGAAGAGGATGGAATGGTGATGTCCATCGTTCCAGGGGGTGTCTTCCATGACATACATAATCATCTTGTCCATGGGAAAAATGACGTGGAAAGGATCTGGAGATAATTCACCAAGAGAGGGGGTGGAAGGGGTTGCCGATTGAATGACCTGATAGGCAGATTCGACCAGACTCAAAGGCATTTTGTCGCCATAACGAAGATGATCGTCGGGGTCGGGTGCCATCCATGGGTCGTGAGATGTAGGGGTTCTGTGACTCAAGGTGGAGATCATGTTAATTGAAGCCACAAACGGGTGTGGAACATCGGGTGGTGGAATGAGGAAGGCACCCATTAATGAAGAGTCTTTGAGAAGACCCACACCAACGTTCTCATATCCGGGGGGGTTTTGGCAATGAACGGTATGTTTCCAGTATGCGTATCTGATTTAAAGAAGGCTAACTGGTCGACGGTAATTACCCTTCCTTGATGTGGGAAACGTACAACATGAAAAAGAGTCAACACAACTGCGTGCATGGAATCAATCCTGCTACAGCCAAGAAGAAGGTTGTAATCAAGAGGAGCGTCAAAGACTTCCACTTCAACTTGGACCGTTTTTCCTTCTAACATGATTGGAAATGAAGGAAGGACATTGTAAGGCTTAAAACTTGATCCATTAAAGGCTTTAAGTGTGTTATGGGATTCAGTCAAAGAGGGAGAGTCGATGGCTTTCCAAAAGGTAATAGACATGATGCATTCCAAGGCACCCTCCTTGATAACAGTTCTACAAATGCTTTTGTTGGAGACAATCAATTGTATTTGGAATGGGAGTTGAGGGGGTAACCTTGGAATGTGATATTCCAAGTAAAAAATTATTAAATTCGTATCCATCGGGTCGATTCCACTGATAGCTTTCAACAGTGCCTTTCGTTGTTGATCCATGTGGATATTGGTGGACACTCACCTATTCCACTTGGACCCACACCATTGTTTCTTTCAGTTTTTCATTTTCCTTAATTGTAGCACAATTTACTATTTTTAACAGTTCTTCGGGTCCTTAACTTCCAGAGCTGTTTTGAGGCCCTAAATGACATTTTTTGGGCATGAATGCTCCTGCGAATATGATTCTTTTATAGACTCGATATTCACTATTAACAGTGTATTCCTCGGATATATATTTCTAATGATGTATCATGTGTGTCAAATGGAGATAGTATGCCAAAGTTACGACCCCAGGAAATTGATGTACCAATTTACSCCAATGGGGCCCATATTCTGGCGTTTCATCTCCTAGGGTTAGGTTTTTGGATGTTTAGGGTTTTCCATTATTTATTAGTAATATATAGGCCTTCGAGCCTCAATGTAACAGGCAGTTCAGAGGCCAGTAGCCGCTACATCTCTTCTCAGAGGTAAGCTACCAACACCCTAGCTAGTTTATTTCCATTCTGTCTATAAGCATTTTTTAGTCATTTGTTATTAATGAAATGAAGTCCTATTTCCACTGCATCTCTTCTTTTATGTGTATTTATGTATTTCATTGTGTTCCTACAWAAATCTGGATCAGTGGTATTAGAGCACTCTGCGTGTTCTCGATCTTTCTTTGCATGTCCCCAATGAGGTCGGGGTATAAGGAGTTGGGGCTCGATCTGGTTGAACCTTTGCAAGATCAGTCTCACAAACCCCAACGAACACCCATGGGGGATGAAAATAAATATGAGGGAGTAGGATATCCTATCAAAATGTTTCTCGAGGAGGCCCTTGAGAAACAAAGGAACACGATGATGGACAACTTTGCCCAGATTTTTCAATGGATTCCCACTAGCAGTGCATCGACATCCAACAGCCACTCTGGAGGCACCATTCCTTTTAAGGTACAAGTAAACTTTGACATTCCCATATTTGAGGGCCAAATAGATGCAGATTCCATAGATAGATTGTTGAATCTATTAGAAGGATATTTCTCGGTTCATGAATTTTTCGACAGAGAAAGGATTATTTTCTCACTCCTCAAAGTCACCCCCCATGTCAAGGACTGGTGGGAAACCTACTCGGAGCAATAGGGAGAGGGGGATCCCTCTCTATTCTTGGCCACACCCACTTGGAATTATTTTCGAGACACCATTAAGGAACAATATTATCCTGTGGGGAGCTATGAGGACAAATACATACAATGGACTACACTGCGGCAATAAAGGGACCAAGATGTGCATGAGATGACGAATATGTTTCATACCCTATGCACAAAGTTGGGTATCAAAGATTCAGAGAAACATTTGGTGTTAAAGTACTATATTTTTCTGCATAGATACATTTAGGAGGAAATGGAGTTCCTCAACATCTCCTTGCTTGGTGTGGCATACCGATATGTGGCCAAGATTGAGTAGAAGTTCAAACGAAAAAAGTGAGACTTTGGATCTATGAATCAGAAGCAAGAGAAAGGTACCCCCAAACCACAGAACAAAGGACCAAGCCAAGGTGGAGTAGCCCAAGATAACCCACCAAAGCCAAAAGAAAAGAAAAACACCACGAAGCCAAGAAAGGACAGGGGGAAGTGGTGTGAGTTCCATAAGAGCTCCACTCACAACACAAGTGAGTTTCGAGCCAAGCAGTCACTGGTAGTCGAGTTGAAGGCTTATGAATCGGATGCATGCTCCGAATCTGAATAAGAACCCGACAAGGGGAATGATAGGGGGAAGTTTATTATTGATGTGAAGCCCAACTCCACCATTGCCACCACACAGATCTAGAAGGAGGAACCACAAGATCCAGAGGAGGTGGGGCATCTCTTCCATTCCAAGATGTGGGTAAAGGGTTCCCCATTGCAGTTCATTATTGATAGTGGGAGCGAGAAGAACCTCATATCGGTAGAGGTCGTGAAGTGGCTGGGCTTACCAAACACAACACATCCACAACCATACATCATCGGGTGGTTGCACTAAGGACGGGACCTCTACGTCAGCCAACAATGTTGCTTTCCCTATAGCATCAAGCCCTTCATGGATGAGGTATTATGTGACATTGCTCCTCTTGATGTTTCTAATGTATTATTATGCCAACCGTACATGTGGAAGAGACATGTTGTGTATGAGTCCAAGCCTCGTGCTGTTATTATCACCTTGGGAAATAAGTTGTACATGATACCGGAGATAGCACAACCTACCACCATTTCTTTGGTTACTGCAAAACAATGTAGTAAGCTCATTTCAAAAACCAGAAAATTTATTTTCCTGATGGTCCACCCTCAGGGAAAGAGGAAGACTGTGGCCATGACCTCCAGACAGGGCCCCACTGCACGAAAACAACAAATGGATAAGTTCGTGGAGGAGTATGAGGACATCTTCACCTCCCGCACAGGGGCTCCTCTATAGTGCTAGGTCAAGCACCCCATCAATCTGACCCCAGGTGCCCCACTGCCCAATGGATCCATCTATCAGTGCTCTATTCTGGAGGATGATGAAATCAAGAGGCAGATTTAGGAGCTATTGCAGAAAGGTCACATCCAACCAAGTTCATCACCCTGTGGGTGCCTGATCGTGTTGGTGCAGAAGAAGGATGGGACTTGGAGACTTTGCATTGACTATCGGGCACTGGACAAGATCACTGTTCAGAATAGGTACCTGATCCCACGGATTGATGACCTTCTGGACCAACTCAAGGGGGAAAAATATTTCACCAAGATCAACTTGAAGTCGGGGTATCACCAGGTACCAATTGAACCCTTTGATGTGTGGAAGATTACCTTCAAATCCAAGGAGGGCCTTTTTGAATGTTTGGTCATGCCATTCGGGTTGACGAATGCCCCTGCAACCTTCATGAGACTAATGGATGACATTCTATGGTCGTTCACCAACTCATTTGTAGTGGTTTACTTGGATGACATTCTGATCTTCAGCCAAACTTGGGAAGAGCACCTCCACCACATCCGACAGGTCCTCCAAACACTACGACAACACAAGTTGTGTGCCAATTTGGAGAAATGCACTTTTGGCATGATCCAAGTTTAGTATCTGGGATACATTATTGATGAGAGGGGGGTGCATGTGGATCCAGCAAAGATCCAAGTCATTCAGGATTGGCCAGCCCCAACCACCCTAATAGAGCTCTGCAACTTTTTAGGTCTTGCCAATTTCTATCGTAGGTTTGTGTTGATATTCTCCCATATCACTTGGCCCTTGATTCAAGTCACCAAGGGAGGAGCTAAAGAAAAATTATTTTGGTCTGAATCTCAACAAAAGGCATTCGGGGAGTTGAAGCATCGCCTCTTCTCTGCACTAGTGCTCACATTACCAGACTTGCAACAACCATTTGAGATTGAGATAGATGCCTCTGACTATGCCACTGGGGAAGTCCTTACTCAAGATGGGAATCCAGTGGCATATCACAGTGAGACACTTTCCGACACATTCCGGAAGTATCCCACTTATGACAAAGAAATGTATTCCATTGTGTAGGTTTGTCTGCAATGGAAGCATTACATTTTGGGAAAGGAAACGGTCATCCACATAGACCACCGACCCCTACAGTTCATACAGACACAAGGAAAGTTGCAGAACGATCACCATCAGAAGTGGTCCACATACCTGCAACAGTTTCATTTGAACATTAAGTACAAGAAAGGAAGCACCAATAATGTTGTAGACTGCCTCAGTCGACCACCCATCGTGGCGCTAACCACTGTGCTCAACTCTTGTGTGCACGAGACTTTCGATTGGCCGCTTCTCTACACAAGTGATC